>OZ036008.1:427500-820000 GCA_964035015.1 Corallium rubrum
AAAATTACGACATGTTTGATCGTTCTTCAAGATAACAATATCACCCACAGAAATATCTATATTCTTGCTGCTGTTCGATTTACTTGACTGCTCTCGTAGACTTTGTAGATATTCTTTCCTCCATTGCTTTGTAAACTGTTGCAGTAACTTCCGTTGGTGACGCGCTCTTTTCGTTAGTGAATAATATGTGCTGACTACTTCGTAATGCTCACTCGAAGGCATAGCGGTGATACGACGTCCATAAATCAAATGGGATGGACATAACGGATAGGAGATGGATTCTTCGTCATCAAAGATGTAAGTAATCGGTCGCGCGTTGATCAGTCCCTCCACTTCTATTAAAATGGTACTCAGTTCGTCGTAGGTCAGACTTGTTCTGCCGATTGTTTTCTTCAAAGGCCTCTTAATACTTCGAACTAGGCGTTCCCAGAAGCCACCCCACCAGGGTGCTTTCTCGGTGATAAATCTCCACGTTATACGATTGTTCGTTAAGTATTGCCAAACTTCTGGTGCTCGATTCAATTTGCATATCTCCTTGCATGCTCCTTTGAACGTCTTGGCATTATCGGATAGTAGTAACGACGGGAGACCTCGCCGACTTGCAAATCTACGAAAAGCTCTTAAGAAAGATGGTATATCCAACGACTGCGTCAGCTCCAGATGCACAGCTCTGGTTGATGCGCATGTAAACAATAGAATGTAGGTTTTCGAAGAACTACTTGACGACAAATTTTCGTTTTCTCCTCGAATGAACATGGGCCCAGCAAAGTCAAGTCCTACGTTCGTAAATGGAGGCTCTTCTGAAACTCGACTCGATGGCAGGTCGGGTGAAGGTTGGGCTTGGAACGGCACTCCTTCGGCCTTTTTGCAAACAACACATCCCTTGATAATCCGTTTAACCGTTTCCCTTCCACGTAAAATCCAAAATCGTTCCCTAATCGTGGTCAACGTGTCTCTTATTCCGTTGTGTTTGACTCTATTGTGAACGTCTAGTACGAGCAGGTCGATAAATGAATGTTTCGGCGGTAGTAAGGTGGGATTCTTGCTTTCTGGTGGTAGATTAGCGTTGTTGATCCTTCCCTTGCATCTGATTACTTGATCACCATCGAAGTACAGGCCAAATTGACGAACACGGGCGGGCGGTAATCCATTGCTCTTGCTTTTCAGAAACTCGATTTCTTTGGAAAATGATACCGATTGTATGGATCTGATCCACAGTGATTCCGCAACATCAAGTTCTTGGGCCGTCAATTCACTCGTTGTCGATTTCGTATTTTGATTAGCTGCCGCGTTATTCGTCGATCGTTTAACTTTAAGCTTGTTAACAAACTTCAGCACGTACGCCGTCACACGCAACAGCCGAGCGAAGCTGCTAAAACTGTCACAGTTAATGATGACGTTTAGATTCACCTCGACCGATTCCACATTTGTACTCACGAGTGAACGGGTAATAGTTGGCGGATTCTTGATGGTTTCCTTCAATGCTGATTCATCCGATGAACTCGCTGCTGGATCTTTCGGCCATTCATACTGAGGTTTGTAAAGATATTCTGGCCCACTCCACCATGCAGAATTGCTAACGAGATTGCTTGCTTGAATCCCACGAGAAGGAAAGTCTGCAGGGTTTTGAGAACCAGGACAAAACCTCCAAGACGTCTTCGGCGTAAGTTGTCGTATTTCTTGCACTCTGCGTTGTACGTATTGATTCCAGGGTTTATCATTTGTGATCCAGCATAAAACTGCTTTGGAGTCGGTCCAATTGAAGATTTCGATGTCTTGATTCGTTGAAAGACAATTTCGCAAGGTATTGATCAGTCTAGCTAAAATAGTAGCTCCGAGCAATTCCAGACGCGGGGTGGTTTGTTTTTTCAAAGGTGCCACCTTGGTTTTAGACGCTACAAGTTTTACTTCAACGTGCCCGTCATCATACACGGCTCTCCAATAAACAACTACTGCGAATGCTGTCTGAGAAGCGTCACTGAATCCATGCAATTCTATCTTTGTCGGTGCTGGTGTAGATGTATTGTAGCATCGTGGAATTCGTACGTTGTCTAGATTGTCTAGCTCACTTAAAATCGTATTCCATTTCGATTGAAGATTGCCATCAAGTTCATCGTCCCAATCCAGCTTTTCTGTGCACAAGTCTTGAAATAACGCCTTCATCTTAATGGTGAATGGAGTTAAAAACCCAATCGGATCGAATACTTTTGCTGTTACTTTCAGCACCGTCCGTTTCGTTGTAGGCAATGATCGAGCATAGGTCGCTAATGCTGATAAGCTGAACACGAATTCATCCGAATCAGTGTCCCACGAGATTCCGAGTACCTTGACTAACTTGTCTTCGGTTGCATTCGGTTGCTGCCCAATCGATGCTTTGGCGTAAGATAGATCTTCTTCCATCACAGGTGGTTGTGTAGTTGTTGAACTCGATTCAACTTTCTTCTCAACGTTAGTTATCATTTCCACAAGAGTGCTTGAGTTGGAGTTCCATTTCCGTAAATTAAAACCTCCCTCCAGCATAATCTTCTTCGCAACTTTGTAGATGTTGAACGCCTTGTCATCATTCTGAGCTCCAGATACCAAGTCGTCGACGTACAGTGAATTCTTAAGAATATCCACTATTTCTGGATTTTGATCGTTGTAGAAATGCAAATGATGATCAATCGTTGATCCCAGAATGGCAGGAGATGGTCTCAATCCAAAAACCAATCTGCAAAATAGGTATTCCACTATCTCGGACTTCAGGTCGTGGACGTTTTTAAACCACAGAAAACGCAACATATCTCGGTCGACTTCATCAATTCCCACCATTAAAAAGGCTTTCTCGATATCGGCAACTAGTCCGACTGGATTCACTCTGAATTTGACGAGGATATTGAAAAGATGTGCGATGTAGTTAGGACCAGTCAAAAGGCAATCGTTGAGAGATCGTGTTCGTGAAGCAGTGGTAGCTGAGCCGTTGTACACCACACGCAACTTTGTAGTCGCTTTGTCTTTCCTTACCACGCCGTGATGTGGAAGATAATGCACGTTGTTTTCATTCTCTTTACTATCTTTGCTGCGATGAGGTACTTGCTCGATTACTCCCGATGTCAACTGTTCTTGAATTCCCTTGTCATATTCTCGCAGAAGCTCAGGTTGCTTGGTTAACTTGTGGTGTAGTGATCGTAATCGACTGTGACAAAGTTCATAGTCGGCTCCTATCTCATGACATTCCTCTTTCCAAGGGAGGTGAACTTCGTACCGTTCTCCTGTAAACCGGATATCACGAATGAAGTTGACATCTTCGTCGTGTTCTCGCTGGTTGTTGTTTATTCCTATAGACTCTGTTTCCCAAAAACGCCTCAGCGAGTCAACAATCTTGTCGGCGCTCTTTGGAGCAGTGGAATGTCCTGAAGTCTCCAAAGATTCTCCTGTTAGGATAAGATTTGACACAGTTGGGTCTTCGGATTCATCAGACGTTTGTACTCGACCAGATAGCAACCAACCAAGTTTGCTGCTGACTGCTGTTGGACCGCTTTCACCTTTCACAACATCACCCGTCACAATGTCCCAATAATAGTCTGAACCAATAAGGATGTCGATCGTATTACTGTCATCTACGTCATCACCAAAATCCGCTAGTTCCAGACCTTCTAAATGAGTGTAGTTAGTGTTCACTTTCGAGTTTAGCGGAGAACATATGATTGGGAAATTAATCGCTGTGATTTCCACCTCTTCACTGCCGTTTTTGTTCTCGATATTGAATTTGTAGACTTCACAGTTTTGGCGCTTACATTTATTGTCCCCGAATGTGTTCAAATACAGCGTTTCCTTTTTTATTGGTTCTAGCTTTAATTTTGCTTGAGTTGAATTCGTGATATAAGAGCGCTGACTTCCTGTGTCAAATAATACGCGCACAGGAGTTGATCTTGGCCCATTGGTAGCATTAGCTCGAGCTGTTTGAAGTAAGACAGTTCCTTTGCAGATTCCTATCGCTGCCGTTGTAGTCTCTTCGGTCTTAGGCTGCTCTTTCACCGTCTCGGTTGGTTGACTGCTTTCTACTTTCTGATTTCGTAGACAAATCGATTGGTGGTGTTTGCCCTGACAATGGCGGCACTTTCTTGTGTTGACACAGTCTTTGGCATTATGCCCTTTGCGTATACAGTTGAAACAACGCCCCGATTCACCAAGAATTTTCTTCCGAGCTTCAGAACTAACAATCTTTTCACACGATGCTGAATAATGGTAACCACTACAATAGACACATTGTATTTGGGAATTGTCAGGAAGTTTACCACTCTTAACAAACATAGCACTAGCGGTGGGCGTGTTGTTAGTCTTTGTGTTGTTACCTTGATGTTTAGAGCCTTGTTGATTACTTCCACTTGACTTTGTGCCTTCGCTTATTTCTCTTGCTTCGATTTCGAATTTTATCGTAGAGAGTAAATCATCGATCTTCCAAGCTTCCTTGGTGGCCTTGCGTGCTATCTGTAGACGAATATCGCTTGGCAGCTTCGACATAATAATCGGTATTAATAGGCTCCCATATTGCTCCGACGAAACTCCCAAGGAAGCCAAACCGCGAACATGTATCTCTCTCCGGTACAAGCTTGGATCTTGAGTATTTCGTCCATATGAGCAGTAATAACTTGTTGCGGCCTTCCAAAACGGTCTTGGAGGATTTCCACGGCGGCATCATAATTCGCATTGGTGAGAGTAAGTCCTTGAATAGCGCGCAATGCGGTTCGCTCGAGTAAAGAATTCAGGTAATTGAACTTGTCGACCTTCGTAATATTATCGTTGTTGTGTATCGCTGATTCGTATGAGTCCCAGAACGTATTCCACTTTGTTACGTCGCCTTTAAATTTCGGTAAGGTCAGCTTCGGTAATTTCGGTTTTACAGTCGTTGTACTTGTTGTTGTCATCGCAATCGGTTGAGACATGTCTGTGTTTACTTCGTTTTGACTCGTTCCATTTGACTGATCACCATTCGTACTGCGCGTCGAATTACTATTCCCGTCTTGTTGAGTCGGTATTAAATGGCTCGGTAGTTGACCATCACTTTGGTTGATCCCCTTCGACATTCCTGGCTTTAAAGCTTTTTCGAGTTTTCTTTTGGCGTTTAATATTCGGGAGACCACTTCCGCTGATTCTTCGATTTCTTGCTCTATATCTTCGACGTCGCATAATCCCAAAATCTCTTCGTCAATTTCGCTTAGTATCTTCAATTTCGCTTCGAGTAGAGATCGGATAATTTCGCTTCGATCGATATCAACATCGCCGGGTAAATGAAGCAGTTCGTCTGCTTCTTTCGCTAACTCGGCACAGACACCACGATGTCCGCCTCGCTTCGCTCTCAAACGGTCTAATTTCTCTTTCGGTTCGGTCATGATCTTGTTTGGGTTCAACTTGACGTGTTTTCAAGCTGCCCCACGTTGGGCGCCATGTCATAAACTTCTCGCTGTCTCGCTGATCATGACTTTCTTGTCTATTTCTTAGTCCAAAACATAAGACATTCTTTTTACAGAGACTTTATTTACAGACTACCGAGTCTACTTACTATATACAAAACAGGTTGAAACAGGTTTTCAGTCTGATCACGTGACCTACACGTGTTTCCGTAGAATGTTCAAAACGCTTATGAATTAAGACTATAACAATCTTGTTTCGACTTTTTTTGATGTTTCTCCGATGTAGTGTTGTGGGCAGTTGTGGCAAGGAATCATGTAGATAGCGTTGTGTTTGTTGGTGGTGTCAATTTTGTCCTTGTGTTTTGTGAAGTTCGTTGATAGTTTGTGTGATGGTTTGTGTGCCACTTCTATATGTTGTGTTTTTTGAGTAGTCTAGTAGTGATTTCAGATATGGTGTGAATGTAAGGTAACACTACTCGTTTTTTCTCCAGTGTTGTGTTGTTTGGGTGTTCTGTAGTTTTCACTGGAGTTGTAAGTTTCCGTTTAGTAATTTTGTTGATGAAATTTGTAGAGTAGTTGTTCTTAAGAAATGTTTGGTATAGGTGATTTCGTTCGTCTTGTTTTGATTTTTGTGTGTTGCAGTGAGTATCAATTCTGTTGAATAGTGATTTGATACAACTTACTTTGTGTTGAGTTGGGTGGTTGCTGTTGTAATTTAGAATTTGGTCAGTGTTGGTCTTTTTTCTGTACACTTGTGTTTTGAGTATTCCGTCTTCTGTCTTTGTCAGTAAAACGTCAAGAAAGGCGAGTTGGCCCCGTTGTTTTGTTCTTCTTCTTTCGTGAACGTGATGTTGTCAGTAGTGTTGTTGATTGTTTGTAATAAGTCGTCGATTTTGTTCGTCTTCACCACTGCCTATACATCATCTACATATCTGTCCCAAATTCTGATGTCTTCGTTGTTTGTTACCGTCTTTCTCTCTAGGTCTTGAATGACAGCTTCGGCGAGAAAACTGGAAAGCGGTGATCCCATTGGGGTGCCGGATATTTGTTTGTAGAATGTGTTTTGGAAGCGGAATTCGGTGGAGAGACATAGGTCAAGAAGGTCAAGGATGTCGTTTTTGTTGAGATCCGTCGTGGATTGCCAGGTTGTGTTGTCGGAAAGTAATTTGTTGGTGAGAGATTTGGCTGTTGGTAGTGGGATTGAAGTAAATAAGGAGACGACGTCAAAGGATATAATGGTTTCGTTGGGTTGTACTTTGAGGTCTTTAATATGTGTGAGAAAGGTGTTGACGTTGTCTATTGAGTGGGTTGAGGTTTTAATCAGAGGTTGGAGAAGATTGGCTAGGTATTTTGAGAGTTGATAAGTTGGTGATCCTGGAAGGGAGACAATAGGACGTAGTGGGATGTTTGGTTTGTGGATTTTAGGTAGTCCGTAGAATCTAGCGATGGTGGCGTCGTTTGGTCTGATTCTGAAGTAGGTGTTAGGTTGTAGTTTACCTTGGTCTTTGAGAGTTTTTAATTTCTTGTTGATGCGAGATATAGTTGTTTTGGTGGGATCTGAATTTAGGGGTAGGTAGGTGGCAGTGTCTTGGAGTTGTGTATTGGCTTTGGCGATGTATTCGGTTTTGTTCATAACTACGGTCACGCGTCCTTTATCAGCTGGGAGGATTATAATGGTGTCGTCTTTCTTTAGTCCATTAAGTCTCTGTTTTTCAGTTGAAGTGAGGTTGATATGCTTTTGATGATAGAGGAGACTGTTGGTAACTTGGTGGCGAATGTGGTTCCTGTTGTCTTCTGTTATGTTGACGTTGGTTTTAAGGGTTGTTTCTAGTTCGGCGATGAAATCAAGTGGGTTGGCATCTTTAGTGTTGTAATTCATTCCTTTGGCCAGTACGTTAGTTTCTTGTTCGGTAAGTTGCTTGTCGGAAATGTTTTTGACCCATTTGTCTGTGTCTTTATTACGTGATCTGTACTGTCTTGTGTTTCTTAGTTTGGTTTGTAGTTCAGAATGGCGTCTGGTTTTGTACTCTTTAGTTGCGTGATGAATGGCGTCTTTTAGAGTGGTTGCGTCGTTTTCGTTAGTCTCCAGTAAGACTTCGTGACGGTGAATATCGAGACATTGTCCGTATGATCAACAGATGTAACAATTATGCCAAGATCTTTCTTAGATCTGGATCGCTTAATGGGGATGTCAAGAAGTTGATACTGTGTGGTGATTGGTCGAGTGCTTCTAGAGATGTTTAGAACACCACACTTAGTTTGGTTTATGTCCATTTTCCAATCGTGGCACCACTTGTCGAGACTGTTAAGATCCAACTGCAGATTGTTGCTATCTTCTATCTTTTGGACAGTGCGGTAACACTTGGTGTCGTCTGCAAACATTGCCACATCCTGTTCCACTGGAAATACACCGAGGAAGGTCGTTAACAAAAACAAGGAATAGGAGAGGTCCAAGGATTGACCCCTGAGGCACTCCAGACAAAACCGGGAGTGTTTGAGAGGTTTCACCAAGTACAGTAACTCTCTGGTAACGCCCAGAGAGGTGATTTCTAAACCAGCGTAGAAGATTACCTCTTATGCCAAACTGATTGTGAAGCTTGACCAGCAGGGGGTTATGCCTAACCTTGTCGAAGGCTTTTTCAAAGTCGAGGTAGATAGAGTCGACTTGGCATCTGTTGTCTAACGCATTGTTAATGTCGTGGAGAACATGTAAAAGCTGTGACGTCGTCGATTTGCCCTTGAGAAAGCCAAATTGTAGATCGTGGAGATGAGCTGACACGTGATCTATAAGATAAATTGTTAAACATCTGAGTTAATTTCCAAGTGCAGACACGAAAACAAATTTTGTGTAAGTAATTATAAACCGCCGTAGACGCCTTTTTAGTTTAGTCTGATGATCGCCTCCTGAGCGTGAAACCTGGAGTTACCGACTGTATTTTATATATTTTTATATTTTTAACATCTTAGTTATTTTAATATGATGGATCACTCATTTTAACGGTCTTAACTGTTATTGTATATATATATATATATATATATATATATATATATATATATATATATACATATATATATATCAATAATTATTACCGCGGATGGTACAGTGATAACATAAAACTAAAAGAGCGCTCGATACTATTGCTAGTAGAGACAGTTGATAGTGCTAGTTGATACATATATATATATATATATATATATATATATATATATATATATATATGTACGTGTGGGTTTTTGGTCTACGAAACGCAAAGAGTGCTCGATAACATATAGTTAGAGCAAATATAGATTTTCGCTTACCTCAAAAGTCTGCTACAGGCTGTTTCATCTAAAAAAGAATCTTCAGGCAGAAGAATCTTCAGGCAGATGATTTTTTTTTTTCGAAAATTGTCATCTGCCTGAAGATTCTTTTTTAGATGAAACAGCCTGTAGCAGACTTTTGAGGTAAGCGAAAATCTATATATATATGTATATATATATATATATATATATATATATATATATATATATATATATATATATATATATATGTATATGTATAACTGTTATTGTATATATATATATATATATAGATATATATATATATATATATATATATACATATGTATATATATATATATATATATATATATATATATATATGTATATATATATATATATATATTATAAATGATATTGGGCATTTCACTCGATTACACAGCATGTTCTAAGGATTTAGGGTGAAGGAAAATTCGAGTGTAGAATATATACATTTTAAGACCAAATCGGGAGCAGTTGCGAAAAATGCAACTACACAGGCCCTCCGGCAGGAATTGAACCCACGACCTTGCGATTCTAGTGCAATGCTCTGACCACTGAGCCACGGAGGCCGTTGCCAAGAGCTCGATCGCGAGTTCTGTATATATAATAAGGTGGTAATGCCAGGAGAGAATTGGGTATATTATAAATGATATTGGGCATTTCACTCGATTACACAGCATGTTCTAAGGATTTAGGGTGAAGGAAAATTCGAGTGTAGAATATATACATTTTAAGACCAAATCGGGAGCAGTTGCGAAAAATGCAACTACACAGGCCCTCCGGCAGGAATTGAACCCACGACCTTGCGATTCTAGTGCAATGCTCTGACCACTGAGCCACGGAGGCCGTTGCCGAGAGCTCGATCGCGAGTTCTGTACATATAATAAGGTGGTAATGCCAGGAGAGAATTGGGTATATTATAAATGATATTGGGCATTTCACTCGATTACACAGCATGTTCTAAGGATTTAGGGTGAAGGAAAATTCGAGTGTAGAATATATACATTTTAAGACCAAACCGGGAGCAGTTGCGAAAAATGCAACTACACAGGCCCTCCGGCAGGAATTGAACCCACGACCTTGCGATTCTAGTGCAATGCTCTGACCACTGAGCCACGGAGGCCGTTGCCAAGAGCTCGATCGCGAGTTCTGTATATATAATAAGGTGGTAATGCCAGGAGAGAATTGGGTATATTATAAATGATATTGGGCATTTCACTCGATTACACAGCATGTTCTAAGGATTTAGGGTGAAGGAAAATTCGAGTGTAGAATATTTACATTTTAAGACCAAACCGGGAGCAGTTGCGAAAAATGCAACTACACAGGCCCTCCGGCAGGAATTGAACCCACGACCTTGCGATTCTAGTGCAATGCTCTTTTTCATTTTTCGCAACTGCTCCCGGTTTGGTCTTAAAATGTATATATTCTACACTCGAATTTTCCTTCACCCTAAATCCTGAGAACATGCTATATATATATATATATATTGTATATATATATATATATATATATATATATATATATATATATATATATATATATACATATGTATATATATATATATATATATATATATATATATGTATCAACTAGCACTATCAACTGTCTCTACTAGCAATAGTATCGAGCGCTCTTTTAGTTTTATGTCATCACTGTACCATCCGCGGTAATAATTATTGATATATATATATGTATATATATATATATATATATATATGTATATATATATATATATATATATATATATATATATATATATATATTGTATATACAGTTAAAAAGTTTAAATGGTTAAATTCGTTAAAAACAGTTACTCGGAGTTTCACGCACTAAGCGATCATCAGACTGAGTTCAGATGGTAATTGCGATGAGAGTAACTTGTTTTCATGGCGACACTTCGTAATTAATTCGGACCTTTTGTTGAGGAGTGAAGATTTATCAGCGGTCAAGATGCATAATTTTTCGGTTAAGCACAAGTTGCATCGTGTAGATCCCCCTTTGTACGGGCTAGCTCGTTTCAATACGCACCATTTAACTGAATATTTGGTGTTGTTGTCCTTCAGGTCCCAGATGTATTTGGACAGGACGGTGTCGTGTGCGTACTTGCGATGTTTAAATGACTGTCTGTGGTTGTAATATCGCGACTTGAATGTGCATGCTCGGTCATTCTTATGTAGGATTTTTCGTCGTTGGTTTCCGAGGTTACGGTGGCTTTATCGACTACGCTTTTTGATAGGCACATGGCGTCGAGCGGGCATTCTGCTTTCTTTCTGCAGTTGCACTTGCCTTGGTTAGTGCTTGTATTGTTTGTTATCTTTAAATTATGGCCCTTTATAATACTGGCCATATTTCTCGTACAGCTATAGCTCACTTTCACGTTATTTCTGTTAAACAATGGACGTAGAGGATGGGTGTTGGGAAAGTGTTTGTCAATTAACCGTAAGAATGTTCCTCCAATACTTGTCTGTACGCTTTCGCTGTAAGGCGGATTAAACCAAACTATGTTTCTGGATCTGTTTCTTCTAGTGTTTGCGTGTTGGTGTGGGCTATTAGCTGTGTTGACGTATTCGAGCTTCTCGTTAAAGCCGCTAGACTTAAGGGCATCATTGTAAGGACGGGAGGCCTTCTCAAATTCTTCTGCATTATACGATAAGGTGGAAATTCTTTTGCTGATTGCTGCTGGTAGCTGGTTTATGATTGCAGGAGGGTGGTTGGATTTAGCTTTTATATAAAGAGGTTGGTTGTCAGGTTTTCTGTACGGATAAAACTTTCCATTTTTCAGATTCAGAGTTACGTCCAAGTAATTCACAATTTTCATGTTTGATTGAATCGTAATCTTTAAGCCAAGTTCTCTAAAAGTTTTTATGAAATCTTTTCTTATTTTATCTAAAGATCTTGCTCCTATGCTTTTAAAAGCCGCCAAGCCATCATCTCGGTAGAGCCCAATATTTCCATTCTTGTGTACGGATGATAATTTATACAGGATGTACAGGCCGACCAGTTCGCATACCTCTGCGCCGTCATAGCTGCCCATTGAGACGTCAAAAGTGGATGCGTTCCCTTTCTTTGTCCATGGTTCATTGTTATCAAAAAACATGGTCTTCCTTGCATGCATAATAATTTCTAGGTTTTCTTCTGAAATGGTTGTAAACTGTCTTGCATAATCCAGTGCTAGCTTCAGTAAAGGCTCGGAGATGGAAGGGTAAATGTCTACTATATCAAAAACCAAGAAGGTGTATTTGCTCTTTTCTTTGATGTTGGCAAACCAATCGATTACTGATTGTGTATTTTTCCATTGTTTGGCATTTGTTGTTGATCTTATTCTATTGTTGATTTTGTCGAGGATTTCTTTGCTAACCAGGCCTAAATTAGTCTTTGTCGGGTTGATTAACCGGCATTTGGGGGTTGTTAGAAAAATTCTCTTTGTGGTCTTTCAAAGTTATGAATGCTTGCTTCTTGGCGATGATTTCGATTCTGTCATCTACCTTTAGTTTGCTGGTGATGTCTTTTAGTTCTTGGTTTACGGCGTTTACACTCAGCGTGTCTGATTTCTTATAGCTCTCGGAAATGTTGTCGGTTAGTAGCTTGTTGTACTGGTCTTTATCAAGTTCGTAAAGGTTTCTCGTTTTGTCAGCGAATATTAGAGTCTTGTTTGATGAATTGATCTTCTTAATGTCCTGCTTGAGCTTGTTCTGAAAGTGGTTCCTGACGGTTCTAAATCTTAGGTCTTCTATCATTTTAAACATGTCGTCTTCAAACGGTCTCATCTCTTCAATCGGTGGTGGGCATCTTCTTGTTTTTAGGTTTAACTTATTTGGTTGATGGTTGATGGTTGGGAGTTGGATTAAGGAAGAAGTAGGCTTTCCATCGCATCCTCTTAATAACACTTTCGACTTTATCGAGGAGGTTTACTGTGTATGTGGCCTTTGTTGGTATAGGGATGTTCTTCATCGAATAATTGAACTGGATCTTTTCCATATTTGGAGATACTTTGTGAAACAGAGTGCTCAACTTGGCGGAGCAAAAATAAATAAATAAACAAATAACAAATATATGTACTTAGTAAAAAAAGTGCTCAATACAGATGTAGAGCATATATACAGTTAAAAAGTTTAAATGGTTAAAATCGTTAAAAACAGTTACTCGGAGTTTCACGCACTAAGCGATCATCAGACTGAGTTTAGATGGTAATTGCGATGAGACTTTAAGGTGGATGGGTGTTTGGGTATTGTTTGTGATTGGCTGCGAAGAACTTGTTTTCATGGCGACACTTTGTAATTATCATATTATGTAAAAATCATTCACCAATGGCTCTATAGAAAAAAGATTCGCTCGTACCGCCATTTACTATACTACATATATACAGGCGGATTTTAATTAATGTTTTTTTATAACACTAATAATATAAAATGAAAGCGTAATTTTTAAAAGTTTCTCTGATTTCAATATTTTTTTTTATGTCCGTATGCATAACTATTAATACCATTTTCCAATAATTATCTTTTATCGTCAAAACAACTCAGGGACACTTTATTAATTTCGTAGCTACTTATCTGA
The DNA here is from genome assembly GCA_964035015.1 of Corallium rubrum. Lineage (NCBI taxonomy): Eukaryota > Metazoa > Cnidaria > Anthozoa > Scleralcyonacea > Coralliidae > Corallium > Corallium rubrum. Next base: position 440,754 of record OZ036008.1, read on the forward strand.
TGGTTTTCGCTTCTAATAGTTTTCATTTTATGTAACAGTTGCTTTTTACCTATCAGAACCTCTTTATAGTTTTCATGTTTTATGGGTGTTTTTATGACTACTTTTTTAATACCCTTAGCTTTTTTGTCACCTTTGTCGTTGTCTTTCATATATAAATACATTTTACTTCTAAGTCCAATGAATTCTACTATAGGAACTCCTGCAGCCTCATCCTTCATTTTACCAATTACTTTTTTATTCTCTTTGAAAAAATATGGTGAGTCCACTGGATAGTCACTATTGTCAAATAAAAATTTATCTTTTCCGGAATATAAATCAGCATATACGTCCTCAGCAGTAATTTCATATAATAAACTGTCTGTATCAGTAAATAATAGTTTTGCTTTTTTTCCATACATTTTTTCTTTAATATAATTATAGTGGAAATCATACATCAGTGTTTTAGAAAAATCCAAAATACACATACCAACAAAAGCAGGTCTGTTTAAAGTCAGACATTCTTTTATTTTATGAATAGCAACTAAGTCATCATTAAATATTTTACTACTAACAAAAGTGGGTTTAGAAGCTATTTTTAATAATTTTTTCTCATCAGTCACAAGTCTGACATCAACTCTTTTCCTTAGATTTTCCATAGTTTCACCAAATACACTATTGTTTATCAGTTTAAAGAAATCCTTTTCAAATGCATTTTTAGCTAGTGTTCTTTTTCCTGTGTTGTAGTCTATATATTGCTTTAACCATGGAAACAGATTAATTTCCAATGCCCTATGTATTTTATTCAACTTCATTCCTAAATCCATATAAAGTCTTAGGTTTCTGTAATGTAAAATATATTTACATTTCTTCATAAGATTGGGTACTAATTTTCCAACTCCACCAACACTTATTTTAAATATATTTCTGATTTTTTCACATTAGTCAGAAAGTATTTCTTCTTTTACTTTCATTTTTTCAGGAGCCAGTGGGTAGTCATTATGTAATTTGTGTAATTTTTCAGGATACTCTAGATCTATCTCTAGAATTAAACCCTTATCTGAGTCATCCTTATATTTTTCTATGTCAATGTTATTTTTCCATTTGAAACCAGAAACAGGAAGATACTGACTCATAGCCCATCCATATAAATTATTAGCATCCAAATACATCAGATACTTACTTGGTAATTCTTCATTATAGTTTTTCATATATTCATTATTAGCTTTTCCATATCTTCTAACAATATTTGACATTCCACCTCTGAGACCTTTTTCAATAAGCTGGAACATATCTATATCTGTCGGTAATTCAATGTTTACTTCAGTCATTTTCAGCATAGCATCCCAAGATAAACTAGGACTAGAGAAATAATGACACGGATCCAACTTATAATATTGCAGACACGTTTTTCTAAAATGTTCAAACACATCAGCCAACAGTAACACATCAGTTTTCATATACAGATCATGATAGTCACCCATATTCTTTAATCCGAAGGTTTTCCATATTCACATCAGCCAACAGTAACACATCAGTTTTCATATACAGATCATGATAGTCACCCATATTCTTTAATCCGAAGGTTTTCCATATTTCCTGAGCATGTGCATATTCAGATTCACTAATGGACTCATCATTCAAAATACTATAGAATTTTTCCCTCTACGGAAGACAGGTGTTATTAAATTTTTCAAAACTGTCCATGTAGTCATAAGGGTATATTCCTTTCTTTTTTAATAGTGTCAGCTGTTGTTCATTCTTGTACTCAGATTCCAACAGTTTAAAACAGTCATCAGGTAGATTATCAACCAGTTTACCCAACACACTGCTCATAAACTGAAAAGAGTTTAAAAACACTAAATTCTTTCCTAACATAAATGACATATATTTTTCCATATTATTAGGAATCACATTTATGTCCATTTTAAATTTTCCTATTTCTTGCATTATAAAGTGGCTATCATATCCTCTTAGATTATGAAAGATAACTGGTATTTTGTCAGTGGTTTTAGAATTCAGATTACAATTTTTATGAGCTGATCCTCTATATTTACCAGTAATGTGACAATGATCTTTTACCTGTGTATTTATTGTCTCTTCGTCTTTATACTTTTTACCACAGATATGACACCCGGTGGATTTTTTAAAATGATCTATATCTTCATCAGTCATTATTATGTCCTTATTAAAAAATTTCTCCTTAATATCTCTAATTTTTTCCATGAATTTATAAACAGCATTTTTCCCTCTATAAATTTCTATGTGTTTATTAAAGAAATTATCAACACAACAAACAACTTTATAACCAAATCCATAGTCAGTATGTTTTTGATAATTTTGTGTATAAGATTTTTTTCCACTAGGTTGACAACCATCTACTTTCTCCACAATAGCTTCAAATATTACAAAAGGTACTTCTAACTGTTTTTCATACCCATTAAATTTCAGTATTTTTTCCCCAATGGAGGCATTTTTATAGCCTGTTTACCATTCATTACAATACAGTTTTCACCATGATTTACTAATGTCCCTTCACTGTTAAAACACTGTAAACAATACATTGCAAAAGTGCTTTCTATGTTCATGTTTAGTCTTATTATACATAAATGTATTGAAGTCCTTAATTAGAACGTAATGCTTTTTATTGTCAGCAGAGTTGATCAACAGTAGATTCATAGTATTGTCTGCTGGACCATATTTTCCTGATGATATATATATATATATATATATATATATATATATATATATATATATATATATACTGGATGGGCTTGTTTATTTTCTTATCCAAACACATTTATGTTAATACTATTCTGTTTTTCTATCTTTTCGTACTGTTTACTTTCAACTGGAAACTTAATTCCACTATAGTCTACACTTCCATCTGTTACTTTTTTCTGTCAGTTTTTTTTATTCTTTGTGGGTCCTTATCCATAGGGTTTAAATTTCTGATATGACACCATCTAAAACATTCGTTGTCATTATTTTTATTTATCAGACCCTTAGAAGAGTTTTTCAGCTCCATAGGTAATTCTATATAACTACTACCCTCCAATGGTTTATACACCGTTATATTTAAATAATGGTTAAGAATAGAATCAATAGTCCAACCAGAACCTTCAGAAATCCACTGATTGATTCTGTATGTTATTTGTTCACTGGATTTCTTAACAGAATCTTCTAGCTGTTTACTATTAATAACTGCATCAGTTTTATTATTGAAATAAGCTTCTTTGTATATCTTTTTTTTTGCTGTCCAGTGGACCACCGGTTATGTCCTTCATAAGACTGATCTTCAATGTTTCAGTGAATTTTATTCCTTTCATGGTTTTAAGTTCAGACCTAAGAATTTCATAAACCTGTTTTCATGACTGATTTAATTCACTAATAGGAGAATTTTCATCTGTCAGATCTATTTCCATACTTTTAGTAAAACCCTTAAGTGCCTTTTTTAGTACTCTAATACTACCTGATGGTTCTAATTGGTACAACCTCTTCTTATTTTTTCTGTAATTTTTTCTCATATTATTTATATATTATTTTTTCTTTAAATGCATATAAAAAAAAGAAGTTTAAAGAGATATTTCTATGGAAGTATATTATACTATGGAGGAAAACTCTACATATTTTTTTAATAATAAAGAAATCACAGTTGTTGTAAAAAAAAAGAAGAAATTTTGGTTTAAAGGTAAGGATGTTCCGGTTGCACTTGGGTATCAGCTACCAAGAAAGGAAATCAGAGACCATGTTAAAGATAACGAAAAGAAAAAAGTACAACAAACAGCAACGGTTCAAAATGGAACGGTGGTCAGGAGCCAAATTTATCTGATAAATGAACCTGGATTGTGGAGATAAATATTTTCCAATAAACTACCAGCCACAGAAAAAATTAAAACATGGGTTTTTACAGAAGTGTTACCATCAATAAGAAAAACTGGTGGATATATTCCAGTACTATTACCAAAAGGAAAACAGCTAATGTTAATGAATGACCTCCACTATCAGACCATAGAGTACATAAAATAATTTCACCCACATGCTATTATTATTCCTGGATTAGGGGAAAACCAGAACACAAAGAGTAAGCGTATCAACAGTTGGAAAAAGGGCTATACATCTGGTTATTCTGACATTATTATAACTAACCTCCATAAATACTATAATGGATGGGCTATTGAACTTAAAACACCAAAAGGAAATGGTAAGGTATCTGACAAACAGAAAACATATCTAGAAAATCTGGAAGATAAAACCCTTGTATCAGATGATGAAGTACATAGAACTATAGACAGAGGCCGGATTAACGGTTCGCGGGGTCCGTGGCATATTATCAGCGCGGGGCCCCTTGACCCCCCCCCCCCCCCTCCCCTCCCCTCCTGTGAATTCAGGTTTCCCTGAAATCAGAAAGATTAAAAAATGTCAATATTCCACGATTTGAAAAGTTGCCTGTGTATTTACAAAACAGAAATATACATCAATAATTGAACTAAAATCCAACGCAGTTTTTATCATTAACAATTATATTATAAGCAGCAGCAAACTGGCTAAACAACAGGAACAATATTCCAATACATGATAGTCATGTCCATGTAACGTGTCTGTTATTAGAGTCTCATTCTCAGGCCTTGTAAACGTTATGCTTACGCGAAGAGCAAACTCGTTAATTACCGACGACATGTCAATGCTACGCAGAAGGCCATTTTCAATATCAAGCAGAACAAGGCTGTTCAGTCTCTTCTGCGTCATGCATGATCTGAGCTGATTCTTTATCAGCTTAAGTTTGGAGAACGACCGTTCTCCAGAACAGTTCCAAATCATCAGACTGAGATAAATACGGAATGGGATGACAGTGTTCGGAAATACAGTTTCCAGATTTTTGGCCACAAGAAGCCTGCACATGCGCAATTCCAACGAATCCACGTTCAATCTGACGTCGTCATCATCTTCCTTTATGACGGCTTCGTCATCAGAGTCGATCGTAGATCAGGGGTGGATCTAGGAATTTTGATACCTTAGTCAAAGTTGCTGTGGGCCCAAATTTCTAGGGGGCTCCGGGGGCACGCTCCCCTGGAACATTTTTCAAATTTGGATCTCTGAAATGACATTTCCTGCATTCTGACAGCACATTTGAGCAAAATTTTAAATGTTTTAAAACAAGTTTTTAATGGTCATTTTATCATTTTCAAGAAACATTTTATCTAAATTGGACTTTGATATTTTCTTGTTGTCTTAGAAACCTTGTGATAGTTTGCAAGTGTGTAAGGCTAAGTCTTTCCAGGAATGAGGGTGGGGAAATCCAATAAACAGTAGAGAGATATGTGGTCACATTCTAATGTAAAAAAGTTGGCTGTTTCGCTCTATGTCAAAGTTCATCAGCATGCCTAGGAAACACCAGTTACATTGTTTCAGTCAGTGAATCCAACATGGACAGCCTGACCAACACACAAGTGATGGTCTAGCTGAATTTAACGTTCTGTATAACCCAGAGCAAGGTGGGCTACCTTCCATGGCTATTGAGTCGCACCTACCCACTGGCTTTCAAATGTCTGATACTTGCTTTTTAAACCTCAAACCAAGCAGACAATGTCTGGTTAGGAGTCAGGAGAAGCTTTTGTTAATGACCATTATGGGCATTACATGGACATACATAGAGGAGCTCAACTCCCTACATCATCCCGATCATTCTAACCCCCATCTAATACGCCACTACCCATCCCCCTACTAACCTATGTTACTATGAGCTGTCTGGTTTTCAGGCACCAGCAACCCAAGTTCAATTCCTGTCCAGTGCATTATCAGATTAAAATTTCATAATAGCCACATGTGAGAAGAATGTTGACTTGATGTATAACGATACTACATGGAAATTTGTAGAAATATCATGTAGATATTTATTGCTTAGCTTTTGATCTGTTTCCCCAGGCCCAAACCTTATTACTTACATGTTTAAAAGTTATATGTTATTACTTATAATACTGTATGCTATATATTAGACAATTAACTGACTTGTAATATGAACTGAGGACGAATGTATTACTCTGCATCATGATTATGACATACTAGTGAGTATCTAGAATTGAAACACTATCTAAGTAGTGTTTATAGTACTACATGAAGCATTTAATAGCATAGTGCTCAACGCAGACTATGCTAATATGGAACAGATATCAACAAAGATGACAACAGACTAACATCGATATTGAATCCATATTGATGAACTACTGTACCTATAAGCTTACCTTAGAGCGACATATGGCTTACTCTAGCTTGTCCGCCTTCATGTGTTGGGTCTTCTTTCCATCCTTGTATAAGGATTTTACACTAAACTTCGCATGAAGCTTCTGATTCGAGAGGATAGCACAAGCTTGGATTTTTGAAGACAAATCGCAATAGATTTGCCACATAACTCATCGTTATTACTCTTCAGAGCGCTCTGCACACGTTTAAGATGTTTGTCGAAGCCATGACACAACAGTCAATCCTCAGCCAACAATCCTCAGTCAAAGCGTTAGCCCGCGTGTAATCTCTGTTCATGCTGCAAGAGCTGCAAGATGCAGCTTCATGCGGCGGATTGCGGCCAAGATTTAGTTTCTAGCCAATCAAAATCTAGCCAGCGTTAAAAAAATTCCGACGTAATTGCATTTACTTCCGACGTAATTCCATTGGCTTTGACCAATCAGCGCTCATGATTCCGACGTATTTCGGCCATTTTGACGTGGATAAACGTGCCGGTCGGTGACCACTTCCCGCAATAGTTACCTCTTATACGGTTCTAGACCAAGCTAAGCCTGCTTTACAGGCTAAGGGGCCGATAGCGGCCACAGGTTGCCACAGAATAACTTGCGCGGCATCTGACGAGGGCTCTAGAAATTATGAAATTATTCTCCAGCAAAGAATAAACCGTATCTTGCCAAGTACGTTAAAAATTGGAAAATCAGAAGAAACCCTTAAATTTTCGCGTCTCAGAATTTTTACCTTAGTCGCTTGACGTGTTTGACGTATATTAAATCCGCCCCTATAGATGGGGCTGAAGAAGTGCAGAACTGAAGCTGTAGTCACTTCCAATGATTTCTTAACGAAGTCTGTGTTAAGAAAACCAGAAAACTGTAACAATTCGTCAGACAGACTGGCTTCTAGATCTGCGGGGTATGCCTCTTGAAGGATCTTCGCACTTTTGATCACTTCTTCAACTGAAAGATCCTTGAGATTTCGCAGGAAGCCAAACCTTGCAGCAATACCAGTGTATGCACCCAGTCGTTTCCGCAACGTACTCAGCATCAATGCTGTCGATTATGACCAGGAACGTACCCGAACTTACTAGCTGGGGTCTGCGTCAATTCAGGCGCTGATCCTGGTTCGTCGTAACGGCGATTTCGTTGACGCACACGTTTAACTTCGTCCGTGTACTGGTCGCATTCACTGAGCAGTCTGAGCTTCTTCCCCTTAGCTTCAAACTCATCAAATCTTGTCCGCAGCTTACCGATGAATTCAATCAGCGATTCTCACTTTTTTATTTATGGTTCCAGCCTGCTTTTTTAATTTTTGGAGCCTCCCTAGCTTTTTTGTTTATGGTATCTTTCTTTTTTTTATTTTTGGGGCCTCGCTATAGCTTTTTTATTTATGGGTTCTTGCTTTTTTAGTTTTGGGGCCTCGTTTTTGTTTTTGGGGCCTGTTTTTTGAGTTTTGGGGCCCGGCGCCTCGATTTTTCATTTGCGGTACCTCTTTTTTTTCATTTTGGAGCATCGTTTTTTTAACTTTTGTACGTGGCCTTGCGGTTTTTGGGGCCCCACACTTTTTGGGCCCCGCGCTAAAAAATCGAAACTGAGCAAAGCGCGGGGCCCCTAAAAGCGCGAGGCCCCTAAAAGCGCGGGGCCCGTGGCATAAGCCAGTTCAGCCATATGGTTAATCCGGCACATATATGACTGGAGTAAGAACAAAGTGTAAATACTGCAATAGTGGACAACGCTTATTCTGTAACAAAGAAACATTAGGTAAGCACTATAGATATTTTCATAAGAGTCCTATTATTTTATCCTCCACTCCAGGTAAGAGGGACACTGAGTAACTTCTAGGGCACTCTTAGACCATCCAAACTCATCATACAACGCAAAGAACCTATCGTCAAAAACTGTCTTTGCCTTTCCTTTTTTTATATCATTTACTATAGAACCGTTGTCTAACAGTGGAATTCCTCTTCTGCTACAGAGACGTATTATATAGTAACCATATTTACTGACATTTCGATTTATGTGTCCTTTCTCAGACAACAGATTAACAACTTTAATAAAATCATACACCAGGGATTTTATATGTTCATACCTAACTACACCGAATAACTTCCTAGCAAACCATTTATTTCTTCTGTGTTGTGACTTTTTCTTCTTATATGCTTCTGGGTCATAGGCTACGTCAAGTGTATAGTAGGCTATTTCCTGCATTTCACCGCATTTCATACAGGTATGCCCTCCTCTCCAGTCAAGGACCAAATAACCATCACACCAGGAAAACTCATGTTGTTGGTTCATACTATAAATAATATATAGATCTTTATCTTTAAATCATTTTTTCCAACAGAAACCCACCAGCTAAACCTATACCAACAGTCACCAGAATCTGATACTTATGCATCTCTGCTGAAGGTGTATAGAAGTCTTTGAGTTGTGGTTCACCATTATAGTAATTATTATTATTGTGTTCCAGTGACCGTAGTTGGTCTAATGCCTTATTAGTCTGATTAATGTCATTATTAGCATCAGACAGTTCCATCCTTAATTCCTGTATTTTATCCTTTCTCTTTATTTCATCTTCATAGAATTTTTCCTTACTTGCTGCTAATTGTTCTAGTGCGTGGTTATGTCTCCTGATTTCTTCTTCATAGCCGTTGTGATTTATTTTACTAAAGAGGAACCCGGCACCTGCAAATGATATAGCAGGGAAAGTTGTCTGAATTACTCCACCTACTAATGTACTGGCCATATTATTCCCTATATTTATTTTAAGTGGATTTAAATGGATCTGTTGGGATAATCCTTTTTGTTTGTGCGTAATCTACTATATAGCTACTTAATGCTACTGCTACTGCTAGCTTGGCTGTACCTTTTAATGACTCAGGTGTACTCAGTGGTTCCTTTAGTATTTTCTTACTTACCATAGAAACACCAACTGCTCCAAAGGTGATTAACAAAGATTCGTAAACATTATTTGCAGCTTTCTTCTCCATATAAGCTAACATATATTATATTACAAATTTTCTAAAGAATTTTTTTCTTCGACTGCTGGTGGTTCTACAGGTTTAATGGTAGTCTCCTTCTGCTGTGGTGCGTGAATGGAATCGGTCTTTGTATATGCATATGCTTTATAGGTGAACCATAATGACCCTACAGCTACTACTAAACCTACTATTCCAATGAGTCCTATATTTTTTTCCACAGTGTAATTAATCATTGGCTTTTCTTCCATAGTCATCCGCTGCTGCTTTTTTTCCTCCCGCGCTGCCTTTGAGAGTGCTGCCAGTTTTTCCCCAGCTTCTACTCTCTTAGGGTCTTTAGTCTTTACTACAGTAGTTATTTTCTGCTCATCTATTATTTTATCACTGCTCATACCAGGTATAATAATATAATGTAGATAATCTTTGTAGATTATTTTATAGAAGAGTCCTATGTCCTATAGATTATTTAATAGAAGAGTCCTACGTCGTATAGATTATCTATGTAGAAGAGTCCTATGTCCTATAGATGGTATGTATTATTTCCTCCTCAGTGTGTTAATAGATAAACACCGCCAGCAACCATGATTACTACTAGATATTTCCCAGTAAAAATAACTGATTTCCCACCAGCCTTTCCTATAGTTGTCCATGGAAAAGTCTTTTTAGATGAAGGATGTAGCTTTTCCCGTTCTTTCCTCTCATGTTTCTTAGCTTGGTGGACAATATCAGACCCCTTTCTGGTTAGACCTATTGACAGACCAGTAATCAAAGCAATTATCCCCAGGCCAACAGCAGTTGCAATATCAGCTTTCTTCAGAGTCCTGTTTAATTTAGCTTCAGTCCACTGATCATAGTGCATTCTAATACCATCCCTGAGTAGGTTATTCTCCTCTTCAACGAGAGCCCGTCCAATTGTGTTGGATTCACCTCCCAGATACCTCCCAGAATAATCCACTACTAAGCCAGACTCACTAAACTCCCTTCTTATACTTAGAGTATTACTATCAACCAAATAGTCAATAAACAGTGGATCAGAGCATTGAGGTTCTAGTCCTAAAATATCTGTAAAAAACTTCTCACAGTCTCTATATGCGACCCTTCTTTTTAGTCTCATAGTCCTCTGTTCCGAGACAGTAACAATTGGGCCATGTAAGTCATCCTGTTGTACTGGTTTAAATTCCTCATCCATAGATTCTGAGATACCACCAAAATCCGTTGTTTCTTCCAAGCTATTCTTGCTCTCTTCTTCAGGGGACACTGGTCCTGGTCGTACTGGTTTCAGTTCAATTTACTCCATACTCCTGTGCATATGATCATGGCTGTATGGCTCAAATCCCTGTATGGTCTGCATTACCCTGTTGGTGATTCCTCTGTATAGTCTGTATGCTTCTGCACATGTCTGTTTCTTAGTAGCTAGACTGCTTTTCTGTAAAAAAAGTCTGTAGGAATACACCTAGACCAGATAACACAGCAATTGGAATCGGATTAGCGGTAACAGTACCCACTATAACACCTGACGTAGTTAATGCTATGGAGGACATTGTTATGCCCAGGTGTGCAAGTCTGTACTTTTTAGCCAACATCCTATAACAATGCATTTTCATCTTATTAGTCTCATATAAATTATTCAGCATAGCCAGCTCATCTTCTGATAGTCCTGATGCCACATACCTTATTGATTGTCTTACCTTTGTTTTTTCTTTCCCGTCCAGTACCATATCAATATAATATAATATATATAAGGTATTTACTGCTAGTAGCTAGTATTCTAATGTTGAACAGTGGGCAACAATTTCCTGACCACCAGTATTACCTGCAATTTGCTTTAGTGTGATAATAATAAATCTCACTGAATCTGGACTAGCTGTTAGATCCCCTATAGTAGCTTTAAGGTCTAACATAATCCACCTTACTGTACTGGGTGAACTATTGGGGTCAAAGGATATATCATAGTTATCCTTAGTTGATAGGTCTATACCTCTGGAGTCGAATATGTTAAAGGTAGTAATTGACTTATCAGCGTAAATTAGTTTTGCATAAAATTTAAATGTCATGTTATAATCTGTACTGTCATTGTCGAACGATATGCCATGTACATATAGAACAGTTTCTGGAGAATATTCTACTGACGAGTGGAGAACATCTGACCCTCTATAGTTACCGTGGTTGTAATCTGGTAAACGTTCTGTGTTAAGACTAGTTATTCCTAGGTAATTGTACAGTACATCTTGCCTACGGCTATGTCTAATAAAGTAATCCTTAGACAGCGCATCATAATCCTCTGAAGGGGCTGCCACATTACGTAAAGGGTGAAAGTCCATGTTGAGCTCGCCAGAAACCTTGCTACCTTTTTTAGATAGATATGAATTTATATTTATATCCTTAGAGTCATAACCAATAAAAAGACTCATTATACTATAGGACAGAAGACTTTACTACTTTACTTAGTAGAAATCCACTGATCACTGTGATAATTAGAATAAAGTAGGGTTGTGTACTACCATTGGATGGTTTTGACGCATGACTATTGACGACTAACTTTTTCTTATGTGGTTTAAACACAGGACTAGCAGGACCAGTAGGTACCTCCTTAAACGGACTATGGGGCTTGTGTGATTTTAACGTATGACTATTAGTATTAATATCATCATTAACGCCAAACACCATAGACTGGGTAGCTGTTTTCAGTAGGTTGTTGTAACCAATTGGGTTTTTCAGTATGAACATCTTAGATGGGACTAGCCATGTTTTTGGTGAGATTGCTAAATCCTGTTTTACATATGTGTCCTGGATTGCTTTATTCATGTTTAGTATCCATGTGCTGACTGAATAATTTACTATGGCGTCATTAGTCAGTTTTCGGAACTCTTGCTGTGTTTTCAAGGACTCACCTCCTTTGCCTACTATACTGACACGGGTTTTTGCCTGAGATCCTAAGACAGCATGGTTTTTTGACTCTATAGATTGGTTAAGATATTGTAAGCCTATCTTAGTGAGACCATTACTGACAGTTGGAATATACCCTTTGTAATGGGTAGCCCAGTTTGATTGCACTATATCAATATTCTTTACCCCTTTCACACCAAATGATGATACAGTCGGCTCATAGGAGATTGACCACGGTAACTTTAGTATTTTTCTGTAAATGTTATGAGCATTGAATTCAGAGGATATAGCGTACATACTTTCGTCTCCCATCATACGCCTGAGTAATCTCCTGACAGTGAAATACAGGTGATATCTGGCTACACTTGTTATGACTGGATAAACACTCTTATGTTCTGAGGGGGAAAGGTGTTGGGTACTGAGTCCACAACAATAAGTAGCACAATAGACAGAAAAGATGGTTGTGAAATAACTATTCTCATCGTTCCATACAAATGGTTTCCCAGGGAAGTCATTATCTTTATTCCGGTAACTTACTCATGAAATAGTCAGTAGCATTTACATAGACCCTAAAGTTGTGTATTGGATAGTTTAAGACTGTATCAGTAGGAAACCCATCATAATACCCATGTCGACGCCCGAATGAAGTCCTGAAGTGACCTTTTCCACGGGGTATTGGATAAATCGCACCGTTGCCTAGCCAAATGATTGGATAGCCAGTAATGTCTTCTACGGTAGTCTGCTGCGGGCCTCTGTAGTTATGTAGCCATTTCCACATGTTTTTGTCATGGATGAAAGTAGATGAAGTTATGTCAGTGGACACTGAATGTCCTGCGTCATCACTATTCTTAAACCACGTGGTGGTCCTACCGTCAATTTCCCCCTGTTTGTTTACTGTTGTGTCAAAACTGAATTTGCTAAGTGTGGCATGAGGGTATTTTTTAAGTAGGTCTACCTTAGCCTGGTTGTTAGCCTTTTTCATGTTCTCCATAGCCTTTTCATAATTCTTACCATAATAATTTTTCAGGATAGTGATTGTTTGTTCGTTCATATAATAAATGATATAATATAATGAGGAAGATAAGCGTATTGATAAGTGGTCCATCAAAGACAGCGGATCTACAGGAATCTATAAATGTGCTGTCAACGGAACCTTATCTCCTACTTAAGAAGGCTTATGTGATGTGGGAGATGTGTAATGTATCCGCTGATAAAGGTAATTACTATGTTCTCAATAAAAAGTCAAATAAAATCCTTGGTGACGGTTATTATAATTTCCAGGACTTTAAAAGGGTTCTTGAAAGTAACTCTAACGGTGGGGTTAAGCTGCTTTTACATAGACCAGAAGCTAAATGCAAAATGACTACTGACTCTAGTACAACGTTGGTTTTACATGCTAACCTGGCACGGCTTCTCGGATTCAACACCCGTATATTTCTACCTGATAGTTCCATCAAAAGCGATTGTCGTATAAATGTTAATAACGGGTTGAAGTATCTGAGGGTCACATGTAATATTATAGACCAGTCACTTAATATTGACAGCGATGGAAAAAAGAGTGATGTTCTGGTGAATCTACCATGTACATCCAATCAGCCATTGTTTGGTTCAACTCAGAGTTTCAAAGATTCAGAATCAAGGGTTAACATAAACAAGGGAATTATCAACCAATTAGAATTCCATGTTACAGACCAGGATGGAAAGCCTTTGGACTATGGTAGTACTGGAACTTTACATTGGGTAATATATACCCTGGTATAATATGGACAGCGTTGCTGAAGATATCAGCATAGAACAGGGGCTGAGGGATATATACTACAACCCATCAACCGGTTATCAGTCAGCTGAGAGACTCTACCAGAAGGCATTGGCAGATGGTTTGAATGTTAGTAGAAAAGCTGTTAAGGAATGACTGAATTCTTCGGACACATACACTAGGTATAAGCCAATTGTCAGAAAGCATAAATTTAGGCAGACAATGGTTGACTACCTTGGTGAGCAAATTCAAATGGACCTTGTTGATATGGGTAAGTAGAAGAACCAGAACAAAGGATACTATTGGATACTAACAGCTGTTGAGATACTAAGTAGATATGCCTTTGCTGTGGCGGTCTATAGAAAGGACACTAACAATATGACTAAGGCTGTATATGAACTTCTGAATCAATTCAAAGAACATTTTGGTAAATATCCAAAACTAGTACAGTTCGATGATGGTAAAGAATTCTATAACGTTGGGGTGAAAACCTTATTGGAGGGGTATGGTGTTAAATACTTCAGTACGAACTCAGATAAGAAGGCTGCTATTGTGGAGAGGTTTAACAGAACCCTGAAAGCAGCAATGTGGAAATACTTTTACAGTAAAGGAACATATAAGTGGAATGATAATAATCTATTGAACCAACTTGTAGATAATTACAATAACACTACGCATAATACTATTCTAATGAAGCCAGCCAGTGTTAGTGAAAAGAATGAGAGTGAAGTATGGACCACCTTATATGGACATCACTTTGGAGACCTTCCATTGCCTAGGTTTAAAGTTGATGACACTGTTAGAATCTCAAAGTATAAATCCACATTTACGAAAGGGTATGAGGCTAACTTCACAGAAGGACTGTTTAAAGTAAGTAGGGTAATCCGCGGTGACCCTAATGTATATGAGATAGAGGAGGATGACGGAGAACCAATCATTGGGAAGTTTTATGAAGAGGAGTTAAGTATTGTAAATAATAATAAGAAAGATGACCATTTGTTCAGGGTAGAGAAAATACTGAAGAGGAAAAAAGTGAAAGGTAAAAAGATGGCACTTGTTAAATGGCTTGGCTATGATAGTAAGCATAACAGCTGGATACGCGAGAGTGATATACAAAACATAGGTTAATGTATGGCTGAAGGCTTCGACGAATATGAAATGGAGGACTTCAATGTTAATAGAATAGAAAACTACAGTAATGATCAACTTAATAACTATTTTAATGAAATCTCTGAGGAAAGAAACAGATTATACAAAACCCATGGAGACAATGACGAAACACCTGAAGAAGTGAGAGTGAAGTACGATATTTATGAATCTACACTTGAGAGTATCGAATTTGAAAGGGATAGGCGTTATGATCAGACTGAAATAGAATCATCATTCATAGACAACACTGATGGAAAAACAGTGACTATTGAGGGGCAGGAACGCCTAGGTGATCCTATAGAAGCCCAACCAACTACTATAATATCAAACTATAAAAGAAATATTACCCTTGACAAGAAAGCTAGCATAAGTCATGTTCTGGGACTGGACTACCAATTAAAGGTGAAGGATGGTAAAAACTCTAAGGAACTGGTAAGAGATACCACAATAGCTTTTAACAGTAAAAGAGACAAAACCATCGGTCTTAAATATAAGGGGGTGTCGGTCTACGTATCTGACGATGGTGGAAAAAGTTATAGAAAAACAACTGATAAAAGAAATCTGGACGTCCTGAAAGAGTTTGAGAGTGTCAAACAAAAAGCGGTTGAAGAGTATGAAGAGTCTGAAAAAGAAAAACAGAGATATCCCCTTGTCGAAACAACTCCCAAACAATATATGGATATAAACATCCATGGTTTAACACCAAAAGAAAATAGTGAATTACGAGGTGTCCTCACTCCAAATAAGTCAATCGACCAAACCACTACACAACAGTTTCTAAAAGCACAAGCCGACCATTTTCCGGAAACTATTAATGAGACCAAAAAAATGATGGAAACTAAGGATGAAACCCTATCATCTGTAGAGGATTTCGAGTTGAATGAACGTGTGGTTGGTCTCGAAGACGCTAGGAACAGGACACTAGAGCAAAGACAACTGGAGGAGGTAAGAGAGCAGCAAGAGGAGGATATAAGTACACTGAAGAGGTTTAAAAAGTGGGTAAAGGAAAAGCCCTCACTCGCTGGACTGGCGGCCATAGCAATCAGTATAGCCGGTATAATCACAACTGTTATAGTAAGTGCGAGAAGTGTTATCACAAAGAGGGTACAGGTAACTAGTAAATTTGCTAAAGCTGTTTATAAAGCCTTTAGAGACATTGCTAAAAAATTAGGTCCAGTACTTGGTCCGGTGTTTAGTGCTATATATTGGAACAATCCTAGCTACTATACTAAAATATGGGGCCCAAGGATTGGCATGGCTGGCCTAGAATTTACGGATACTTGTAATTGCACTTACATGGTTTATAGGACGTAGGACTTTTGATAATTACAGAAACAGAAGGAAATAAAATATCATCAATAGTATATGCAGGATAAAATAAAAGCATCATTCAAAAAGAAAACATCAGATTACGGCGGGTTGGGGATGTAACTTTTAATCCGACAGAAATCCAATCAGGCCAGGATCTTTATGTGAAGTTAGCCACATTACCACCCAATCATGTGTTGATACCTGGTAGTAGATATTTAACATTTGATTTTAAAAACGGTAATACAGAGTCCTACCACCAGCCTAATTTGAAAAGCACATTATTTAAACAGATTACCCACAAGTTTAATGGAGAAATTTACAGAGATCTCAATGAGGCCCATGTGTATAAGTGCTATGAGGATTTATGGTCCAAGAGTGGCAGAATAGGGAAAGTAGATCAAGGCCTTGGTGGAACAACTAACTTGGCTAAGCTGAGGTGTAAAGATGCCTCTGCTAGTGGGTCCAACGCTAATGACACTGTTCTTAATGGTATACATGACACTAGATTTAAAGTACCTATTGATGATGACTTCCACAGTGAAAATGGGGCTATCTATCCACATGCTTTGACCAACACTCATGAAACTATTCTGAAAGTTAATAGTCCTGGTAAAGTACTACTACCTGGTGGAGGTGGACAAGCTATACCAA
Organism: Corallium rubrum; assembly: GCA_964035015.1. NCBI lineage: Eukaryota > Metazoa > Cnidaria > Anthozoa > Scleralcyonacea > Coralliidae > Corallium > Corallium rubrum. Next base: position 457,694 of record OZ036008.1, read on the forward strand.
ACAGCTTTAAACTGGAAAATATAAAAATGAGATATGAAACTATTGAGAATGAGTCATTGGCTGAGGAGGTAGAATCTAACTACAATAGTGGGAAATCTTCTTACTATGAGCATGTGACATTGGTGAAGGCTTTTCCAGTGGGGACGGCAACTACTAAGATCCACGAGAATATCAATCTCCCTAGGAAGTCTATGAGAAGTATCATTTTACTTTTTAAGAGGAGTACAGACGGTAGTGAAAGTTACTATTATCCAAATATTGAAAGTGTTAAAATAAGTTTCCAAGGTCAGCCTAATTTTCTGTACAGCCAGAGTATGAATAAATATGACTTCTTTGATGAGGCTAGTAGAGTGTTCTTCCCAAGTGATAATACTAATGATAGAGCGGTTTCCCAGGAGAGTTTCTTTACTGATAAATTCGCACTTGTTATAGATTTTTCAACTACTAAACTGAGGGACATTCAAGGACAGGGAGCAAAACTGACTGACAGCCAAAATGGGGTCCTATTAGAAATAACTAAGTTAGCTCCATCTTCCAGCGTCTGTACCTGCTATATGTATGTAGTGAGTGATGGGCTGCTGAATATTAACAACGCTATGTTACAATCAATTCAATATTAGAGTATGGATAAACCTAACACTACTCTAATAGTTGGACCATCTGGATGTGGAAAGACATATAAACTGCTGGAGATACTAATTAAGGAATATATGTACCACTTTGATTATATTATAATTCTCTGTCCAACATTATGGATAAACAAAACCTACCTACAGTGGAAATATTTAGAAACTGATAAAGACGTTATAGGGTTAGACTCTCCTTATGAGCGAGTTGATGATGTACTGAGGTTTATTGTTAAGATATATTCTGGGAGCAAAACTGCTGTGGTTATAGATGATAAGAGTAACAGTGGGGAACAACACATCAACACCAACATGATAACCTATCTGGCATTTAGTGGAAGACACCATTGTTTAAGTCTTTTTATTATTAGTCAGAAGTTAAATAGTATATCTACAGGTGTAAGAGATAACGCAACTAGAATACTGTTTTGTAAGACTCATAATAAAAGAAGTATTAAAGTTCTAACTGAAGAATTCTTTGGATTTATTGATGAGAAAAACAAGAGTGAACTACTTAGGAAACTAAATAGCAACTGCTACTATTCTGCAGAACAAACGAAAAAACATTTAGGCTTAAACCTGTTAACGGAAAGATTTATTGTAAAATAATATGTTATATGTTATATGGTAAAAGAAAAAAAACATAAGCGCATTAAGTCTTCTCCTATTTCTGACGAAGATAATCCTATTGCTGAATTAGATGAAAAACTAGAAGAACTAATATCTAACAGTATTGATAAAAATATAAACAATGATGGAAATAACTCACTGGATAATAATACTGTTACAGAAGAATCTTTCATTACCAAAAGAGAGTAGTATAGGACATGGGGGTACGGGCGCATTGTTTTTTGGGGGATATTGCCGGTGCCATCACTTTTTCCATACCCCGGTACCATCACTTTTTCCATACCCCGGTACCATCACTTTTTATGCTAAATCGCCAACATCGTCGATGGTTTTTTTCCGGGGACCTGGGAAGTTGCTGGTACCATCACCTTTCATAGGATCCGCAGTAGGTGAGGAAGAATTATGGGCTGGCGACAGGCGACAGCCTGGAGAATACCAGCCCATTTCTTCCGAGTGTATGTCACCGCTGCCGTCACTTTTTGCCGTTGGCCCTGCCGTTGGCCCTACCGTTGGCCCTGCTGTTGGCCCTGTCGTTGGCCCTGTCGTTGGTACTTCCATTGGTACTTCCATTGGTACTTCCATTTTTTACTTTCATGGGCACACGACTTGGCACACGACTTGGCACACAGCTTGGTACACGGTTTGGCACACGGCTTGACACACGGCTTGACACACGGCTTGTCACTATAGCGGTCATGTTAACCGTTTTTTATATGGTAATATATTTCTACTAGAAATTTTTCCATTTTATGATCCGTAATTTTCCCATTTATAGTCCATCAATTTTCCATTTTACAGTCCATCAGTTTTTGCCCCCAACCGGGTGGGCCATGACCTTAACAACTATGTTGACTCCAGTTGGCCAGGGCTTGTGACAACATTTAAACACACACAGAATCCGGGCTTCCGAAGGTGGCAATTTCTGTTTATTTTTATCGGTTGTCAGTCAGTAAAGGCGAACCCCATCCTGTAAAACCACTCATCCAGGGGTCTGATGAGTTTATGCCCATAAATCTGTCCACTCCGCTTTATGAGAAAAATTATTACGTGTAAGACTAATTATCAGTTCGCTTTATGTGAAGAATTATTACGCGTAAGACTAATTATCAGCTCGCTTCATGAGAAAAATTATTACGCGTAAGACTAATTATCGTCTGTGTCCCGAAATGTGTTAACTTCACTGAGTCCCGCACAAATGTGAAAAATTTTGTGAAGTATAATTTCAGCTGCCGTCAGACTGAATTTGCATATCCTCTGCAGGTGGCAATCTCTGTTTACTTTTATGTTGATATATATGTCTACCGGTTATGGCAACACCGCCGAGTAATCCTATCAGGGGTATATACGGACTAACTACTGAGATGACGCTTTCAACGTCTTTTCTCAGTATACTATTACCTCTTAGTTCATCTGTCAACATCTTAGGGTCTTCAATCGCATCCAACCCGCCGAGGACAGATGAGAACTGGCTGATGAGTAAATCCGCGAGGAACCCGTCCGCATTCTTCTTCCTCCTCGCTTCATAAGCCTTGTAAACCTTCTCAAGTGTCTTATTACTACACTTTTTTGTGTACTCAGATTTTTGCGTTATGTAACCTTCTTCAGACGCCCTCAGTAGGTCCTCACGTCTAGTATCTGCGCTAGGTTCCTCAGATTTTATGATACTCTCCTCCACAGCCTGCAGCTCATCCGCTAGATTATCAATATCCTCATCTTTAATAACAATTGGCTCAGCCTTGTCGCGCTTACCTTCCCTCTTCGGCATACATTATAGCATATTTCATTTAACTGTGTAGTTTGGTGGGCGCGTGTTAAGTGTGATGTCAAGGTACTTGCAGCGGAAAGCTGCGTGATGATAGACTTCTCCATCTCATTGTCTGCGATATGTCCGAAGAACTCATCCCTTAACACCTTCATGCTTCTCCTGTTATGCGTACTGAAAAATATCAGTCTTGTTGTGTTATCCCTTATACCGGTCGCCACACTGTTCAGTTTCTGAGTCAGAATAATCAGTGTAATGTTATGATGCCTGCCACTATATGATAGAAAAGTAAGCATGTTATTGTTGAGATGCTGATCATTTGTGTTACTAATGTCATCAATTATTATAGCAGTCTTAGACCCGGAGTAAATTTTTAGTATAGCCTCAAGAACATGGTCTAGTCTGTCTGGGCTTACATCCAGACCGATGACATCAGAGTCACTCTTCAGATATCCCCAGTCTAGGTATGTCATGTTTATCCATAGCGTAGGACAAAGTATTATGATGAAGTCAAAATACTTTTTATACTCTATGGAAAGTATTTCGTTAAGCAGTGTGTAAGTTTTCCCACATCCAGATGGTCCAACTATCAGAATAGTCTCCGGCTGATCCATACACTAATACTGAATAGATTGCAGCTGCCCATTGGCTAAGTTTATAAGTCCGTCAGACAGAACGTACAGGTAGCAGACACAGGCTGTAGTGCCAGCACTCTTATCCACCTCAATGAGTATCCCATTCTGCGTGTCGGTCAGCTTCACACCCTGGCCCTGTACCCTCTTCAACGCTGTTGTTGAGAAGTCGCAAACCAAGGCGAACTTGTCGTTGTAGAAATTCGCTTCACTAACGCTCCTGTCAGACTTGTCATCACATGGGAAGAACACCCGACTAGCCTCATTAAAGAAATCGTACTTCTTCATCGACTGTGTGTACAGGAAATTTGGCTGACCCTGGAAACTTATTTTGACACTCTCAATAGCTGGGTAGTAGAACGACTCACTTCCATCAGTGGTTCTTTTGAAGATCATTACGATGTTTCTTAGAGACTTCCTTGGTAGGTTCACATTTTCATGGATTTTTGTAGTAGCAGCAGAAACTGGGAAGGTTTTAACCAGGGTGGCGTGACCGTAGTAGGAAGATTTCCCTCTGCTATAGATTCCCTCGGTCTCACTAGCCAGAATCTCATTTTCAACTGTCTCATACTCAACTTTAGGTTATCCAGCTTAAAGCTACCTGGCACAGCCTTACCACTACCACCGGGTAGTAATACGTTACCCGGACTATTAATTTTTAGTATAGTCTCATGTGTATTCTGAAGCGCATGGGGGTAGACAGCCACATTTTCACTCATCCAATCGTCATCAATAGGCACTGTGAACCTGTCACCATAGATACCACTCATAAGGGCATCACCAGCGACACTATTATCACCACTTGCGTCCTGACTTCTTAGCTTAGCAAGGTTTGCACCCCCACCAAGTCCTTGATCTATCTTGCCAGCCCTCTTAGACTTAGACCATAGGTCCTCATAACATCTAAGCACATGGGCCTCATTAAGGTCTCTGTATATCTCCTCATTGAACTTGTGGGTGATTTGTTTAAACAGGGTGGACTTAAGGTTGTTCTGATGGTATGACTCCTTATTCCCATTCTTCAGGTTGAATGTAAGCATTCTACTGCCGGGAACTAGTATATGGTTAACCGGCAGTGTCGACAGCTTTACATACAGGTCCTGGCCAGAGGATATATGTGTTGGGTTGAATGTTACGTCGACTACTCTCCTAGTACCTTTTTTACTACTGTCTAGCTTCTTAAGTTTATAGCTCGGAGTGATTCTATCTTCCTGCAACATAGACTAAGTTATATCTTATTTCTTTTTCCGTATCTATCATAAACCATCCATACAATTGCTAGAACCAACACCCAGAGATTACTAGCCAGCCAAGCCAACCCCATAGCACCATACTTAAGAAGTGAGACAATCAGACTACCTAGAGCTGATATGATAGGACCCAGCACCGGACCAAGTCTCTTCGCCAACTTCTTAAAGGTGTTATATACTAACCGTCCAAATGATCCGACAGCGTTGGCGCCCTTCTTAATAACAGTACGTGTTCCGAGTATTATTGTCGTCAGAAGGGAAGCCACAGCCACAGCAAATGATGTCGCATTAAGCCAGTTCTCCTTCATCCACTCCTTAAAGCGTTCTAACCTAGACAGATCCTCTATACTCTCATTACCATCAACCTCTTCCTCAAACACAGACCTAGCCTCACTATACTTAGGGACACCATCTTTCTCAACAATATGTATCAGATCACTCTTCAGCTCAGCAACCTCCTTAATATTCTTATACAGCTGCTACTTCAGCGGGTCGGCCTCTCTAAGGGCCTTAAGTCTGTACTCATTAGCCATCTGGTCCAATGCCTCTATCTTAGTGTCAGCATCCCCCTTAGGATCCAGCATCCCTGCGAACTCACGGATCTCCTGCTCTGTCAACTCCGAAACCCTCTCATGTAGCCTCTCACTAATCTCTGAAACAGCTGACTCAACTATTTCCGTGACTAAACCCTGGGGTATAGCTGGCATATCAACTGGATTAACTGGAACATTACCAATCCCATTAAAAATGGTGGGGTTATTAAGGTCTTTAACAAGTTTATCTATCATTTCCCCTGGTTTTGGTTTAATGTAGTGTTTATTCTTTTCCGTCATCATACTCTTAACCGTCTCAGGTGGTATATCAGGGTACTCGTCTCCACTGACCACGCTACTAACTACTTCCTCGCTTGACCCTGTTTCGTCTACCAACGACTCTATATCATAATCTGTGAGCACCACTGCATGTTCAACTAGTTCGGTGAACTCCTTCTCTCTGTCTGACTCCACATTAAGTTTCTCAGTGATAGGGTTACCACTGTCGTCATTACGGGACGTGTTAATCAACCTGACGTCTACACCACGGTAACTAAGAGTTAGAGTGTTACCACCTAATTTAACTCCCGCACCTCTCCCGAAAGAGGCGCCCCGTATTATTCTCAGACCAGGCTCATTATTTAGTAGTGGTCTAGTAGTGAGACCTTCAGATACAGTTAAGAATGATCTGATAAGCCTAACCGACATATCCTGTTTATATTTTGGCAGTTTTTTACTGAAGGTGCCTTTATTAGTTATCAAATTGTTAACGAGGTCCTGTAGATTACTCTTAATTCCTACTCTCCTCACATTAGTAATGTCCTCACCCTCGTAGTCTATGTCCTCATCAATCCATGCAGTCTCGGCATAAGGGTCTTCATCCTGATTTAACAGGTCATCAGATTTTGTTTCCGACCACTCTTCACTATCCCCTTCACCATGTTCAGGAGGATTGTTTTCAAAGTCGTCAAATGTGTCACCGACTTCAGACATCTATACACTAAGCAATATTATGAATATCACTCTCAGGTACCCAGCTATTATGCCTGCTATCATACCCGAGCCACTTCACCAGGGCCATCTTCTTTTTCCTCTTCAGTATTTTCTCCACCCTATACACGTGATCCTTCTTGACAACAGCACTTAGCTCCTCTTCATAAAACTTCCCAATTACTGGCTCACCCTCTAAGTCCGCTATTTCATAAACATTTGGATCGCCCCGGATTACCTTCATCACCTTGAATAGTTCCTCTGTGAAGTTAGCCTCATAGCCCTTAGTGAATATGCTTTTGTACTTACTTATCCTGACAGTATCACCAACTTTAAATTTAGCTAGAGGGTATTCTCCAGATGTGTGGCCAAATAAGGTGTTCCACACTTCAGCCTCGTTACTTTTATTCACATTAGCCGGTTTCATCAGTATAGTTCTATGCTTACTGTTATTGTAATTGCTAACCAGCGAGTCTAGAACATCAGTCCACTTATATGTACGCTTACTGTAGAAGTACTTCCACATAGTCGTCTTTAAGGTTCTGTTGAACCGTTCCACATGTGAACTCTAAGGACTACTTCATGTCCAAACTTCCAGAGCTTAAGATAAGCCATCCAGGTAAGCCATTCTGGTGGGATGACACCAAATCATACTTCATGGTGATTTTCTCTGTTTACGCTGCAACTTACTGCTGTGGTATAGGCATGCAGCATCTAACACCTTCTGACGAAGTTTACCCTATGATAACATCCATAGCTAGGTATCACCTGTACTTCACAGTCAGACGTCTTATTAAGAGGATGGAGGGTGATGACAGCATGTATGCGATAAGTACAGAGTTCAACGCTGGTGGTATATACAGGAAGATTGAGAAGTTACCGTGGACTTTTTCATATGAGTCACATTCAGGAGGGGTCAGCAATGTGAAAGTAGTTGGTCCTGGGTATCAGAACCATTACAGACGGTATGTGCCAAAGTCATCTGTTGGTCTGACCAGGGTTGGGTTGAAACGGTTAAACCAATCCATAGAGGCATATATTTACAGCGTGCTAGGAGCCCAGGCTAAGACTAGGGTGTCAATAGTCAACCACGGTGGTGGGTCACTGGAAAGTCAGCAGGAGTTTAGGAAACTAACTGAAGATGCTATAACAAACTATAGCGTAAGCACCTGGATACTGAATATGAATAGAAGCATAGCTGACACACACGTCACCCAAGATCTGGCGTTATCACCTAAGAGTTGGTTAGTGCCAAGTAGTATGATAATACTTAAGAAGGCTATAGAGGGGTACAACAACCTACTTAAGACAGCAACAGATAGTATGGTATTCGGAGTTAATAATGTTAACTATCATAAGGTTAAGCACACCCCACCTAAGAAAATACACACAGATAGGATAGCTCAACATCTACCAACAATTAGTGAGGAGCCACCACACACTACCACTGATAATCATGAACTAAAGGAATTACCACATAAACCTACTGTCACTCCTGGTGATGACAGTAAGACAAACACAGGTGTTGTGCTCGCTATAGCTGCTGTAGGAGGATACGCTGCCAGTAAGTATATATACCCTATTTTATGAGTCTTAACTTAGGTTTTAGCAATGATTCTGACACCCTAGATGGTGAAGCAACAGGAGACATTGATATGGGGACGTACGTAATAACCCAAAGCACAACGGCCACTGATGACAGTCATCTGATAAATAAAAAGTATGCCACAGAAAAGTTCGCTAAGAGGGAGAATTACAGGCTTAACGCCACAATGGTCTGGTACTACCCATCAATTGGTGGAACGCCAGAAGCACTCAGCAGTAACACCTACCCAATGGTCCCAGTAAGTAAGGACACTATGATAAGAATATTGTGCCACTCATTCGACACAGATGGCGTCGTGCCTGACAACGTAGTGCAGGTCACGTACCGGCTGTACTATGTTACCTACAGAGCAACACAAGGTTCTGAGCTATTGGGTACATTAACTCTGGGAAATGCAGATAGACATTATAGCGGTCACTGGTCTATACCTGTGAATCACGCTATCGGACTTCTTATGCATGGGTATATCAAAAACAAAAGGATAGCAGAGAAAGTCAGCCAGTGTGAGGTGGCATACAAGAGCTACACAAAGTCCCTCAACACCATCAAGGGATATCTGAGAGGTATTGAGTTTGAAAGATCCACAATGTTCAGCAATCTAACTATGGTAGACAACATAATAAATGACAGCACCATGCCATTGGAGAAGAAAATAAAGGATAGGTATAGTAGGGTCTACAGAGGTCATGCATATATGAAATCATCAGAGTATTATGGAGGACTTCGAGGAGTTTGATATGAATGCTTTAGGTAGTTATAAGGCTCCTGATGATGATGACAGTCAGGTTGCTGACTATAACATCCCAGAACAGATTGAAGAAACAGATTTCGCTGGAACTGCTAATCAACCAGAGCATTATACCGACAGTCATTCTAGAATAATCGTTTCTGAAGATAAGATGAGGCAGATCAGGAGACGTCATGCGTACAGAGACACGGAGGATTTCTTCACTAACATTCTAGAACTTGAGCCTGGATGTAATGATCCCAGGTTCGTAGACTACCTGTTGGATAACGGTGCCTTCAAGATCACTAGGGAGCTGAGCGATACAGGTCTTGTTAATGACTATGCTGTGAGATACCTCGGAGGTGAGTTCAGGTCAATTGGTGGGGTTCTCACAGATAAGGAGAGTAATGTGCTAAGGACTGGTATAAGGGAATACTATGATGAGTGGCAAAGTAAGATGCTTAGAAGGACTATGGAGAAGGCTGGTGTGATAGCTGGTATTGGTCTTGGCATAATAGCAGTAGTTACAGGGCTAGCAGTCGGACTAACAAGAGGAGGATCAGATGTGATACATGCGGGGAAGAAGAGGAGAAAGTGGGAAAAGCTTAACCCAGCTAAGGTTAGTATACCATGGTCAGATATTGAGAAGGCTGGTGGAAGTGCCTTGGTTTTTACTGGTAAGTATCTCACAGTTATCTTATCGATGTCTGCAGGTTATCTCATAGTAAGACATAAGTGAAAATAATGAATTTCGGTTGGTTTAGCCGCTAGCACAACTTTTTTTTTTGACTTTGCCCTATACTAACCCTAGGGAAATCGCGGTTTTGTTCATAGCGTCACCTTTTTCACCTCAGAAATGAAAACCTGTTAGTCACAACTATAGACTTTTTACTGTAAGATACCTCACAGATGTCTGCAAGCAAATCTGAGTTATACCATAAGATGTCTGACAGTACAGATCCTAAGATAACCACTGAAGTCAAAACCAAGGACCCAAAACGTGTGGAGGCAGGTAAAAGGCTGGCAGCAATATCTAAGGCCGCGAAAGAAAAAAAGATGAAGGAAAAGATAAAGATGGAGGAACCAGAAGGGTGGGCATTACCTAATGGCTACCTGATAGGCCTAGCAGGTCTGTTGGTGGCAGGTGTGTCATTGTACTTTTCATGGAGGAGCGACAGGAGGGAAGCAGTGGCTGCTGCTGCTGTTGTCACCCCCACAAGTAAACCAGTCAGCAGGCTGGAGACACTGTAACTAAATATAGCTAAGTTTATGACTACCCAAAGGAAGGAACTTATGAATGAGGCATTCGATTCTGTTCTTGTGACAATAGGAGTTGTGTTATTTAGCATGGCCAGTAAGAAGCTACTCAGAGAACCCCTGACAACGGCTGAGAGTGTGAAGTCATATGTGAAGCTAGCGGTTGGTATCACAGCATCAACACTAACTGTTAAATACCTGCAGCAGAAAAAGTACATACCTGAGGATCCATTTAAGAATACCTAGTTAACATTATGGCAAGTGCAATAGCAGGTGGGGTTATCCAGACAACATTCGCGGCGATTAGTTTTGCTGGGGCAGGGTTTCTATTTAGTAAGCTTAACCACACTGGGTATGAGAAGGAGATTAAGAGACACAACCTAAGTCTGGAAAAGTTGGCATCGGCCAAGGAAGCATTCTATGAGAATGAGATAAAACATAAGGATAGGTTGGCCAAACTTAGGACAGAGCTGAGTGACGCCAACGCTGATATAAACGCTACTAACAAAGCACTTGATAAGCTTAGGACATATACCTCAAATGGTATGACTTTCAGGGGTGAGCCTAAACTTGAGGACTTCTATAGACCATCTGAGGAGATGAAAAAGTACCAGTCGATGTTCATAGCTATAGCGGGACTGTCTGCGGGTTTCATAGCACACAGAAGTGGGTTCATATAATCGTGCGTATTATACATGGGTAAAAGGGGTGACTACTGGGAACGTAGACTCGCTAAAATTGACAGCATGTATACATGCAAATGTGGTGGATATTGCATCAACCGTAGTGGATATCCAACCTGCACATCATGTGGTTTCCAGAAACCGTTCACCGTATTTGTCCCAGAGCGAGACCCAATGGCATGGAGCAAGAGAAAGTCAGTGCATAGGAGAGATAGGTGGTTCGCTAAGAGGGCATTAGGAGTTGTCAGGAGTTCCGATGAGGCAATCCTGAAAGCTGATTTCATTAAGGTTGTATCAGTTCTTATGAGTAAAAAACTAATAAGAAAAAATATAAGTAGGTACAGCTACTATATAATAAGACTAGCCAGTCGCAGAGGCTTTCCACTACTTGAAGACATTAAGGACATGCGTGACGGGTATATCAGGAATATGTTCGATGACCGATTGTTCGGATCAGTATATGAGGAGCTGGGTTGGGACACTGATTGCAAATGTCCTATGCTTCTGAGTTGGAAGAATTTAAAGAAATAATCTAACGCCTAAGTATATGGCTACAGTTAAGTATCATAGCAGTCCCCTCATAAGTAATCTGGTTGGGTACATTAAATCATATAGTCCGAATGTTCTGTACATAGTTAGACCTAAGGGTAATAGGGATAACTATGAAATGGGGTACATTTGCGGGCATCCTGATATTCTGATAATTGAGCCTGGACATAGGTACATCGGGTTGGCGATATGGGCTAAGCCAGTGGTGGACATGAATAAATATGAGTCTAGGTATAGATATAAACTTGCTGGGAATTCGTATGACACTATTGTGTCTGGTGACTATGACAAACTTGTGTGGGCATTCACATCACACATGCTGGAGTGCCATGGTCCTAGCATACGCAAGGTTCACAGTGACTGGGCAGAGCTTATGGAATGTCGGATGAAAGATATAGACGCTTCTATCAAGGCTGCCGAAGATAAGAACAACTTTGAATATCATAGGATAAGAGAGTATAACGGACTTAACGGACTTGATTACCAGGTGCTTGGTGCTCTGGTCGAGTTCTTTGAGGCTGAGGAACCAGATGCTGTGGTTATACCAGGGCTTGGTGTTGATGGACAGCCTGACCTTCTTGTTATAAGTCCGGATCTGACCCATAACGGGCTGGCTATATGGCTGGGTTATGAAGAAGCCTCTAGGGGATGCTATGGGTTAAGCCATAGACAGATGTATTTCCTGAAGCGACTGACGTGTAGGTCATTCGAGATTATAAAAACGGAAGACAGCAGGAAAGTGTGGAACCCGGTATACGATTACATTAGTAACAAGTGGACTTAGGATTCTTCCTCCTATGTTTGGAGGTACCATAAATTGGTTTATATTTAGATTTTTTATGTCTTAGCCTTGTGTAAAGACTATTAATATCTATTAACTCTCTCATCATTTTATCTATTTCTCTGTCGGGCACCTTTCCCTCCGACTCACATATTTCGTCAACCAACTTAACTACACCCTGCTCTATATCCTCCATATAGTCGACGCAGAAAATACACTCTGATGGTGGACCTATTTAAACGCACCTGACCCCCCGTTTTAAGGGGTAAGGTCAGAGGTGTGAAAAGGCGACGGTAGCAGCAACCCTCCAAAACGGGGTGTTGGTCATAGCGTGACTTTCCCATCCAAATTACCTATAGCGTGGGCGGTAGGATAAAGGTTATACATAGCCTGGCACAGTAAAACACCGTGTCAGGTGTGTTTAAATAGGTTTTTCAAAAGTATGTACCTATAGTATGCTGAGTATGTACAACTTTGATGGTGTAGATATCACAGTTCAAAAGGATGGTGATGAGATATGGTTCCGGGGGAAAGATGTTGCAGAAGCACTCGGTTATAAGAGGCCGGATCAGGCGATCCGTGATCATGTTGATGCTGACTGTAAGAAAAAGGTAATGCAATACCTGACCCCTCAAAACAGGGGGTCAGGTCAGAGGAGAGATACCTACATGATAAATGAACCTGGAGTATATAGTCTGGTACTCTCATCAAAATTACCTATAGCAAAGAGGTTTAGGAACTGGGTGTTCAGGGATGTACTACCATCCATAAGGAAAACTGGTCAGTACACAGAACCAAGGCTTATCGGGAACCAGCTGTCACTGATGAATGAGGCTGACCTACATTATCAGGTGATTAGATATATAAGAAAGTACCATCCAACTGCTATAATCATACCAGGCCTAGGGGAAAATCAGGACACAAAATCAAAAAGGATAACTAGCTGGAAAAAGGGGTATAGAAGCGGACAACCTGATATTATTATAGGAAACCTGCATAAGGCCTACACTGGTCTATCTATAGAGCTGAAGACTCCTAACGGTATGGGGGTATGTTCAGACAGGCAGAAGTCTTTCATAAGCGATCTGTTTAACAACGGATATATGACTTTAGTGTCACATGATTATGACGAGATACATAGGTACATTGATGAGTACATGGCAGAGGTGAGATTAAGATGTGGGTACTGTTGTAGGAAGTTCCGCAATGAAAGCTCACTTAATAATCACTGCAAATATTTTCACAAGATCTCTGGCACTTTATGAATTTAATATATAGGTCTGTCAACTTTCTCTCCATCTCAATTAGATTGAAAACTTCATCTACCAGTTTTTCTATCTGCTTACGGATCCTTAAGATTCTAGCAGTTGCTACACCTTCCATATAATTACTATAGAAGATATAGCGAGTTTAAATTATTTAATAAAAAATATATAGATATATTATGCAGAGGGCATTTAAGAGGACAGTTGAAAATATAAACCCACCTGAAGAGATAACACCAGATGCTGGTAACATGGACAGATCAGTGGATACATTCGCGGGACGTAGACAGGATCTGCATAACGAGCTGGGAGTTGTGGAGGCTAGAAGGGCTCTTAAGGGCTACACCAGGGGGTCTGAAAATCAGTGTTCTGGACAGTGGTGACCCCGAATCTGAGATAGACCAAACAAGAAGTCTAGTATGCAGAGTGCTTGAGACTGAGATGGAGGATATAGGAGGCATAAAGTTCGCGGAAATGTTGAAGATAAAGCTAAAGAAGGAAAAAGATGATGGTGATTTTCTTTTTAAGGACGTCTACTACGGAAGTAAAGCTGCCATTGTGGGAGGTAAAAATATGCTTAACCTGTATGAGTCATGGACCTCTGAAGGTAGTGGTTGGGTTATAGACAGTATCATCAGCCATTATCTTAATGTGGTAGCATATGAACCACTACGAGGTAGCAGCTATGTAGAACTACCTCCAGAGCTGAGGAACTCCGCAAAGGGACTTATAAACATAAAGAACAGTGATAATGAATGTTTTAGATGGTGCCATATTAGATATCTAAACCCACAGAAAAAAGACCCTCAGAGAATCAAGAAAACTGATAAAGCCTTACTACCTACTCTGGACTACACTGGTGTTAAGTTCCCGGTCGAAACAAGACAGTACAGTAAAGTAGAAACGCAGAATAACATACGCATGAACGTATTCGGGTATGAGGGTGGGCAGGCTTACCCAATATATGTGTCCAAGGAAAAACATGAACTATGCATGAACCTACCGCTTATTGACAGACACTATGTGCTGATTAAGGACTTTAACAAGTTTATGTACCTAAAGACTAAGCATAAGGAGAGAAAGCATTTCTGCATGCATTGCCTACAATGCTTCAGCTCAGGTGATATACTATCAGCCCATAGTGAGAACTGTATTGTGGTGAATGGCAAACAGGCTATAAAGATGCCTAAGGAGGGTGAGAACACACTCACATTCATAAACCACCGTAAGCAGCTTGAGGTACCTTTCGTTATATATGCTGACTTTGAAGCTTTGGTGATGCATAATAACACACCTAGTAAGGATGACAGTAAGTCCTACACACAAGAGTACCAGAAGCATGTAGACTGTGGGTTTTCATACAAGGTGGTATGCCGCGTCGACGATAGCTTTAGTAAACCGGTGAAGGTGTATAGGGGTGAGAAGGCTGTCTATAAGTTCATGAAAAAGATGCTGAAGGAAGTGGCCTACTGCCAGAGTGTCAAGGAAAAATCCTTTAACAAAGATATGACTATGACTAAAGCTGAGATTGATGAACATGAAAAATCAGAAGAGTGCCACATATGTGGTAAAAGCTATGTGGACTCAGATGTTAGGGTCAGAGATCACTGCCACATAACTGGGAAATATAGGGGATCAGCCCACAGCAAATGTAATATGGTTTACAGGATTACTGATAAAATACCAGTAATATTTCATAATCTAAGGGGCTATGACAGCCACTTCATAATGCAGGAAATAGGTAAATTTGGAATGGACATAAATGTGATACCTAACAACATGGAAAAGTATATGTCATTCATGCTGGGCCGACATCTGGTGTTCATAGATAGCCTCCAGTTCATGTCCAGTGCTCTGGGACGACTTGTTGACAACTTACCTAGGGACAGGTTCATGATGACGTCTGAGGAGTTTAAGGGAGAAAAATTTGAGCTGATGACCCGCAAGGGAGTTTACCCATATGACTATATGGACAGCTTCGAAAAGTTTGAGGATACCTGCTTACCAACTAAGGATGAGTTTTATAGCATCCTGAATGACGAGCACATTTCTGATGATGACTACACACATGCTCATAAGGTTTGGAGAACTTTCAGGATTAGGAATATGGGGGATTACCATGACCTGTATATGAAGTCAGATGTTCTGTTGTTGGCTGATGTTTTCGAAAACTTTAGGAAGACCTGCCTGCAGTACTATAAGTTGGACCCATGCCACTACTTTTCCAGTCCCGGGTTGTCCTGGGACGCAATGCTAAAAATGACTGGCGTGGAAATTGAACTGATGACTGACATAAATATGTTCCAGTTCATTGAAAAGGGTTTGAGGGGTGGCACGTCATATATTGCAAACAGGTATGGGGCGGCAAATAACAAGTATATGAAAAAATATGATGAAAATCTACCTAGTAAGTATCTTATGTACCTAGATGCTAACAACCTCTACGGATGGGCTATGAGTCAGTACCTACCGACTGGTGGGTTTAAGTGGCTTGACGCTGACACAGTGGACTTGAGCAAGTATGGTGATGAGTCTGACCGGGGTCTGATACTTGAGGTTGATCTGGAGTATCCGGACGAGCTTCATGAGAAACATAATGACTTTCCTCTAGCACCAGGAAAGCTTAAAGTCGAATCGGATATGCTGTCTGACTACTGCCGCAGTATAAAAGACAAGTATAACATATCCATAGGAACAGTTCATAAACTAATCCCAAACCTAATGGATAAAACTAAGTACGTTATACATTACAGGAACCTGAGGCTATACCTAGAACTGGGGATGAAGATAAAGAAAATCCACAGGGCGTTAGAATTCAACCAGTCTCCATGGTTAAAGCAATACATCGATTACAACACCCAGAAGAGGGCTCATGCTATGAACGCGTTTGAGAAAGACTTCTTTAAACTAATGAACAATAGCATCTTCGGCAAGACTATGGAAAACCTTAGGAAAAGGGTTGACGTTAGGCTTGTGACCAGTCCATACAAACTACTTAAACTAACTTCTAAGCCAACATTTATAAGTAGCAAAATATTTAATGAGAACCTGGTTGCCGTACATAAAATTAAGGAATGTCTGACACTTAACAGACCCGCCTTCGTCGGGATGTGTATACTGGATATGTCCAAGACCTTGATGTATGACTTCCACTACAGATATATAGGAAATCTGTATGGTTCTGAGGCCAGGCTACTTTTTTCTGATACTGATAGTCTACTATATGAGATATCTGCTGGGGATGTGTATAAAGACTTCCACTCTGACCGTGATAAGTTTGATAACAGTGACTACCCCGTGGACTCTGAGTATCACTTCACAGAGAATAAGAAAGTCATAGGTAAGATGAAGGACGAGGCAGCTGGAACTCCCATCACGGAATTTATTGGGTTGAAAAGTAAGATGTACTCTTACTTGAAGGACAATAATAAAGGAGATAAAAAGGCTAAGGGAGTCAAAAAGTCTGTCATACACTCTTAAAAATAAGTGTGTTGATTAACACACCAAAGTGTGTTACATTACACACTATGTGTGTTATGTTAACACACATGGCGTGTTGTAATAGCACACCATCACATAAGGATTCTATCATAACACACCTTTATGTGTTAAGTAACACACAAAATTGTGTTAGACAACATACCATAGTGTGTTATAGAACACACCATGTACTTCAAGGTATGTAAAGTAACACACCTTGGAATTACACATGTTTTTAATTTACACACCTTTTCATGTTGATTGTGTTAATCTAACACAACTCTGAAAGAAAACACACCTTTGCTAAAAACACATCTTTTCAAATCAACACAGCTTTTTTAAATAACACAGCCTTTCCAAACAGCACACCTTCTAGTAACACACTATTTCATAACACGCCTTTCAAAATAACACAGCTTTTGCATACAGCACATCTTTTGAAAATATGAGTTTTTTCTATAACACATCTCTTGGCTTTAGCACACCTTACACACCTTTTTTCAGTAACACATCTTCTAACAACAGTACACGCCACAGTTTCATAAGATATTTGGCGAATATAAGAAATTAAACATATCTAATAAAGACTAAGTCTTGATGCGGCGTTATGCCAGACTGGTGGAAGTATTTTCTATCTGATTGAGAAGCATGCTTTCTGTCCCAATCCCCAGCTTGCTTTTTACGAAGGATATATATATCTACTGCCTTTGTTTTATCCGTTGACGTAGTCTAAATGTACAACCTCTTAATATCCTCAGTTACAGCTATAGTAAAGAACACCTTATTTAAAATTATAAATAAAAATGGTTTGCTGTATTGGCCCGGCGTAATATATTTTACGCGTGGACAAAAGAAGTGCCGCGTGGGTGTCATACGACATGTGTTGATGTGCACTATACATTTAAAACGAAAGTGAGGTGTTTACTCACTAAAGATATTTAGTATTTGTGTGCGCTTTCTAAGTATCGACGCGTTGGTATTAAGACGCTCATTGAATCTAGTAAGTTGAACGTGAAAGAGCAAAATATTTGCCTTCCATTTTACTGCTTGTCGGTGCCTTTATCCAGATTAGTTTCTATTTTAAGCGATTTTAAATGCGCTACTTTGAGCGCACTTTGAAGTAAGATAATCATGGGCATCATGCGTGTAGACAATACTGATTTGAAATTTCGAATAGCTTTCCTGCATTGGCAGAACTGTAGCTGATTTCAGGTTAGAGGTTTCATTGTTGGTCCATATTAACGTATATAATAAAGGTTATAGATATAGCTATCTTGTACAAAGCAACTCTGTTGTCGCGAACGCACGCGGCTGCCATGGTCCACTTTATACGTTTCTCTCTGACTCTGCTTTTGGTCTTTTTGCGGCTGAATAATCATGAAAACTTGTAGCAGTTCCGTCTAACATATTTGATCGTTCTGGGTATCCAAAACTGCTCTTACAACTACCCAGGCGCACATTTCAGCCATTTTTATAGCGACATTTCCTCAGTGTCTGTGTATGTTGTCGGAGTTTGTCTGTCCGAAAATTTGGCGTTGAGAACACGTGTGACCCCACGTTGAAGTAGCGCCGAAAACTCTTGACGTATATGCAATGTCAGACGCCTCACTGACGTCTTAGCCTGGTAAGACATATCCTTCCCTCATCACGTGAGCACTCATAAGTCAATAAGATCTCGGATTAAAGGTTGACCCCCAGTGAACTCGATGTGGATTGGTTACGCGTCGTTTAACCGTCGTGAGGTCATAGCCCTGTTGACCCTGATATTAGCGCGTGTTATTCAACAGTCATTCTCTTGTTCCGCGCGACTTTGGCTAGCAAGAGTGGTTCGATTATATACTGATTATACATACTGTACTAAGCTACTCGCGATATGGATATCAAAAAAATGAACACCTACGAACTGACTGACTTACGGAATACAAAGCAGGTTCCTCAAGCCATTTGCTATTTGTTGATAGGTTAGAGCGGCATAATTCAAAATTCACCATTGTGGCGTCCATGATCTTATGTTTAAAAAATGTATTTGCCCTTATGTTTTCTGTTAGAGAATGGTATTGATGGAACAACGCTTTCTTATTTGGTGGAAGATCAAACGGAATTCGTGGCGATGTTTCCGAAGTCTAGCCAGCGTCTGCTGGTGAAACGCGCATTAAACAGTGTGGTTGATCAAAGAGAAGACCTCGATTGCGGTAAGTTGTCAGTTTCTCCAAATCGCCGCCAAGTGTTATGTTTCATGCATGGCGTTGCATTTGCTATTCAGTAGACAAAATTCGGGTAGCGTTTAGCCTTTAACAAGTCGTGCAAGCGTGTATATAAGAAAGCTAGATGATTTGTGCAATTAATAAGAACTCGGGGCTACATTTATAACAATTTATAAAGTGTTTTGAGAAGAGTATCCATTGCATAAAATCACGCCCAGTTCTTGGCGCTTGACGACTGAACAGTCCTTTGAAAATGCGACATGTTTACATTGTAAAAATCTTGAAGCTTCAGTGGGGCTTGCAAGGAGTAGAACAACCAAGCTTATCTACCTTTATTGGCTGGTCACAGAATATGGTAAGGTTGGTTTTTATTTACAAAAGTTTTTGCATATTAAAATTCATAAATATTTATACATGCTGGTGAACGGGAACGCATTGTCTTGAATCTGGGACTCGTCATAAATTATGGAGTCGGATGGAAATGAAAATTAAAGCTAGATATTTTTAAGATAACATATTTCTGCATAATCAATGTTAAGACGAGATGGCACATGACATCCCGTCGCCGCCCTGAACAAATGGCACATTTGATACAGGTAACAGCATTATGCAGTGATTTATGTTTTTCTTATTTGTGTATATCAAATAGACTAATTAAGAAATTAAAATATATTTCTCAAACAAATAAGATAACATATTTCTGCATAATCAATGTTAAGGCGAGATGGCACATCTCATAGCCGCCCTGGACAAATGGCACATTTAATACAGGTAACAGCATTATGTGGTGATTTATGTTTTTCTTATTTGCGTATATAAAATAGACTAATTAAGAAATTAAAATATATTTCTCAAACAAATAAGATAACATATTTCTGCATAATCAATGTTAAGGCGAGATGGCGCATCTCATAGCCGCCCTGGACAAATGACACATTTGATACAAACCGCAATATAACAACAAATGAAAGTTCAAATAAAAAAAAAAATATTTTGGCATTCAACTATACACATTAAATAGAATCCATATTATAGAAATATCATATGTGGGTTTATAACCACTTTAAGCAGTGTACTGTACATATATACACTGTATGTATATGTAAGCCAAGAAGATGGAATTTGAATGAGTTATCACTATTGCTTAGAAAAGTTATCTGACTGCCCGAACTGGAAATGGAACCAAAGGCCTCTGTTTTAACGTGCCAGCCCTCTTGACCACTGAGCTGCAGTGTTGGAACACCCTGTCACAAAACATTTCCAGATATGTAAGATATTTTCGACCCTGAATACATGTAGCTGAGTGGTCAAAACAGCAAAGAAAAGAGTAAACCAAAGAAAAGAGTAAACCAGAAAAGAGTAGTAGTGATTTGGCCTCCTTTGAATTTAATCATCTTTGCTTATTTTTTATGCTTGATTAATGTTGTTTCCTTATAAGAGAGTGAGTAGCTTTGTAGATTATTAGATTTTGCCATAAAATATTCGAATTTAGCATCTGCCAGATATTTTTTTGCTGGTGACCAGAAAGTAAAATAGGCTATTGTTTTGGGGTTTTTTTTATCATAAGCATGTATGCTCTTTTCTTGCAGTTAGACAATTACATTTTAAACTGTGATTAACAAAAGTATCTCATATTTCAGGTCCAGAAAGAAATGGAAAGGATTATTCCAGATTTCTCACCAAAAAGAGCAGCAGAAGGAATGCTAGAGTCCATAACGAAACTGCTGCGGAAAGATGGGCCAATAACAAATGAAGATGTGGTCCATGCAATAAATGCTGTGGAAAAGAGAACTGTTAATAAGGGAACGTCAATAAAAACATTTAAGGATGTGAGTATTGTTAACATGTGACTACATGTCTGTGGATTGTGTTGGTCCAAGCTTACCATGTCAAATTAAATTAAGGCTCTCATTTTCTTCCCTTACTGTATGTTTCTAGCTTTATTTTATTTAATTAATTCTTTGAACGTTTTCATGGCGATAAAGTAATATAAATAAGTTTTGTGGAAACACCACGTAAAATATTTCTTTGCTAAGCTTTCGGTCTGTTGACTCAGGCCTTCATCAGAGCAATGAAGGCCTAAGTGCTTGAGTGAAGGCCTGAGTCAACAGGCCGAAAGCTTGGCAAAGAAATATTTTATGTGGTGTTTTCACAAAACTTATTTATATATATTTCATTTAACCGCTTTCTACTTAAAACAGCCTTTACTGTTTTATTCATGCAGGCTAACACCATATTGTCTTATTCATAATTATATATGTCTTATTATACAGTATATGGCATTTTATAATTATTGAATTAATTTTTGTCTATTTTTACAGCCATCAACAAAACCAGATATGCTGTTTAGGGGCAAGATGGTTGAATTTAGATTGGTTTGCTTGGGCACTCCTGATGATGTTTTACAAGTCTTTGTGTCTGGGGAGGATAGGTCATTTTTCGAAACGAGTTCTGACCTGATAATGGCCCTTGTGGATGTGATTGCCGCATATTATGTCTTTGACGTCAGCTACCCTGATAGCAAGTCTGGAATTCTCTTCTTTTTACAAGATGTGGCCTTAGAGGTACAAGACAATACAGTCAGAGGGACAAAATACTCGACATTCATGGCTGAATTCAGAAACAATATACATACTACTTAAATTCCCTATATTGCGTGCATGACTTATATAAAGTAATCGATGGGTGCTTTCAATTGATATACTGTACTTCAATTTTGTTCTATTATTTTCGTTTGGGCTTCATATTTTTTACTATTTCATAAATTTTATTCAAATTTGATTAAATATTTTCTTATAAATGAAATAGTTTGTCAAGTTATCTCCATTTTGTGACATTTCCTTATGGGTGTGCTGTTGTAACACAGCTTACTGTGTCATGTTAACACACCTTACTGTGTGTTCTTATAACACACCTTACTGTGTGTTGTTACAACACACCTTACTGTGTGTTGTTACAACACACCTTACTCTGTGTTGTTACAACACACCTTACTGTGTGTTGTTACAACACACCTTACTGTGTGTTGTTACAACACACCTTACTGTGTATTGTTACAACACACCTGACTGTGTGTTGTTATAACACACCTTACTGTGTGTTGTTGTAACACACCTTACTGTGTGTTATAGTAACACACAGTAAGGTGTGTCATAGTAACACACCTTGGTGTGTTAAGAAACACACCTCTGTGTGTTCCTAACACACCAAGGTGTTTTACTTAACACACCTTTCCTTAAAACACACCTTAAAACGTGTTATATTCTGGACAAGCAAAAAACACACCTTAAGGTGTGTTATGTTAACACACCTTTGTGTGTTGTAATAACACAGCTTTATTTCCTGAAGTAACACACCTTAGTGTGTTGTTTTAACATATGTTATATTCTGGACAAAAAAGATGTGTTGTTTTAACACACCTTTTTTTAAGAGTGTAAGTAAGGATATAAAACATAACGACTATAAGGACACATTACTAGAGAAAAAGCAGCTCAAGCATAAAATGAAAACTATAAGAAGTGTACACCACCAGCTGGGTTCCTACGAAGTCAACAAAATTTCGCTCAGCTGCTTCGACGATAAAAGGTACATACTAAATGACGGTGTCAGTAGCTATGCCTATGGGCATAAACTCATCAGACCCCTGGATGAGTGGTTTTACAGGATGGGGTTCGCCTTTACTGACTGACAACGGGTAAAAATAAACAGAAATTGCCACCTTCGGAAGCCCGGATTCTGTGTGTGTTTAAATGTTGTCACAAGCCCTGGCCAACTGGAGTCAACATAGTTGTTAAGGTCATGGCCCACCCGGTTGGGGGCAAAAACTGATGGACTGTAAAATGGAAAATTGATGGACTATAAATGGAAAAATTACGGATCATAAAATGGAAAAATTTCTAGTAGAAATATATTACCATATAAAAAACGGTTAACATGACCGCTATAGTGACAAGCCGTGTGTCAAGCCGTGTGTCAAGCTGTGTGCCAAGTCGTGTGCCAAGTTGTGTGCCCATGAAAGTAAAAAATGGAAGTACCAACGACAGGGCCAACGACAGGGCCAACAGCAGGGCCAACGGTAGGGCCAACGGCAGGGCCAACGGCAGGGCCAACGGCAGGGCCAACGGCAGGGCCAACGGCGAAAAGTGACGGCAGCGGTGACATACACTCGGAAGAAATGGGCTGGTATTCTCCAGGCTGTCGCCTGTCGCCAGCCCATAATTCTTCCTCACCTACTGCGGATCTTATGAAAGGTGATGGTACCAGCAACTTCCCAGGTCCCCGGAAAAAACCCATCGACGATGTTGGCGATTTAGCATAAAAAGTGATGGTACCGGGGTATGGAAAAAGTGATGGTACCGGGGTATGGAAAAAGTGATGGTACCGGCAATATCCTAAAAAAAAAAATGCGCCCGTACCCCCATATCCTATACTACTAAAGAGAACTAATGAAAGCAAGTGAAGATGGTTACATACATCGAAAAGTAAGCTCATTAAAAAAAGCCTCTGAAAAATCAATAAATAGGACCTATGAAGAATATCTGACTAAGAGGAAAAAAGAAGCTGATGGTTTTCTGACTGATCTTATTATTAGTCAGTTTGCTAGTGTATTAGGCGGGTTAGACGCTATAGAGAGCCCAGAAAATTTAATAAATGATCTTAGGACTAATTTACTGCCAGCACTCAAATTCACATGGGAAATCAGTGAAACCAGTGTGTCATTCCTTGATGTTTTGGTGTCGATTAGTGGTAATGCGCTCACGACCACTGTTTCCTACAAGCCTACCGACTCACACAGCTACCTTCTATTTTCATCATCTCATCCCAACCACACTAAACAATCCATCCCATATTCTCAATTTCTGCGACTTCGCCGCCTATGCAGTGATGATAAAGATTTTGGGACCAAAGCTTTGGAAATGAGATCCTTTTTTGTCCAACGTGGCTATCCTAACCACCCATTAGCCTCCGCTATTCATAAAGTTTCCAGTATTCCCCGTCCGGACACTTTAAAACAACCTTCGGAAAGACTTTCTGATAATAAAACTCCACTAGTTCTCACATTTCATCCTTTCAACTATAAAGTTAAGGATATCATTAGCCGTAATTTTCACATCTTAAAGAATGACCCTGAAACATCTGCCATTTTCGCTGATAACCCTTTGATCTCTTTTCGACGCAATAAAAACATTCGGTATAGTTTAGTACGCAGTGCCCTTAGAGAAAATATACAGGCACCTGTGGGTACTACTTCTTGTTCTCGCACACGATGCTACACACGTTCGTTTCTTGACCCTGCCACATTAATTTCAGGACCCAAACTAATTTCACCATTCGGCATAATTTCACATGCACCTCTCCCAACCTCATTTACAGCATTTCTTGCAGTAAATGCTGCATGCTCTACATTGGTGAAACTGGCAGACGTTTATCTGACAGGTTTGCTGAACATCTTCGTTCTGTGAGGAACAATGATGTTGACAAGCCTGTTGCCCGACAGTTTAATAGTGTCAACCATCATATTTCTGACATGAAAGTTTGTGCTATCTCACCCATTTCCAGTGGTAATCATAACCGCAAACGACAGGAAAAGCGTCTCATTTTCAAAATTGGAACCATTCATCCTCATGGACTCAACGAACGTTTTTCTTTTATTTAACACTTCTGAAGATGCTGTTTTTGTATTAGCAAGGGCAGACATAAACAGTGTTTTCACTTTACTTACTCCATTCTTTACTCTCTATTTTTTACTCTCCTTTTTTTACTTATCGTTGGTGAGAATAACAAATGGCTTTCGCATCTCATTATTTATTTGTTATTGTTACTTTGCTCTGATTGGCTTATTCTTTTGAATCTCATTATTAGTTTGTCTTGGTTACCTTTATCTGATTGGCTAATTTTTATCACGTGATTATCTCGCGTATATAAGCTCGTTGTTTGTTTTACTCTTTACGTTTCTCTCTGACGAAGGGCCTTCGCTCGAAACGTTAGACCACTTACGTTCTCTGTTTCGGCAGTATTAACCTACTATACCATATTTCGATTGTTGTTTCAACACTGCCTACGCAGCACACTACTTATATATATATATATATATATATATATATATATATATATATATATATATATATATATATATATTTATATATATAAATTCTAACGAACGAACGCTACTAAACAAAAGATCTGAACTTATCACGAAGTGCCGGCACGAGAACAAATTCTACGCAGCCAATCACAAAAGACTCTTCCAAGACCGACCTCCTTAAATACTTAGTACTATATTGGCAATTTTTTTAATAATCTGATGATCGCCTAGTGCGTGAAACTGCAGTAATTTTACTTTAGTTTTTTATCCATTTTAATAAAGTTTTATATATATATATATATATGTATATAGTAACTGCCGGCACGCAAATATTGTAAAATCTGTGATACCCGCCAGGTCGCCGAGATTGGAATTCGCAGTATACTGGCAAGCTACATGAATTTCGCACGAACAAATAATAATCCCCGAGCCGGGCGGAGGGCCGAAGGCCCGGAGCCCGGTGAGGGTGCTAATCTCGACATGCGTGGAGTCCATTTTACACGCGTGGAGAAAAAGCGAGGGAGACGTAATCTTGGAAATAGTTTATTTATTTATTTATTTATATATATATGTTTGGTACGGTGTCACGCGGTGAGAATTGTTGGACACTGGTGACTAGCGATGCAGAAAACTAAATCTGTCAGTATTATTTTTGCTTTCGTTTATTACGAAATGGAGCCTGCTCTACTTAAATTAAAAGAGAACAACGAAGAAAAGGATACAAACAGTTTAATATATCTTGAAGCGAAACGAGAGGACCTGAAGAAACCAAACGCCGTATGGTAAACAAAACCTCGATCTGAATTGCAGTGTTTGTCGTCACTCAGTGGTCTCAAAATCATTCAAGTTTATATAAACGGTAGGAGATTTGTATTTTGTCCTTATGTCCTAAAAAAATATACAGCTTCACGTTTTCGTGCTTTCCCTTTGCTCGTTCAAATTAACCATCAGTCAGCTTAACTAAAGCTAACTTAAAACACTATCTTAGGCTTATATCACGCTTATATTAACCGTGGTGGACGTGGGCTTTGTCGGTTTACTTGGCTGTAATAATTTCAGCAATAGAGAAGGCTCGTATGAGCCCGCAAACCTTGCAGCGTCAGTCGTTACGCGTGAGCCCGCAGTTACATGGCTCCCCTAAATTGTTTCAGTTAGGTCCACATTATTCTACGAAACGGAACGGAACGGAACTTGTCATTGCATTATTTTACGGAACGGAACGGAAGGCTGTTAATGTTTGCAATGTAATTTGATGCTGCAACGCTCAGGAATCTGTTTATTTTAAAGTTCAGTTGAGTTGAATTTCCAAGAGATAACTCTGATTATCTTTTTATTTGACAAATATAACGTAATTGTACGTAGTATTAGTATGGTTATGAATAGACTAGTATACATGCCCCCAGTTTAGTAATTGGGTATTAACTTTGCTGGGTGGCAAATCCGCCCTACTGATGACATGTTAAAATACAACAGACATCTTGTGCACAATATTTTCTTTTCAAAAAAGTCACTAAAAAGACTTATTTTGGTTTCCAAAAATGACCATAAAACGCCATCTAATATATATTGGCCGGAAAATTGTAACGGGGGAGGTGACATTGGTGACAATATAATTTCTTCACGGTTAAAAGAATGTTAGAAAGTAGCTTGTTGGTATCTAAGAAAGAAAAGCGGTTAATGAATTTATTTGACATGATAAAAAGATATTAACTGATAAAAAATGTAAACGTTTGTTGTGTTTTTTTTTTGTCTAAAAAAACGGTTTTTCTGTTCCAGTCCTTTTCCCACGCTGTTAATCTATTTTTAGTTCTTATTGCTATAAATAGCTAAAGTGTCATTTTTCCGGTCGGCATTTTCTTCTCGGAGATAAGATCCTGGGTACGAGGTTGGTCGACAGATAGTTCTAAACACTGTTTTATAGACGTTTTGGCTATTTGCAGTTTGTTTGTTTTTTATTTGTATAAAGTTTCTTTATTTAATAGATGTCTTGCAGTATCATTGAATTATCATTACTGGCAGTTATATGCACTCCGACAAACTCCGACAAAGAAAGTGTCGTTCCGTTCCGTTCCGTTCCGTAAAATAATGCGACGACAAGTTCCGTTCCGTTCCGTAAAATAATGTGGGCCTTTCAGTTAAAGACAATTTACTACACAAAGAAAACAAATAAAAGTTTCCATAAACGATCCTTCAATTAGGCTCTCCGACGGGGAATCTTTAATCTTTAATTGGAGTGTCTTCGGTCTTTAGAAGGAATACGAGCTTCTGGATTGGTCGTTCTAAAACAGTCGTTGCTCGAACTCGTTTTCCTTCTTTGGTAAGTAAGGGATCGCTCACGACGAGCCTTACCTTTCGGACAAGTCCGTCATCGTCGGTGTACGCTTCTTCTACGCGGGCAGTGCGCCAACAATTTCTCGGCACGTTATCTTCCTTGATTAACACGATATCGCCTGCTTGCATATTTCGATGGGGATGTACCCATTTCTGCCTTTGCTGTAAAGAGAGCAGGAATTCCTTACGCTAACGTAGCCAGAATTGGTTAACAAGATATTGCACTCGTCGCCAGCGTTTCACAAGATAGATATCAGCTCAATGGAATTCACCAGGGGTGGTAAAAGCACTCGTGATTTCATAGTGAGCAGGTGATTAGGAGTGAGTGGTTCAGATCCGTTAGGGGAGATTAAGTTGTCAATAGTGAGTGGTCGACTATTCACTATTGACTCAGTCCCACATATAAATGTTCTTAGCGACTCTTCATCTAGTTGAGTACCAGATTCATCCAGTAGAGCGTTGAGAACATTACGCACCGTCCTTATTTGGCGTTCCCACACTCCACCCATGTGGCTGGCTGTGGGAACGTTTGTCTGGAACTCAATCCAGTCGCATTCTTTCTTCAGTAAGAAATCTCGCACTTTGTCTTGATTCATTTTCTTTACAGCTTCGGTCAGTTGGTTATGAGCTCCAACTAAGTTTGTACCTTGATCGGATCTCAGAATTCGCACGAGTCCGTTTCTAGGGTTTTAGCCACCTCAAGATGTATATAGCTCGAGACGCAAGGCAAGTAAGCACAACCCCCGTATCTTTTCATCTCTCGCCGTCCCTCCTTGATACGCCAGGGCCCAAAGTAATCCACTCCGCAAAACGTGAACGGAGGTGAAGGTTCCAACCGGTCTTGGGGTAGGTCGGCCATTTTCTGCTCTTGAGTGGAACCGCGTAGTTTTCTGCAAGAAACACAATCGGAAATATAACGAGCAACGGCGGAACTTCCACCAGTTATCCAAAATCCATTTGCACGAAGCTCATTCAATGTCATTCCACGGCCTTGATGATGAATTCGTTGGTGATAGTGCCTGATAACTAACGCTGTGATGTGTCCCTTTCGAGCGAGGATGACTGGGTGCTTGATATGATAAGGGACGTTGGCTCGGGTAAGGCGTCCACCAACTCGAAGAATTCCTTCGTTATCCAAAAATGGATCCAAGCGAAAAAGAGGGTTTGTTTTCTTCATAGTCGCCTTACGTTGTCGGATATGATCTCTGCCGCTAGAACTGTTCCCTTGAATAGAACGCAATAACTGGATTTCTTTCGTGAACGAATCTTCTTGCACTACTTTAACGATAGCCAACTCAGCTTGACGGAGCTCTTCAACGTTTGACTGACGATATTGCAGCACATTCGTCCTTCATGAATTCTTGTAATTTCGACAAAAGCTCTTCGTTCGTTGTTGCAATCTTAGGATCGCTGCTATGGCTCTTTTGGCATGATGCCATTTGGAAAAGTACTTCAGACGCTCAGGAATCATTAACAATTTTTTGATGGACGTTTGGGTAGCGAAAGCCTTTGTCTTGACTTCGGGATCGTCGTGCGAAAGCGGATGTTCATCAGCAGTAGTCAGATCGAGTTGGGAATTCCAGAGAAATGAAGGACCAGAAAGCCATCGCTCGCTGTCAAGAAGCTTTCGAGGAGTTAAGCCCCTCGAAGCTTCGTCGGCCGGGTTTTCCTTGCTTTTGATGTATCTCCATCGCTCAGGAGAGGTCTCGTCATGAATCTGCTGCACTCTGTTTGCGACAAAGACGTGGAATCGTCGAGCCTCATTATTAATATACCCGAGTACCACCTTGCTGTCGGTCCAATATACGTCGACCATCTTGTCATAATCTAGCTCTTTGTGTAGCATGGTGCTGACTCTAACGGATACCAGACCTGCCGTAAATTCCAAACGAGGAATTGTGATGTTCTTCAGGGGGGAAACGCGGGACTTTTCCATAACAAGTTTGCAGTGAACTTCTTCTTGTTGGGTGACTAAACGTATATAAGAACACTGTCCGTATCCAGACGCACTGGCATCGGAAAAGTGATGAACCTCCGTGGACTTCAACTGTCCAAAATCGTTTGGTTTAAAGCATCTTCGCACCTTCATGTCGCTAAGTAAGAAGAGTTCGTTTCTCCACTTCTCCCATCTGACTCTAATTCGGTCCGGAACTGGGTCGTCCCAGTCGGTTCCTTCACGGCACAGCTCTTGAAGTAGTTGTTTACCCACAAGTAGGACAGGAGCCACGAAGCCCAGGGGATCGTATATGGAGCTGATAGGAGAGAGGATTCCTCTTCTGGTTAAAGGATTATCTTGAAGGGTGATACGCATTTGGAAGGTATGTGACTCAACGCACCAGTAGACGCCGAGCGCTCTTTCGATCGGTAAGCGGCCGTTATGAAGATCCAGGTTCTTCAGCTTAGAAGCACGGTCTTCGGAAGGGATTGACGCAATAACTTTCTTCGAACTAGAAATGAATTTGTGAAGCCGTAAGCCCCCTTTCGCCCACAAATCCTTGGTTTGCTGAATTAGAGTGATGGCATGTTGAACCGTGTCGACCGATTTTAATTCGTCATCAACGTAAAAATCGTCTCTCACAAAGTTCGCTGCCTCGGTTCCGAACTCGTCTTCATGGTCGTCTGCGATTTTCTTGAGACCGTAATTGGCACATCCTGGCGCATCTGTATTCAACTGGACGCTTTATGGTGTCTCCGTCCTCCCACCACAGAAATCGTAGGAGGTTTCGGTGAGCTTCTACTACTTTGAATTGGTGGAACATTGACTCTACGTCACATATGAACGCGATTGATTCTTGCCATTGTAGTTCGCACTGCAGTCGAATACTACGCGTATCTTCTCGGGTTTTCTTGGGTGGTATACCCCATGGTGTGGGATATACCATATATTACCTTCTTCACTCGCAAGTTCGTTCTCGGGAACCTTCTCCGCATAGTTTTTTCCAACAAGTTCGTTCATGAAGGCAATATAGTCGTCGCGGTATTTCTTATTGTTTTCCAAGCGAGTCTGAAGTTTAGTTAAACGATGCAAAGCATGAGATTTGTTGTTGAGCATAATTGGGGTTTCTTTGCGAAGCGGTAAGGGCATTTCGTAGTGCCCGTCCTCTCTCTGACGAACGCCTTGCTCCATTTTAGATAGGAATTTCCTGTCATCCTGTGATATCGGTTGTTCCGCACTTCTTCTCTCAGAAAAGTTTGATTCTAACATTTCTCGGAATTGCACAGGATTGATGACTTCCCCTACGGTTGGCTTGATGGAAAAGCAGCAGGTTTTCTGTGGTAACGCATTGGTGAATGGGATGCTTTGTGTAGATATCCGGTGTACAATGCCCGCTGAGATTTAGTTTTCGTCCATGCTTGTCCTGCCAACGTTGCCGATAATCCCCCATCCAAGATCGGTCCTTTGAGCGTACGGTTCGTTTTGTCGCCCAGGAATGACTTCACGAGGCATGATCGCTTGGGAACAGTTGGAACCAATAAGAAGTCCCACCGTGATGTCGTTCTGAATAGGCATTAAGTGAGAGGCGACACAAGTCAAGATGTGGCCATGGCCAAGTCATTTCAGGACAAGGTATTTGCTGTCGTTTCGCTGGTATTGTCTCACAGGAAAGGTTGTTGGAAGCTGTATAGCTGTATTGTGGTTTACGTCGCTTACTACGAGGTCCTTGATTTTCTGACTAGGTATTACTTCATTCTCAGCATGCAGAGTTGATAATGACAGTTGTGTCTTGGGTCCACTGACTTGAAGATGATTCAAAGTTTCTTGCGAGATGAACGTGGTGTCCGATTGATCATCTAATAGAGTGTAAACAAGTTTCTCCTCTTGGAGATTATCCACGTGACTTATCCAGACAGGTACAATCATGGAACTGATTTGGTGTTGATACCCGCCTTTCATGAAGCATGTCTTGGTACAGCGAACTGTTGGTGTTACAGGATCTACTGGAGTTTGCGAATTATTATTATCCTCATTTTCCTTAAAATCTCCATGCAGAGATGTTGGATGGGATTTTCCAAACGTTTCGCAGGTTTTTCTTTTCTTGCAGTGGTTGCTTATGTGACCTTGCTTTAGGCAACCAAAGCAAAGTCCCTTCGACTTGGTGTTTTCATTTCTGTCCTTTATGTCCTTTCCGCGAAATTCTTGACATGAGCTCCCTTGCAAAGAATACAATAATTAGTGGCTAAGATTTCTTCTTTGGTCGATGTACAGTTGTTGCGATCATTTTCTTCAGAATTCGTCACGAGAGTATTTCTAAATTTTCCGCCATGCAGCAGGTGAAACTTGCTTCTTAGTGCATCAGAACCTTGACTCCTTGGTCGCTTGGATTCATCTTTTTTGCTGACTCTTCGCAGGTTAACTGGATCGCAAGCTATGTCGGATTCCTTCACAACATATTTCACAAACTCTGAGAATGGAGGAAAGCTTCCCTTCTCTTCCTTCCAGTTGTATATCAATCTTCCCCATCTGACTGCTGCCCACCTTAGTAGCTTGGACGCCATCTTGTGATTCTCTTGGTCATCATCGACTAGTACTTTCAGACTGCTTATCTTTTCCATCGCCTTCTCACACTGGACAAGGAGATCTGCGTATTTTCTAAGACCGTGACCATCGTTCGGCGCAACTTGTGGCCATGCGTCGTACAGCGAATGAGTTTCCGAATCACTTCGACAACAGTTTCTTTGCTTTCTCCTATGCATCCTTGCTATCGAGCAACATGAATCCTTCTACCACTGCCTTCGCTTCGCTTGAAACGTATTTTCCCAGGAAATGCAACCTTTCTCCTGGGTTGATTGCTCGACTTTCTATTAGGGTTTCAAATACCTTCAGCCAAACTGGGTACTGCAGGGGATCGCCAGAAAAGACATCAGGTTCTGGCAAAGGCAATCTGCTATGATTCTGGATTTCCAACAGCTTCGAGATCGTATTTAGCTGGGCTTGGACCAAGTTATGGTTGCTGAAAGGGTTTTCCGTGCCAGTTGAAAACTGGTTTCCACAATTAAGAGGTGTTGCATCATTACGAGTGTGTGCATTATTACGAGTATGAGCTGCTGCTAATGGATTGAGCTGGGATGATGTCATCGGACTTTGATTGTTGGATGCCGTATTGGATGTCGTAGGCATGGCCTGATTTCCAGATTCGTGGGTCTGAGCTCCGCCACTTGCCAAGTTGGGTTGAGATTCGAGAAATTTCTTAATGTGTTCCTCTCTACCATTCTGATCATTGGTCCCAAGATCAGGTGGCATGAATTCTTCTTCAAACCTTTTACATATGTCGATCCTAGCCTTCCTCTCAGTCAGCTCCTTTGTGATCTTGTATTTCTCAGTGGCATTTTCTATTTGTTCTTTCACTCTTTTCTCTTCTCTCTCGATTTCCAATTTTTTCTCTTCGATTTTCTCCAGAGCCCTTCTATTCGCCTTGTCTAAATCCTCCTTCATCTGAACCATATTCATTCTAGCCTTAAGGGATGCTAATTCTTCTTCTATGTCAAGTCGTTGCTGTCGTGCAGAAGAAGTGGTGCTAATCGAAGAAAAATGGGACAACTTACCTTTTCCAGATTTCCGACTGCTCCTCGATGATGCAATGGAACATCTATCATCATCTATTTTTTTAAGCTCGCGTATTACTGCACCCACATCTTTCAGCATCTGATTAGTTTCCTGACTTATTGTCTCAAATCTTCCAAATAAGGTTATTCTTTCTACTTCTGACTCCAGAACGTTATCTAGTGCTTCTGAGCTACTGTGAGTTCACTCATTAATTTTGTCAAAACTTGGGTTCCCTTCTCCAGTGACTCAAAATTTCTCTCATTCACCAGTTGGGAATGCAGATTATTGACCTGTTTCCTCCAATTCTTTGATGCAGTGTGAAACAGGGGCGGATTTAGGATTTTGAAAACGTCAGTCAAAGTTATAGTCCACAAATGTAGGGGGTGCGGGGGCATGCCCCCCGGAAAATTTTTGAAATTGGGGTCTCTAAAATGGCATTTCCCGCGAACTGACAACACATTTCGGCAAAATTTTGAAACTTTTAAGACATATTTTTAATGCCACATTTTATCATTATTGCAAAATATTTTGTCCAAATTGGATGTTTCTTAAACTTTATTGGGAAAATTATACAGAATTATATACTTACAAAGCTAACTAAAATATTAGTTAGCTAAACGAGACAGGAGCGATTGGGAGCGAACACCCGTGCAATTATTCATTGTCTCAAAGATTAATTTAGTAAAATTATATGTCATCTACCGACAACCTGAGATCATATTTCACGAACACGCCGTTAAAATATATCTCATCAGGGCAAGATAGACTAACAATACTTTGAAAACAGTATTCATTTCAAAATCATGAAAAGAAAGATCCAATTTTAACGTTGAACTAAACCTGGACTTAAAGATCAATTGATCCTTTGAGTTTCAAATTCATATAAAAACTCCGGGAAAGCGTGAAATATGTTAATGCCACCTGCTGAATAAATATATGTCTGAACTCTGAACTCAGATTTCACTAGGACGCAAGATGATAAATAATACGATACTGAGACTGGACAAAACACATATATTTGACACTAGACTGTTTGTAGATTTGAAATGAAAGAAGACGACCTTAACTTACATCTGTCTTACCATACAGCAGTGGGGGAATAAATGACTCCGCGCCAAAATCGAGAAGCTCGAATGCTTCCAATCGCGTATATTATAAAATGCTCCACAGAAGAAACCATCTGCTGGTTGTTCAATCTAGATGATATAACATCATTGATTTGTTGCAGCAAACGATCGTCGTTGCTCTGACGAGCAGATGATACTCGTTCGAAAACGATTACCGTTACCGAAGGCGAAGCCATGAGCGATCAAAGCCGAGGATCAAACTTCCAAGTGACAGACTTGGATGAATTCATTATTTTTACCGATCAGGCACATTAGTCAAGATAAGTCAGAATTCATTAGCATCACACATTAGCTAGCCAATCATATTCAAGCCAATTTAGTCAAATCCATGGCAAGTTAGTCAAATTGACGTCACGTTCAGTTGCAGCCAATCGAATTGCTGGGAAAGTTAGTCAAACCCGCAACATCAGCCTGCCACTGAACCCATGCCCAGCATCCCAATCTAACAGGTAGCAGATCGGTATGCAAGTACCCAGGGGCATCTCTCCGGCGCTGGCGGAAAAAGATCCCGCGCGGCCGAACTTTCCACGAAACATCGTCGCCTTGTTGTGATTGCGCCATTTTTACAGCGTCGGCTGGAAGTAGAGTCGGAATTTTTTTATGCTAGCAAAAAAATTACATCAGTGGCGTGACTCGTTTGACTTACGCTAAATCCGCCCCTGGTGTGAAAATCATCCTGTGATTGTTTTATCGACTTATTTTTTCTTCATAATTGTTTAGATTGTTACATTTCCTCGATTCCTTTAGTGTTTTCGTCCATTTCGTCGTTTTCCAACGAAATTTCGCGACGAATTTCCGTATTATGGTCACTCATTTCGTAGTTACGCAATATCAAAATGGCGCCAAACAATTACCGTCATTACCATGTGGTTCATATAGATTCCACAAAGAAAGGTCGGTATACCAATGAACACACTCGGTAAATATCAAAATCCACAAAATTCAACAAGGTAAAATAGCTGAATAATTCTAACCTTCGAACGTGTAGGATATCCTACTGTCAGTCGAGATATTCGTTTTACTGTAACTCCCGGCACGCAAATATCGTAAAATCTGTGATACTCGCCAGGTCGCCGAGATTGGAATTCGCAGTATACTGGCAAGCTACATGAATTTCGCACGAACAAATAATAATTGTCTTTAATAATCCACGTAAACTTGACGTAAAACTACAGAATACAATACGGAAGAGAGATACGTAAATAACTATAAGCTTGACAAAACAGAACTAAACAAGGATATAAGGTATGTACATGTAGATCGCGAGTCTCACCGAATTTCCTCTTCTTAGAGCGAAAGCACACAGCCAAAGAAACTCGTAAAAATTAACAGTAATTATCTCACTAAATCGCACTGAAAGTCTGAAACACTTGAGTTCTCGTTCTATAATTACTCGGGCTACCTGTGGTAGGCCGAGTCTAGGTTTCGGCTCGGTTTTTTGTTGTTTTTTTTTCCCTTCTGTGTCACGCTCTTGGCCTACTCCGCAGGCCTCTCTAATCAGAAAGCGCAGGCTCAAGTCAAGTGCGCATTTAACTTATTCCGCCGTCTCGATGATGCGTGCATGCCAAATGCTTTCTTTCTTTGCTTTCCTGATGTCTGATCAAGTCTTTCTCCTCTCGGATGTGTTTTGTGTTTTCACAGACATAGTTACTGGTCAGTAATGTCGCTGGCAAGTATCTTGATATTATATACGCTTACGATCTCACACGCCGTATACATGAAGCTGTGTTGATATTTAATACCCGAAAAGACTTGACATATGAACGCTGTACATGTGTGGAAATAATGCTTTCTTTCTTAGCTTTCCTATTGTCTGATGATCAGAGTCTGATCAAGTCTTTCTGTGTTTTGCGTGTTCATAGACATAGTGTGATATTGGTCAGTAATGTCGCTAGCTGTGTTGATATTTAATACCCGAAGAGACTCGACATATGAACGCTGTGTACATGTGTGGAAATACGTTACAGGCAATTGCAAATTGCGTTTTCTATCGGAGATTGGATTGTGTTTTGACTTTTGTCTGTGACCTGAATGTGTTTAGACGGCGGCTTTAGATCTTAGCACTGCATGTGACAACCTGCGCGTGGTTTTGCAGTAGCCCGAGTGAACGCCTGCCCAGGCGTCTTGTTTCAGCAATAGAGAAGGCTCGTATGAGCCCGCAAACCTTGCAGCGTTAGTCCTTGCGCGTGAGCCGGCAGTTACACACACACACACACACATACCACCCGATTCGCACGTTGTATCTAATAAACTACTAGATATTATATACACATTATAAAGTTACTGGAAATTGTTTAATTCTAAGATGCGCCAATTAATGGATTAAAACTCACTGCGCATCCCACAATCTTCGTCAAGAACTGTTGACCATAAGTTACAAACGCTATTAGGGGGATTGGACGGGAAGGAGGTGGCTTAAACCCCCCCCCCCGACACTTTTCAAGTTAGGGTTAGGGTTACCCCCGGGAAATTCACATTTTTGAGATTAGGGTTAGGGGGTTCGGGGGGGGGGGGAAGGGTTTCATTAATAACCTCTTTATTAGACAATTTCCAGTAACTTACTGGATACAATGTGTATATAATGTCTAGTAGTTTATTAGATACAACGTGCGGATCGGCTGCATATACATATATATATATATATATATATATATATATATATATATATATATATATATATATATATATAACAGTATTTTATTTGAAAAACCTCTAGCATTCTTTTACCAAGAACATCATCTGCTAAATAGTTTCTCATTTTTCCTGCACTGCTGGGTTCAAAATGCTCAGGAGTAAGAAACTTGAATGTTGCAATGGGGTTTGTTTCAACATCTTAGGTGAATGCATTTTTCAGGTGGGACCAAAGTATGTTGTACCCAGACAATTGGAAGTGACGTGGTGATTTGCCAGTTGTACTTTTAAGAAGATTGTTTCTCAGTTTCTTGAAGTTATGTAATCAAACGAGAAGAGTAATAATAAAAAATTCAAAATAAATTAATGATTACTCAGGTGTTGTAAATGTTAAAGACCATGCCTCGCAGTATCATTTGATACAACAGGACTACACTTAAATAGAGTTAGAGACCATAATAGTTGCTGTATCATACATGTACTTACAGTGCATATCAGGTCTGTCTTACCCTCAAACACTAAAATTCTACAGATTTTACTCATTTATCACATAACAGTTACAAATGTACAATTTTGACACACTCACCTTTCTTTTGACTACAGTGTAATTATAATTATTAAAATTCTGAATTAGTTCTTAAAGAATGAGATTTGTTTGGTATTTCAAACAGGGTTGACACAAGTCAGTAGTAAAATTATAGAAATGCTATTGCACTTACAGATGGGTCAACCATGAAAATCATTGGTTCTCCTGTATGCGCATTTGTTGTCGTGAAATTTTCTTTAACAATGTCATCTTCAAAATGATACTTAATGAATGAGTGGTTAGCTTCGGCTCCATCACAAACACACAAGATGACTTCAAAACCATATTCATGAAGGTCAAAGATAACATCCCAGAAGATGTGACATAGAGTAACTGGATCCACTTCAACTGTTGGGAAATAGCAACACGGGAATTTAAAACCAGTGGAACCAACAAACATAAAATGAAGAACGTGGCTTGCAATTGATTTTAACTATAAGGATCATGCATGCAATAATGCAAAAAAGAAACCATTGAAAATGTGTCATCACCTAATCCCCCTTCATTTTTTCAGGGCTGGCCATGCCCCCTGACAATAAAATTGATTAAAATCTAACATTTCGAACAATTTGCACAGATAGTGAAATGTCATAACTTAGTACAACTAGCATTCTGCTTGAATGTTAACTTGTTTGTAATGCTTTGATATTATTGTATATTTCCCCAAGATGCACTATCCCAACAATTTCAAACGAGTCACCATTCCTCCTTAACTGCAGATCATCCTATTGAAATGCACGAATTGCTAGTTCAATAATTAATACATTAACATTGGTGCATTAACATTGTATTAACACACACACACACACACACACACACACACACACACATATATATATATATATATATATATATATATATATATATATATAAAATTGATATAGTGTATGATTTATGGCACGAGGAACAACACAAATATATGAATCAATTTTACTACTGTAGCAACAAGCAGCCCCCCCCCCCCCCTCCCCAAAGAATATAAGAACATGTTTAAGAATGTCATAATGTTCGCTTCCAGAATATAATATATTAACAGGCTAAAAACGGTTAAAATAAATTGATAAAATACAAAACGTTTTCGACTACAAGTCATCTTCAGTGCAAAAAAAAGTTAAAAAAAAAGCCATACACTGAAGATGACTTGAAGTCGAAAACGTTTTGTATTTTATTTTATTTTAACCGTTTTTAGCCTGTTAATATATTATCTTTAAGAATCTCAGCAGCCTTATTTCTCTATACATGTAGACACCAAATATATATTAAGCACTTTTTCGGGTTGACTTGAAAAATTATTGACCTTACATGCAGGTTTTTACAGCATCGATCTATCACTATGATTAGTGCAAAATTTGCCATTTGTTATTTTAACTCACCTGAATAGACATTTCATCAAAAAGTATGCAGCCACAATATCCTGCTGGAGGCATC
Organism: Corallium rubrum; assembly: GCA_964035015.1. Classification (NCBI taxonomy): domain Eukaryota; kingdom Metazoa; phylum Cnidaria; class Anthozoa; order Scleralcyonacea; family Coralliidae; genus Corallium; species Corallium rubrum. The sequence goes on from OZ036008.1 coordinate 496,402, forward strand.
TTGCTATCCTGAGCCATTTGTTGCATTGATAGCAGCATTTCCTTATTTGTACCAGGTCTCTGAAAAATATCCAACATATTTGACATTACTATTATTGGTTGAGAATTTTCTTTATTAAAGCCTATACTAATCTTAGTAACTGACAGTCACCCAGCTCACTTGTTCTGTACAAATAAGAGTAATGTATATATAAATTAATAAATTATTAATATGCTAGTAATATCCCAGTAATTTAATAATACTTTTTTGGATGGTATTATAACCAAAGATACAGAAGTCCATTTTAATCTTTTGTTTAATTTTCTTAATTTGATTTGCTTAATTGCTCAGCTGGCTGGCCAGCTGGAAATGTTCGTAAAATGTCTTACACTGCTTAGTTAGCTTTGTGCAGTTGCTACATGTATTAAGTACAATTTACATGTATACCTGTTTTACTTTAGATTTGTGGTATTGCAAAAGTCGTTTTGATGGCAGTTTGACGAAACCAGATTCTGCAAGGACCTGATATGCATTCTTTGAACGATGCCACATGGCTAGGCATGTCTTCACAACCCTAGTAATATTATATCCAAAAATAATATGGTTATATCATATGTGTAGTTAAAGGTACCAAAGTTAAAGCTCTTGGAGGGGGGGGGGGGGGGGAGGATGTTAATAGAACGATTTACAAAATAGGCTGGAAGAGGGTACATTATATATATATATATATATATATATATATACACATATATATATAATGAACATGTGTATAATATATATATATTTACACTTACAATGGGTGCCATTTGATTTGTCTCTCATCTGCTGATTTACTTATTACATCTTTCTGAAGTTCCCAAAACATGGCCATCTCAGGGTTTTCTGGAAAGGGATTGTTTTACTCTTTGTTCACTGTTTCAAACATAGTAAGGAAATCATGGTTGTCCTGTTCTACAATATTTTTCAATCTCTTTTCCTCCACCGCTTTAGTACGCCAGTGTTTTTCTCTTTGTTCAGCATTTTTCCTCCTTCTATTTTGATGATCTTCTCGTTCAGATAACTGTGATACTGTAAGGAATCTTTTATTAACATTTCCCTTAACTGAGGTACATGGGTTTTCTATTGCTGTTTGCTGCTTGTTTTTCTTTAATTCAGAAAGCTGTGCACTGAGATGTTTGCGTAGGTTACTGCAAGGATTGCAAACACTTGCAAAATAATCTTGGCTAAAAAATCCAGAACAGTCAGTAGACCTTCTGCAACCAGGTACAGTATCTTCATATTGGCTTACCACCCTCCCAGTTATGTCCTTTGTTAATCTTGGTAGAACTTCGTATGTTGTACGGGTAACACCAGTGCATATGCGGAGATTGTCTGCGATTGACATTACATAAGCCATGTCATTCACACACGTGATTTTGTCTGTTATGCCATTGTGCAAGCTACTTGAGTTAAATAATTTGTCCCCACAAAATATACTCCATTTCCTGTCTTCATATACTTTAGCTCTTGTAAATATATGGGAATTTTTGTTTGCAATGTTAGGCTATATTTTCCAATTTCAAAAAATTCTTTATTTCTAAATAGCATGTTCCATTGACTATTGTTGAAGTTACATGTAGATTTCTTGATTTCGATGAAAGACTTAACCTGATCACATAACTGTGGTAGTGATGGGTTAGACGAAATTTGGACATTCATTGCTTTAGCTGCAGAAGGACTTATATTTTCCTTTAAAGAATCGTCTTGTTTTTTAACTGCTAAGTGTTTGTATTAATATCTATAAAATCACTGAGTCAAGGTTGAATACAATGACTTAAATATAGTATTTAACGATTGTTACGATTATTTATCAAAATTTTAACATTGTTTATTTAAATATTAAAATTAATTTTAATTAATTAATTTTAACAAAACTGTAAAATAATACGGGTACAAAAGTAAATATCGTTTTAGATATACTAAAAAATATAGGGAAAGAAAACAAGCACGTTTATCAGACGTTTGTCGCTACTCTGCCTATTAAAACATTTGGAATTCACAATTCATGACCCAACGGTGTTTCGATTATCATGTATAGTACCCCGGCGTATATCAGAACGTTTTATAATAAAAGGATACTTATATTGATTATTTGTACAAGGGATCCTTTTCTTTATCTTTTCGACGTGAGGCATCAGTTTAGAAAGACCACGACCAAACACCGCAGGATTTTCAGGTGTAACATTCTTTACTTCTTGGCATTTCTTTATATAATGTTGGTAAACATAATCGCTGGTCAACAGCGAACCACGAGAGAAACAAAACTCTGTTCGAATGCTGTAATTATTGAATTAAATTGTCCAAATGAAATTTGAAATTCAAAGTATAGAATGGATCTTAAAGAAACACGTCGAAAAATTGTAATGCTATTTAGACCTCGTGAATGGAGTTTCATTTCTGTTACTTAAACAAGAAACACGATACGATTATCCGCAAGTCTCACAACGGCGGCTCATTGGTGAATGTGCATTATGAATGGCGGACAACATATTTGTGCTCCGCACGTTTAGTTTAGTTTTGATTTTATTTCTGGTTTACACGTTTCCTAAAATCAAGGATTGTAACACAAATGAAAGTATATCAAGCTCATATGAAAGTTTATGGACCAGAGACTTGTCAACGGGATGTTTTTACGAGGGTTCTAACGACACGGTTTGTTGTCAGCGAAGCCATGCAGATAATTTTCGAACACGACGAGGCTTGTTGTTCGAGTTTACTGGGCTGTGTTCAGCGTATTTGACTCTTCCATGTGACTCTTTTATCACAGATGTCCATGCTGATGGTTGTGGACCGCTACTTGGAATACCATTCAAACTAAGAGATTTACGAAGCACGGATTGTCAGAATCTTAGTAATTACTTCAACAAAAAGAAGTCATGGATTTGCATAACCAATCTCATGCCTGGATACACACGACAAAAAACATGTTGTGGCTTATATTTTACAAACAAGCTGAAATTCATCGCTTTTGGGAAGTTAAAATTGAAGCGGCAAAAGCGGCCGGTTGCTTATTATAGCAATGCCACAGCATCACGAAGGCTTGTATTAATTGAGCGGCGACAGCGAGGAAAATCCAGGACCAATGCAAGATAACACGGTGCATTGCAATATACCTGTAAGAACTACTGCCAAGAAGATGAGAAACCCGTCAATTCATCGAAGAAATTTCCACAAATTTGGTTGACTCGGCTACGCCGAGGTTTGCTAGTCATCAATGGTGTTATGATCGGCGGTCTCGAAAGAACTTGAACCTTATTGCTATTGATCATTCACCAAGGCCGGTCATTAAAAATTGTTTGTCTTTGTGTCTATTAAATGCCCAATCAATTAGGAACAAAACAGCTGATTTCGTAGACTACGTCCGTGATAATAAATACGATCTGGTTGCTATAACAGAGACATGGCTAAAGAGTAAAGATGATGCAATAAGAGTTGAGCTATGTCCTGATGGATATAAGTTCATGGACTATCCTCGTGGTAGATGTGGTGATGGTGGCATTGGATTCTTATATAAAGATTCTCTTGTGGCCAATAAAGTCAGATCAGGCGAAAAGGAGCCGTTTGAATATATGGACTTGTTTATTCGGACAAGTAGCTCACGAAAAGTCAGGATAATTGTTATTTATCGGCAACCCTATTCGGAAGAACATAGAGTATCCATCAATACATTCATTAGTGAGTTTTCTGATTGCATTGACGAAGTTATACTATCAAAGGAAGAGTTATTAATTTGGGGGGATTTCAACATTCACGTAGACGTCTTAAATGATTTGGATGGCCTGAGGTTTTTAGATCTTTTGGATTCTTTTGGACTGGAACAACATGTTGCGGGGGCGACTCATATTCATGGCCACACTCTCGACCTAGTCATAACGCGTAAGACAGAGAGAATAGTTGAGTCTATACCATGCTCGGGCAGGTATTTTTCCGACCACACTGTTATCCGCGGCAACCTCGCCATTTCTAAACCCAGATCGCAAGCAAAGAAAGTAACATTTAGGAAAACCAAGGCTATAGATATGACTTGTTTCAAGCAGGCATTGTCTTGCTCTGACATATGCGTCAATGAACATGCTGAATTGTTGAATCCGAATGACCTAGATACGCTCTTGCATGATTATAACACTACACTAAGATCAGTATTGGATTGTCATGCGCCATTAAGAACAAAAACGGTGAAGGCTAGGACTAAGGTCCCCTGGTTTAATAATGACATTTCAGAAGCGAAAAAGCAGCGTCGAAAGGCAGAGCGTACCTGGAGACGAACTAGGTCAACAGAAGATTTGGCCAGGTTCAAAAGGATGAAAAATCGGGTTACATATATTTGCAACAAGGCGCGTAAGGAGTTCTACACAGGGTTTTTCAAAGATAATGAAGGTGATCAGGGTAATTTATTTAAGGCAATGAAGGTTCTTCTTCATCCAAAAGTGGATTTATGCTTTCCCGACCACCTCGACAATACGGCATTGGCCAATGATATTGGATTATTCCTCTATCGTAAGATCATGACTATTCGCGGTGAGCTTGACCCAGCGGTGATTGATCAAGACGACTATGACAAAATAATGGGTGAGCCTGTTTTCAAAGCAGAAAAAAAATTAGAAACGTTTGCAGTCCTCTCGAGAAATGAGGTGTATCAGCTTATCCAAAGGTCAACCAAGAAGAGCTGCTCGCTTGATCCAATGCCAACGTCGCTTGTCGTAAAGAATATCGAAGAGCTCCTCCCTGTCATCACGTGCATGGTTAACTCATCGTTGTCATCTGGTTATTTCCCCATGGCATGGAAAGAAGCAGTGGTTGATCCGAGACTAAAGAAACCTGGGCAGAATGCTGCTTTTCCTAATTTGAGACCTATCAACAACCTCCAGTTTGTATCGAGAATTACAGAGAAAGCGGTGTATGATCAATTAAATAATCATATGATGAGCTCGGATCTCTACCCAGTACTACAATCTGCTTATAGGGAAGGTCACAGCACAGAAACCGCTTTGCTGAAGGTTCAAAATGATATTCTATGCAATATGGACCGTCAAAGAGTTACACTATTGGTTCTTCTGGACCTAAGTGCCGCATTTGACACTGTGGACCATCAAGTGTTATTAAACCGTCTTGAAGTTAGTTTTGGGGTTACTGACAACGCTCTTAAATGGTTTAGATCATATCTGTTGGATAGATCATAACGTGCTTTGGTTAACGGAGTTTGTTCGGACAGGTTTGTTTTGATCTCAAGGTGTACCGCAACGTTCTTGTTTGGGCCCACTATTATTCAACATCTACGTAAGTAAACTGTTTGAAATTATAAAAAATCATCTCCCAGACGCGCATGCGTATGCTGATGACACTCAGCTTTATTTATCTTTCAAGCCGGATTCTGCAATGAGTGAGTTTGATGCTGTACATTCGCTTCAAAGCTGCATCAAAGACATCAAGACTTGGATGACAGTGGACAAGCTTAGGCTAAACGAGAACAAGACTGAATTTATAGTTATTTGGTCCCGTGCACAACTAAGTAAAGTCAATATATCTGAACTCACTATTGGACAAACGTGCGTCTCAAAGGTAACGTCCGTTAAAAATATTGGAGCGTGGTTTGATGAGAATCTCAAAATGACCACACACATAAACAAGATTTGCCAGTCTGTGTTATACCATGTACATAACATCCGACGGACTAGAAAATTTATGAACTATGGTAACAGGAAGTCCTTAGTGCAGGCAGTGATAATGTCAAGGATTGACTATTGTAATGGTTTATTGTTTGGCGTCTCAGCTACCCATTTGTTAAAGTTACAAAGAGTACAAAACACAGCAGCTCGATTAGTATGCTATGTTCCAAAGTATGATCACATTACACCTACTCGTATACAGCTACATTGGTTACCTGTCAAATATAGAATTCTTTTTAAGATTGCCATACTGGTGCATAAATGCATTTGTGGCTTGGCACCCAAGTATCTGAGTAGTCTAATAGAAGTTAGAAAGATACTACGATATAACTTAAGATCAAATGGAGGTATACTCCTATTGGACAAGAGCGCCAAAACAAAGAAAACCTTGGGCCACAGAGCATTTTCGAACGCGGCGCCCAACGTATGGAACAGTCTCCCTACACACATTAGGAATGAGAAGAATTTTAATATTTTTAAAAAACTTTTAAAGTCTCATTATTTTAGTGAAGCTTTTAACTTGCAAGGAAAATGTTAGTAAGCATATGTACCATAGTTAGCCTACAGTATAATAATTAATGATCATGTGTAATGCGCATTTGATCATATTTTAACATGTTAATTTGCGCAATATAAGCAATAAATATTATTATTATTATTATTGTTTACACGATGCCGGTACAATTTGAAAACGGAACAAAATCATGCCGGTATGCAAATACAGCATATAACATTTCATGTTATTTTTGTGCCGGTATCGTGTAAACGCAAGGCCTAAACGGCATGCGAGCTTCGCAGATCTTGCGTATGCGCACTGAAAAACGGCGACACTCCGTACCCCGAGTGGCCCTTCTACTCAGTTCTTTATTCTGTGATCGCAATGTCATGTTGATCATTGGCTTGAAAGAGAATCCACAACTATTTCTGCCTCTCGAGTATATAGTGGGGGTGATAAAGAAGGTCAGCATTGTTCACTTAATCTCCTACAAACGATGAACATCACCCAGAAGTTTAACTTTGACAAGGACAGGTTATTCGAGAGTGCAAATTTGAAGCAAGAATATCGGGTAGATGAGGAACCAGGCGAAAAGATGAAGAGCCTAAACAACGTTGATCAAGGGCAAGTTGGCGACGAAGTCTTACATCAAGTTCAAATGACACTGTTACGAGATCAAGAAGATAGTCCTGAAATCCAAGATGACACTCTCCAGGAACAATTAGAGCGTCTTTGGAAAACAGACTTCGGTGGTCCAGTAGTTGAAACAAAACCTTGTCCATCGGTAGAAGACAAGAAAGCTTTAGAAATCATGGAAAGGTCGCTCAGGAAGATCAACGGGCACTACCAGGTGGCTCTACCCTGGAGAATTTGGTTACCCACCGAATTTGCATAACAACAAGGATATGGCGGAACGACGAAGTCAACTTCTGAAAGGACGACTCTTGAAAGATAAAGATTTGTTAGCTAAGTACAAAACAACCATGTGCGATTACATCGAGAAAGGACACGCTGAAAGAGTCCCGACTGAAGAGTTAAACTCAGGAATCAACCCAATATGGTATCTTCCACATCATCCAGTGGTACATCACTTAAAACCAGACAAGGTAAGGGTCGTTTACGATTGCGCCGCCAAGTACCGACAGACGACTTTAAACCAACAGCTTTTACAAGGTCCAGATGAAGCCAATCATCTAGTTGGTGTCTTAAGTCGCTTCAGGCAGGAAACGGTTGGGTTGGTAGCAGATATAGAGGCGATGTTTCACCAAGTCTTGGTGGAGCCTAGAGATTGTGATGTCCTGAGGTTCTTGTGGTGGCTGGATGGAGACCTTACCAAAGAACTTGTGGAATATCGAATGGTGAAACACCTCTTTGGAGCGAAATCCTACACGAGTATTGCCAACTTTTGCTTGAAGAAAACAGCAGATCTAGAGAAAGAAGCGATTGATCCTGAAGCTGTGGAAACCGTTAAGAAGAATATGTATGTGGACGACTTAATGAAGTCAGCGGGTACAACACAGAAGGCTATCAACCTGGTGGAACAGCTGCATGAATTGCTTGCCAGAGGAGGATTTCGGTTGACGAAATGGTACAGCAACAGTAGAAAAGTCATAGCAGTAATCCCGGAATGTGAAAGAGCCAAGTCTGTAGCCAATTTGGAGATAGAACGGTTACCCACAGAGAGTGCTCTTGGTATGAAATGGAATACAGAGGATGACAAATTCGTATGGGAAATTTCGGATGAGAGATTGGCAGTTGTAAAGAGTAACCCAACAACTCGCAGAGGCTTATTATCTGTGATCTATTCCATATTTGACCCTGTTGCATGGGTTTATTGCTCCGTACATCGTGAAAGCCAAGCTACTACCGCAGATGCTCTGTAGGATGAAGCTCGGATGGGATGACCAGCTCGGAGAAATGGTGGATGCGTTGGCTACAAGATTTTCCCAAACTCCCACAAGTGGAAGTCGATCGCTGTTTCAAACCTGAAACGTTTGGCGAAGTTAAAACTGTTCAATTACATCTCTTCTCCGCCGCATCAGGTCAGTGATATTCCTCAGTAGCGTACCTTCGCTTTGTAGGCGTCAACGGCCGAATTCACTGTACATTCGTAATGGGAAAGTCACGATTAGCCCATCTTCGAGGGATCTCCGTACCACGGTTGGAAATGACAGCTGCTGTCGTTTCTGTAAAATTGAGAGGGTTGATTCGAGAAGAAATTGAGGTGGCAGTTCAACGAGTTTATTATTGGACTGACTCTACGTCCGTGCTGAAATGCATCAATAACGAGTCTAAAAGGTTCCACACGTTTGAGTCGAATCGTCTAACCATCATACACAGTGAATCATCCCCAAAGGTATGGAGATATGTCAACAGAGATCTGAATCCTGCTGCTGAAGGTTCAAAGGGCCTGAAATTGGATGCCCTGTTGAAAGATGACCGATGGGTAAAAGTTCCTCAGTTTCTATGGAAAGAAGAAAGTTCCTGGCCCGAGATGGTTGAAATTCAACAGCTAAGAGTTGAAGATCCTGAAGTAAGAAAGGAAGCCCAAGTTTACGCTGCAGCTGTCACCGATAACGCGTTGGACAAAATGACCCGGTATCATTCACCCTGGTGGAAGCTGAAACGGTCCGTTGCATGGCTGTTACGATACAAACAGTATCTTCGTGGTATGTCGGAGGAAAAGAGTCGTTACCTGACCCTCGATGACATTCAAAAGGCAGAACATGAAATAATACGCCACGTTCAACTAGCTACATTTCCAGAAGTCATGGAAATAGTCGAAAGCCACAGATCTGGAAAGAAGTCTCTTAAAGGGGTTTGGCATTTTATCTATCGATTGGATCCACAGCTTAAAGATGGTTTGCTAAGAGTCGGCGGTCGTTTAGTCAATGCTCCAGTCGACGAGAACATGAAATACCCTATTATCTTACCATACAAGCACCGAATCACGGACTTAATAGTTCAGACCTATCACCAAGATGTTGGTCACATGGGACAGGAAACAGTTCTCTCGTACCTAAGAAGCAGACTCTGGATTATAAAGGGAAGATCAGCGGTGAGGCGTATGATAAGACTGTGCAAAGAATGCAAAAGAAGAAATGCTCGTCCTGAAGAACAGTTTATGGCCAATCTTCCTCGAGATAGAATCACGCCAAGTAAACCACATTTACATACATGGGTTTAGACTACTTTGGGCCCTTTGAAGCTAAGCAAGGACGATCTCGCTTTAAGAGATATGGCTGTCTTTTTACCAGCCTAACGGTTCGTGCAATCCACGTTGAGATCGCCCATTCGTTAGACACGGACTCCATGATTAATGCTTTGAGGTGATTTATCTGCATTCGAGGACGTCCGGAAGAAATCCGAAGAGACAATGGCACTAATTTTACAAGCGCAAACAAAGAATTGAAAGAAGAAGTGGAGAAGTTGGACGAGCACAGGATCAACAAGTTCTGTTTACAAAGATATATCAAATGCATGGGTATTTAACCTATACCTTGCAGCTTGCCACATGGGTGGCGTATGGGAAAGGATGATCCGCTCAATTCGACAAGTCTTGAAAGCCACGTTAAAGGAGCACCCGGTTAGCGACGAAGTTATATCAACCGTCATGGCAGAAGCAGTTAACATCATAAATTAAAGACCCCTTTCGCGTAATAGTGATAGTCATTTGGATGATCAACCGATAACACCTAATCGCTTGTTACACTTGTGCCCATGTTCGAGTCTGCCACCGGGTATCTTTGATAAAAGTGATCTCTACTGCCGACGAGCTTGGAGACAAGCCCAGTATTTAGCCAACGTATTTTGGCGTCGGTGGATGAAAGAATACCTTCCCACACTCTTGGAACGGCAGAAATGGAATACGAAGAAAAGAAACCTTCGAGTTGGCGATGTAGTCCTAATAGCGGATGACAATTATCCAAGAGGCATGTGGCCACTAGCTCGAGTCGTCGAAGCAATAGCTAGTAGAGATGGATTAGTACGTTCAGCAAAGGTTAAGACCACGTCAACGGTTGCTACGCGCTCAAGGAGAAAACGTAAAGAAGAACTCAGTACAAGTACTGTTATTCTTACACGTCCTGTTACAAAACTATGTTTGTTAGAGATGGATGAAGACGCCGCTTGTGCAATGTAGATAATATTGATTTGCATGGAATAGAACGTTAGAGTAAAAGGACAACTACAGTTCATTGCTATTGGACGCAATAGACGGCACGACAACAACTGTTGGAGAAACCTCGCTGTGGTCCAGTGTAGTAGACGACAGCTCTTTATTGTAACTATCGATAATTCCGTAGCGTATTTACAATCGTTATAAATTGAGTAATAAGAATGCGTCTATAATCTCACGAACACGAGAATACGAAATAGCTCGCTTATGAGCAGAGTGACCTTGTCGCGAGTGATATAATCTGCATACTAAACTCTGATCAGAGTTTTTTGGTAGGACCTCAAGATACCTACGAGTAATGGCAACCGGGCAGGTAATTTTAGAACTGCCGGGCTATAAAAACCTTGTGACCGTGATTATACTGATCATTTTTCCGATGTGGAACAATTATTTCCATGTGATCACGAAGAACAAGAACATGTTTGCGCCGGATGTGAATTAACTCGTCACAACGCATAAAACCCGCGAAACCTACCAGAAAAATAAAGCAAAGCCGAAGATCAGGTAACGAGGCTTGAGGGCCCCCGAATTTCTGCACTATTTGGCTAAGTGTATCTACGGTTATCGGCTTCCAGGGAAGACGAGGTTTACCGTACAGTCGTTTAGCTGCTTCGATTAATTTCTTAACGAACAAATGCTCTGTAGGAGAATGTAAGCCTGCGATATGGTGGGCCCAGCGAATACCGTACAGAGAAGCAGCTAGTGAAGACGGCGATCGACTTAAAGATACCATGTCGAATAAATATATGGAAAGCAATTCTACTGGGACTGGAAATGTGTGTTGGCCAAAATGCTTAATCTCCCAGGACTTCCAGCGTCGCCATTCTGCTTGGTATTTGCCTACAGTGGAGTTGGCTCGGGCGTTTAAGATCAATGTAGGCATTCTACTGACTAGAGACAGCAATCTTGGGTTCTGAGTAGACTTTATGCTGTGCCACAGCTTAAGAGTAAACGAATCTGCGTAAGAAAAGATCATTAATAACTTGTTATAAAGAGACGTGCGAATAGTCGCCGTTACCCTCCTCGAAACTCACACAAAGCGCGATAACTCGAAAGCTCGGACAACCTTGAAAAACTGATTCATTTTCTCGATAAGTAAGAAGAGTCCCGGGGCCAGGGATAAAATGTCAGGAATTTGAGGGAAATGATAAACTTCCTTAACAAAAGAAGCAAATTTCGGAGGATAGGGGAAAATAATCGGCCAAAACGGAGCTGATTTCCATAGGGGAAGCACTAACACTCCTTTCGCGTTGCAGATCTCCATGTGCCGTAGCACGGACAAAATCAACCCGGGCGGTGGACAAACCCCAGTTGTTACACTTCGACCAATTTTGAGTGAAACAGTCCACGGCTTCGGCATCGGGAACTAAAAGCAGTTTTTAACAGCGTCCAGACATTTTCTAGATTTGTAGCTGGACAGAAGCTTAAAATTTTTTCTGACAATCAAAATGTTGTTAGAATCTTGACTGTTGGCAGTACCGTTCCGGCATTGCAACGAATAGCAGTTAGCCTGTTTCACTTCTCATTTTCCCACAATATTTCCTTTCAAGTTCAGTGGATACCACGGTCTGAAAATGCTAAGGCTGATTACCTGAGTCGTTCAATAGACCCTGATGATTGGCGTTTATGCTCAGCTCGCCCGTTTCAACAGCAGGTTTTGGTGCCCTGGTGCCAAACACCGGACGTTTGATGTTCGCCTATATTGACAATATAAGATCCATAACCGGTGCTACTAGCATCAGAATGTATAACAGTTTGAGCGGTAAAAGAGCGGACCATTGAATAACCATTAAAACTATCTAAATTACTCAGCCAAAACTGCAGTTCTTGTTTGACCCCTGTTTGACACCTTTGGCAAAGGCAATATCGCTCCATGAGGAACTGGCAGCGATACAAGCATACATTTGTCTGGTGAACAAACGAACCACTGGACCAAGTGCTAAAGACAAAGAATTGAGAAATCCACATAATTTAGCTAATTGTAAAACAGAAACATGTGGAAATGAAGACAAATTGGAATCGATTAAGGTAAAAGCTTTCGCCAACTTTTTAGGTGGAACCTGAAATTACATGCGTATTGTATTATTGAGTAAACCTAAACATTCACCAATTTGGCGGGGTTCCCAATAACATTTACGATTGGCCGCTTTCCAACCGGATTGATTTAAATCACTTTGAATCACACGACTATTATTTGCCGTAACTTGCTTACTACCATCCCCAGAAATTCCGTCATCGACATACATGAGGGCTGCCTGACCTAATTCTCGCCACCGACGAACGAAAGGCCGAAACATTTTAGTAAAAACATAACAAGCTGAAGACAACCCAAAAGGCAATACATTGAACATAAAATAACGCACACGGCCGTTTGGCCAAACGAAAGAAAACCCCAGATATTTCCGACTACGGGGATGAATATCAATGTGATGATATCCCGATTCAATAATCAATAGTCAATAATCTTGACGAAACATCTCTGACAAAGTTATCAGATTTTCGTATTTAAATTTATCATATTTTACAAACGGATTCACTGACCGTGACAAATCGATTACAAACCTTTTCTTTTTCCCGACAACAACTGTCAAAGGATTACAACAATAAGGCACGTGGTCACAGTCTGTTACACAATTTGCATCAATTAATGCAGTTACAGCTTCAATAATAAAATCAGAACTGTTCAAAGCAGTAGCATTGTTTTTTAAATAACAACTGGGTGGCTCATTAACAAATGGAATTTCATAGCCAACCTCTAACACATTAATTATTAACTTGGACAACTTCAAATTATTGTACCACCACGCTTTATGTTTAGACAGTCTACCTCGAACGCCAACAACACTTTTGGTATAATCTCCGTTGTTCGGATACAGAACCAATTCATTTGAGAAATTTTCAGTCTCAAACAAACAATCACGAATTTCAAGCGCTGGATCCGAACCGGGAAGCAGCAACATTGGTTGCACCAGCTGGTGGGATTGGGAGAAGATGTCTGCCGACTCCTGCTGTAGGGTTTCGTCTTGGGCATGCTTTCCAGTAATGACCGTAGCGCCCGCACGAATGACAGGGGCCCATGAATGGTCTGGGAGACCTGAATGACATATAATTAAATGAACGTAGGCCCGAACTAGGTAAACGGTAATTATTAAACATTGACGGCGATTCGAAACGGGGAGACTCGAATACTGATTTCCGTGTAAACTGTGACTTTTTTTGTACACGAGAAGAAGAAACCTGCTTTAAACACTTTCTAATATGTTTGTCATCATCAGAATTTGACGCGATCTCATCGTGATTATATTCCTTGACGAAATCCCAACCGTATTTATCAGCTAAAATAATCAGCTTAGAACGCTTCTCCACTAACAACATACCTTCTTGTAAGCACTCCTTTGCTTGTTCGTATTTCGAATTCGTCAAAGCATCAAAGGCGGATTTTAAAGCTTCTTTGACGTCGGACTGATGATCGAATTGTTGCTGGTTGCCTACATACTTAAACTCGTGCTTCTTGTCTAACTTCATTCGTTTGGCTATTCGTGCCAAATTTTCTTCATTCTCGATAACGAGATGTCTCTTTAGAGTGGAGATTTTTGTTTCGATAACACCTTCCAGCCTGGCTAAGGCGTCAGCCACCGACTGGGGCCTTCCTTGGTCTGTATGTGAGCTTCCTTCGGGATTGCAGACATCAAGTCCATCATCAAATCCATCTCCTGTGGCGCTGCTATCCATAGCTAGGTTTGAGCTGTCTACTGACTGACCGAGATGCTTCATCTGGAAAACGACTTCTTTTATACACTTGTTTCTGACACGCCCTCCTCCTGGGAATACTGCTACTTGACGTAATGAATACACTTTCCTACTATACTTCGTGCCGTATTCTCTGGGTTCGGTCGGTAAGGTAACTGGAAAACCACTGGAGAAGACCACCATCGATACCGTGGCACCTCAATTTGTCGATAAGTAAATTATGGTTGTCACTGAACGACAGTTAGATATAAGCTCCTTATTGCCTTCCTTATGTATCGGCACGACATGAACAAGCTTCCATTGTGATGGGAACACGCCAAGGCAAAGTGATTTATTAAAAAGATGACATACAGAAGGAGCTAACACATCGGCACATTCCCTCAAAATTCTGGCTGGGATTCCATCAGGACCATGAGCCTTGTTTACGTTAAGCTGACGCAATAAGTCGGCGACTTCCGCTACCGTTAAACGAATCTCTTTTAATGTGGAGAAACATTATTCGTAGGCTGTGTAAAAGACGAGAAAAAGAAGTCATTAAATGCTTCTGCTTTTGTTTCCGCTGTTGAATATTGATTTCCATCATGTGTCACAATATTTGGAACGGATCCTGATCTTGTCCGTGCCTTTAAATACGACCAGAAGCGCTTAGGGTTATTCCTCACTGAAAAGGCAATAGAGTCTATATAGTCCTTGTGCTTCTGATCAATTAATGCCTTCGCGTCACGGCGGAGAGTACGAAACTTTTCCTGCAGGCGGCCGGCAGGGCCGGCGCGACCGGGGGGGTAGGGGGGTATTTACCCCCCCCCCCCAATAATTTGGCGAAGAAGTGCCCTTTTTTAGCCAAGCCCTGGATATTAAACAAAACGCGTGCGCGCGGAGCATGCATGCCTTTTTCAACTGTGGGAATGGTCGTTAGAAGAGTACACTGATACCGAAACAAAAGCTCGTGTTCAAGGTGTAAGTTCTCAGATGGAGAAATTCAACTTCTTTTTTGGCTTGTGGGTGCTCGAATCTTGAAGCACGCAGATGCGCTAAGGACCACTCTCCAGATGAAGGATCTATCAGCATGTGAGGCTCAGGGAATTGCCGATATGACCGTGAAGACTCTCGATAGCATACGGAACGATGATTCATTCCATCTATTTTGGCAGAGAGTCGTCGCAGAGAGTGAGAGCAAAGGAGTGAATGAGCCACAACAACCACGAAGAAGAAAAGCCCCATGTAGAATAGAAGAATGTCTATGTACCCATCTAGAAATCCTGTGCACCAATTACGATGGGGAAGGTCAAGCCAACATCCATGACGTGTTTACGTATTGCCGTAGCCTTACACCTGCAAAGAAAGCTTGGATGGGCGAGGTTATAAAACTGGTCAAGCTACTAATGACCATACCGGCAACGAATGCTTCGAGCGAAAGGGCGTTCAGCACACTGACGTATATAAAGAATTATCTCCGCACTACAATGTTCCAGGAACGTCTTAACAACCTAATGGTGTTTTATGTTTACAAAAACAGACTGGACCTTTTGGATCTTACCTCCATTGCTCAGAAACTCGCGCCGGCCCTGAGGCGGGGTCTTGAGAAGAACGATTGATACAGCCCCTTGACAACGCCTTCCTACGAGCAGCATCTTTCGTGTGAAGGAGATGGATAACTTCACTGTCAATCCATGGTGGGCTATTCATATCTCTGATCTTAATTTTGGGAACGTGATGATCCACAGCAGTCATAAACAAATCATACCAACACTGCCAATCGTCATCAATGCTTTCGTTTTCCAAAGCACAAAAGAAAGGTATGGCTTGCAAAGTGTCCCTTATAGGCCCTGGAAATCTGCTTTCTTATAGGAATAAACAAAGCGGCTTTGTCGTGGAAGACGTTTATACTTGGAAATGATGTCAGATAGAATTAGTGAATGATCAGTCGGGAATTGCATATCAATTGGGTAAACAATGACAAGATGCAAAACACTGTCAGAATAATTGGTAATACCAAATCCAGTACATTCTGTGTGTCGTTGTTAGCTTTCCTTGTTGGTAGAGAGACAACCTGACTTAGAAAATAGTCTTTCAACATTTCGCAGAAATCATATTCACATCCAGTTAAGGAAGACGAATTAGGCCAATCAATCTTAGGAAAGTTAAAGTCGCCAAGTATAAGAAGTTTCTTATTACTATGCAGAGTGTTTACACTGCATAAAAAAGCTGCAAATTCTTCTAGAAAAACATCATGCGAATCCGGGGGCCTATAAAAGCAGCAACAATTATATTCGGCGAGTTGGGCGACTCAATTTCGATAACAACCATTTCAACATTTCGCTCTAAGTCCGCACGACGAGTAGAGGTACAATTGTTTTTCACAGCTAGCAACACGCCTCTCCTACCATCAGAAGGATCATTTCTATAGCAGTTGTAAGGTAAACCAGCAAGGATCTCAGCATCTGAAATATCAGAGCTTAACCAAGTCTCTGTTACTGCAAATATAACTGAATTATTAGCAGAAAGTAATAGTTGAAATTTGGTGAGCTTATTTCGTAAAGAACGCGTGCTCATGAGGCCACACTTCAACGAGTTCACAATGTTCGCCGAGCTTCGTTGTCGTTTAGCCTTACCATCATCTTTGTTGTTAGAGGAGAGAGACGGACCAGGATTTGTTTCGATATCTCCACAGGATGGCAGCAGTAGACATCCAGGTAAACGAATACAAAGGCAGAGATATCCGTGTTTTGAGTAACAACACTTGGGAGTCCTTGAACGGCCCAATAAGCGACGAGAAGTAAGACAAAAGGCAAATCTTTGAACGAAAGTTGAAATAACACAGATGTTTCATTGAAGCACCTGCACATACATCGTTAACAGATGCCCCAAGATGAGACAAACTGTCCACAGAGTTGATAACCGGCACAAATATGTACCAATAACCAGTTAAGATAAGAAAAGCGGCAAGGCCGAAGGACGACACGAAGGCACGTCCTACCATTCTCGTCAGTCAATGTTTGTCCAAACGCATGGCATGGTCACAAGTCATGATTCTTGACACTGTATACAGTATACTGTACTAGAAATACATGAACGCAACAACCCCTCGCCCGCTTTTAATACATAATTTTCTTCAAATAAGCATCCAATTAGTTTTTCTTAATATATTATAACACCCCCCTGTCTCATGCAGTTCTTACAATAGCACCTGTCATCGAACCGAAGTAACTATAGTACAGTAAAATCGGACTGTCAAGATGAATTGAAGCAAAAAACAAAACAAATCTATATTCGAAAATATACAAACGATTAAATAAAAAGTGTCACGTTCTGCATGGCATTCTCAGCGAGACACGGCAAGAGCAAACGATAATCACAAAGACTAAAGTGGCTAATTGTTTCAACTACATGAATTGCAAAGTTGAACAAAAAGGAAAACTTAGTTTACGCTCTGTATGAATAATGAATGTAAAATAATATTCTGTTTACATGGACGTTGCCAAAGTGATCTTAATTTAGATTTTGCAAGCGTTTGAATGGCTTCCTTGTCTGTTTCTCAATGACAGAAAAACCAACGTATTAAAATTAATAGCTCGAAAACTATAAGTATAATAGAACTAAAACCAAACCAGTACAATCAGATTGCCATGAAAAAGTAACAGGTAAGGTTTCAGTCAAAAATAAGGAAAAACAGCGGCGAAAATTGACAAATTTTGATATCAATAATCAAAAGAGTATGTTGTTAATATTAAACGTCAAAGTCAAAAGCACTAGAAAACACGCCGAAAACACCACAGAAAACAAATTAGCGAATCTATTTAAGAGATTGAATACCAGAAACAAGAGAAAACAAAAATATGGCAGTATAAATGGACTGTTTTTGATTAATCAAACGGCAAATTTTCATTCAAAAAGAGATAACAGTGCTCAAGAAAAATATGGAAAACATATACACCACGTCCTAAACGATTGGCGTCTTCAGCAAAACACAGCAAAAACTCTCAACGTAATAAAATTGATATCTCTCAAGATGAAACAAAAGGGAGACTTTCATTCGAAAATATATTTTCAGTAGTCGAGAAAATATGAAAAACTTAAGCTTACCTTTTAATAGTGACTAAAAACCCGTTTACACTACAAAGTTTTCGGCACGGCACGACTGAAATCTCGGTACGGGTGCCGCTTTTTTCCGGCACGGCACTCTAAATTTTACAATGTAAACAATGCAGCCCTGTTTCAAAATCGGCACCCGTCCCAAAATTTTTGCCGTGCCGGGCACTCCCAAAAAGGTCGGTCTCGGCACCCCTAATTGCCTTGCCGTACCAGTTTCGAGACAGATGTAAACGCTCCGCTTGCCGTGCCGGGAATAAAATAAGACTGCGCATGCCCAAATGTACTAGATCCAGGACTCGTCTAAAACCCATGGAAAAAACAAACATGGCGTCGACAAGGACAAAAACAAAGGCAAAAGGTTCACCGAAAAAAGATAGAGGAATTGTTTGGGCCGATGAAGCCACAGAAGTATTAATAGAGCTCTGGGGAGAGGAGACAATACAACTAGCATTGGAATGTGCGAAATGCGCGAAGGAAACTCGCGAAGTTTATCGCAGAATTAAGGTAAATCTGGTAAGATTGGTATCGTACCGACGTACCACTGTACTGTAAACTTACTATTTAACACTCTGAAAGTGTCATCGTTTATTTGGATGTTGTTTATTACGAGTGTCTAATATGTTAATTGTCTTTTGTCATTTTTTAGGTTCAAATGGAAAATAGAGGTTTCCTCTTACGACTGGAAGATATCATAAACAAAATGAAAAAAACTTCGTCAAAAGTACAAGGTCGAGAAGGACAAATCAAATAGGAGCGGAAGAGGGAGGAACAAGCCATGGAAGTTCTTCCGTAGGATGGATGAAATACTTGGCCACAGACCATATACTCAACCCCCTGTCTGTCTAGATTCTTCCTTAGTTGATGTGCAGGATGCTGAAAGTGGAGGTGATAATGACACTGAAGACCATCTGGGTAGTTTATTAAACTTTTTATTATAAAATAAGGTGTCCTCTATGCACACTGTGATTGGCTGGGCCCCATGCATTTAGGAGAGTTTGAAGATCATGAATGATGTAAAGTGGCATGGAATGGTGTGGAATGGTTAACAAATAAAATACCGCTCCTGTGCATATGTACTCTTATTATAAAGGCACATTTGACATCATTTGAACATGAAAGCAGTGTAAAGGCACTCTCATGTTCAAATGATGTAAAATGTGTAAGAGTACATATGTATGGAGCTTTATCTAAATTTTAACATTTGTCCCAGTGTCCCTACTAAATTTTATTCTGGCTAACACCAGATGATTTTATTCAGCAGAGATTCATTGGTTTTGGTAGGCCTAGGGATCAATTGGAATGGGTCAATGTATTAACCCTTACCCTCCTGAGCCAAATGTTTATAGTTTTATTTTGGCAAATACCAGACGATTTCATTCAGCACAGTTCCGGGGTGGCCTAGGAGGGAATGGGTTATTGTGAGGCCAAATTTCAAAGAAGCGATATTCATTTGGTTAGCTAATTTAGAAATTTATTATTAATAAATTTAGGTTAATGCGAGGGAGTAAGAGATAATGTATCTCCTGCCTCAAAGCGATCATTAAGTGTAGTTCAGATGCAAAAGCCAGATAAATAAAGTGCATAAAAACATGTGCCAAAATGGATAAAGCCGAACCCAAACCTTTATCTAAAGATTCCCCCTTATCAAAACAAAATTCCTCCTTGAGGCAATGATATAAATGAATGCGGCAAAGGGTGACGGTGGTCATTCTATCACGGACTCACAGTCAGAGAGCTCACTCAAATCGTTCTGTAAAATAGCAGTCTAAGGTTTTCGGGGATTTTTATCATTCATCATCTGACTTGCATGGTCCCCGGCTTAATGAAATCCAATCGCCTGTCACTTTCAAGCAAACCATTACAACTGAAGCTCTGGTATGCAACCACAAGACCCGCATCAGCGAAAAGTATTTGTGAGTATGTTCCTTGCTTCCCGTCCCTAGCATATATATACTTGTGTCTTTACATCGCGCGAGGTTTGGGATTTCTTCCTTAAATTTCTTCCTTTATAATACTAGACCTCGAGAATAACTCAAATGACTCGGCCGTCTTAATAATGCTTGTCGACAGCCACTCCAGTCTCGGTCAGTCGACGATAAATGTAAGGATACAAAAAGAAAGAAAAGAATAGTATATATTTAAATAATGAGGCAATCTCACAACTGTTCGAAACCTTCGATATCCTTCAATAGTTCTTAACTAACGCGTTAATTTCTGACACTATAAACACTTCAACGCATGATCATGAACGGCATGACTGCCTCATTCGAGGTCTTATTGTCATTTCATTACCCTCGGCTACAAGCCCAGATACAACAAACCAAACATAATCTGTTTCTCAAAATATCCAGCAGTTCAAACCCGTGACCGACGAAGGAATATCACTAAGACCGTCGAAAGTCCTGCTAAAGGAAATTATCGAAAAGTACGTCTGTTGTTTGAAGTAATTCAAGATATGATACGGAACGGCACAGTGACAGTGCCGCTTCACAATTTTAAAGAAATTTCCGTGCGCGCGCCTTGATAATATTTATACCTTGGCGATCGGCGACAGCATGCCTTTCTGAAGAGATTATTAATAATCTGTTTCGGCCCAACGCATATTGGCGTATTGTGGCCTGTTATGAAAACCTGTTTTCTTCCAAATTAATATTTTAGCCAAAAGTCATTGCAGAGTCCCAGCCTATTAGTTTCTTTCTGTTTCACCCTCTTACGATCTGTTATTGCACAACCCTTCCCTTTGTTTTGTTTTTGCGTGTTTTTCCTGCGTTTTGCTCTGCTTTGCTTTGTCCCCTTTTTCTTGTTTATACCAATATTAGATGACAGTTCATATTAAAAGCCAAGACGGAAGGCCCGTTGCCACGGCGACACACAGAGATTAAAGCAAAGACTCTCCTGAGACACTCACGCAAGTTCAGAACATAACCGCAATTGACGCAAAACGCACGGCGTTATTTTTGTTCAGTTCCGCAATAGCCTATTCTATTTTATCCAACATCGTTGATCGATCGTCACCCCTAGACAGCACTCAACGAACCATGTGTAAAAATTACAAATCCAATAATAATGACAATAATCAAGAACCAATTTCCTACGTGATGCATGCTAACTATAGCTTGAGCTTGGCGTTGTTTCGCAAGATATTGACACTCGGCACAAAATTTGTAACATAATTGCTTTGTGGAGAAGCTGCTGGTTTCGTCTTGGCTCCACCCAACTTTTTCCTGTCATTGGCTTTCCCAACAGGGTTTTTACCAGCGTCAGGTTTTTTCTGGCCTCCCTGACATTCCAGCATGTAAGCTTTGAGTGTCGGTATTTGCCTAACAGCACCCCGTTTCACACATTAGTAGTACAACTATAGCGTCAACTGCGGTCATTATAATCCAATATCCATAAATATTTCTACTTTCTAATTATTCGTACATTAAAATAATATACTTTTACTACTATACAAATCCAAAACCTTCAGTGGGGGAATTATCACTGCGTTCAATTCGTGGCAGGAAGTGCTGTCATCCTTATCACTTCACAGAAGTGCTGTGCCTCACACACTTCACCCACGTGAAGGATTTGGATGCGGTGAGGCATTTTTTGACCTTACAAGTGCTGAGCACCCCTCAGACTTCGTCAATGTCTCTAAAATGGGCGCTCCCCATTTTAGGCCGCCGGACAGGACACCCTCTTCCCGGTTCAGTTACTTCCTCGCTATCTCCTTTTGCCACAATTCATTACAATCAATGCCTCTGTCTCAGTTTGTATAATTAAAATACGACCGTGTTCATTAATTTAGAAATTTATTATTAATAAATTTAGGTTAATGCGAGGGAGTAAGAGATAATGTATCTCCTGCTTCAAAGCGATCATTAGGTGTAGTTCAGATGCAAAAGCCAGATAAATAAAGTGCATAAAAACATGTGCCAAAATGGATAAAGCCGAACCCAAACCTTTATCTAAAGATTCCCCCTTATCAAAACAAAATTCCTCCTTGAGGCAATGATATAAATGAATGCGGCAAAGGGTGACGGTGGTCATTCTATCACGGACTCACAGTCAGAGAGCTCACTCAAATCGTTCTGTAAAATAGCAGTCTAAGGTTTTCGGGGATTTTTATCCCACCCACCACAACCCCTTTTGTAACAACATATAAATAGTCTACTCTATACTTAGAAATTATAATAGTAAAAAAAAAAATGTAATAATTTAATTATCTAATAAATGAGCGGCAGGAAGTGCTGTCATCCTTATCACTTCACAGAAGTGCTGTGTCTCACACACTTCACCCACGTGAAGGATTTGGATGCGGTGAGGCATTTTTTGACCTTACAAGTGCTGAGCACCCCTCAGACTTCGTCAATGTCTCTAAAATGGGCGCTCCCCATTTTAGGCAAAAATGGCAAAGGATCAGGAAAACTGAAAAGAGCTGCAGCACTGAACCTCATCAGGACCTATGGTCTTGCTTCGATGAGATTGTTGGGTCAAGCGACAGCACTTGTAATCCAACGCCAGCCACAAAGCTGACGAAGAGATCGACGCCCTTTTCGCCCTTCCGCTACAGCCATTGCAAGCATACCCTTACGTTTGGTGGCAAGTAAAGAAACTTGTTTATCCCAACTTGTTTAAAGTTGTGCTGAAGTATCTGAGACCTCCCAGTTCAAGTGTTTATTCAGAGCGTGTGTTTAGCGAGGCAGGGAACATTTCGACGGACAAACGAAACAGGCTAGCACCGCATAAAGTGGATAATATTTTGTTTTTACATCACAATTTGCCAAATACTAATAGCGTAGCACATACCGATTTATAAAACTGAAAGTCGGACAAACAAAACGAAATTGATTCTCAAAACACACAAAAGTAATCATCACGAAACATTTCTGTTAGATTTCACAAACTTGTTGCAATTTAGCAATCCCTACAACATTGCAAAACAGCGCAGGGACTGGTGACCAGCAACGTATAGCACTAATCGGCATACATATGCCGATTAATCGGCCGATTATTTGTATTAATCGGCCACCAAATAATCGGCTTCAGTAATCGGCAATTTTCGTAATCGGCTCATCTCTACTCTGATGATCAGAAATCATATGTACATTCATGCCACTACAAATGGTAAATGGCATGTAATTTATCAGGGTTACTTTATCTTGCCAATAGTGCTATGGCTTGAGAACAGTAAATGTTAAACAATTGATTGTCAAATTGGGTGGGTTAACCCTTTATAGCCCAGGAGGTCTCCAATCGACAAGTAAAATGATTTGGTGTTAGCCAGAGTAAAATACTCTGGCATTAGCCAGAGTAAAGGCACACTTGAGCATTATAAGGGTTAATATACAGCCTCCACATGGATTATATAACAATGGATAGTGGCAAGTACATGCAAGCAGCCCACTTGCAATATACTTACAATCAATTGTACAAGCAATCCACTCTCTTGGATTCACTGTTTAATGTGCAAACAAGTAGTGACACTTCCACAAGTTATTTGACTGACCATGAGTTAATGACAAACAATCTTACTCATCCATTAAGAACAATGGGTACAAGTGCACTCATGTAGGGTAATGTGTCCTCAAATAGTATATTTTCCACAATGTTTTATAGGAATTTAAATGCAGAAAAGGAAAGATATCAACAGGATATGGGCTTCCAGTTAAAACTAATGGAGCTAGAAAACCAACGACGATTGCAGGAAAGGGAGCATGAAATAAAGCTCTTTAGCCTGTTGGTGGGAAATAACATGCAAAGTCGAAATGTATCACAGCCACATTTCCAATATGGCAACCAGATACCAGAAAATTTTGGTGGTTTTCCACATAGTTTGTCCTATGTCAACAACTCAGCCCCATTGAATGTGTCTGATTCCTCATCAGATACAAGTTCATCTGCACAAGTTGATGAGGGCTTACGTCCAACATATTATACGCTATAACTGAAATGCCAATGAAGTTATCAAGACGGATTGATATTCATATTGCTTAATAATATATTGCATTGTTTATATTTTTCTCACATATTTTTAAGTCATTACAGTTCAAGTTGAAGTGAAAAATATCAATGATGTTTATTGTCATATGATACTACAGGTTACAGCAGTGGTAGATCCAAGGGACCCCTACAGAGGGCTATATCCCCTTTCTTAATCAAATGTTTTTCAGAAGGCATTCTAATTGTGGTTAAATAATAATAGATAAAATTATGATGATAAAATATAATAATAAAATATAATTTAACTTTTGCAGAAAAAAGATTCTTAAAATATGGAAAATGGTATTTCAGAGATCCTAGAAATTCAAATTTCTGGAGAGCACATCCCAACAAAACTAAATTATAAATTAAACCCCTCTATTTTTGTCAGTTTGCAAAATTAAAGTTTGCTTCATTCAGAACATAATAGACCTTATTCATAGATGGCCACTGAATTAATTTTATGCATTTAGCTCTTATGACCTTGTTATCATGTACAATGTTCAAAAGATTTTTTCAATAGGCATATAAAAGAATTTAAATTGTCAGCCATTTATGAACAAGGTCTATATTAAAGGATTTTCTACTGTTGCAGTTTGAGAACATTATAAATCATCCTGATCCAATGTCACATCCCTCATCTGACATAAAATAATTGGCAAAGTGGTCTCTAATCGAAACTGAGTCTTCTCTGACATTCAAGTTGTCCAATGGATCAGGTTGAGGATAAGTAACTGTGGCTTGGTTTGTTTCTTCTAACCAATGTGAAAGGACCTCCTCATTATTCATCTCACAGATGTTGTGCAAAATACATGATGCAGCAATGACTGCAACCAAGTTACTTAAATCCATGTCGACTCTCTTCAAAAATCTACAAAATCTACCCTTCCATCTGCCAAATACATTTTCGACTGTAACTCTTGCCCTACTCAAACGATAATTAAATCTCCTTTGTCTTCGAATTGTGTTTGGGTTTTCTGGATATGGTTTTAAAAGCCAAGGCAGTAGAGGATATGCGGGATCTCCAAGAATCACTGGTGCAATATTTTTCCCACCAACATTCACATGATAATCTGCAGGGGAAAGCTTATTTTGTTCTCCAATCTTGAAAATTTCAGAATTTGATAAGACTCTTGCGTCATGGACACTTCCAGGCCAGCCAATAACAATATCTCTGAATAGGTATTTGCAGTCCACAACAGCTTGCATAACTACACTGTGATAACCTTTCCTATTAATGTAGTCAGCGTGGTTTTGTGTTGGAGCAATGATTGGTATATGGGTACCGTCTATTGCTCCAAAACAAGCAGGAAACCCCCATTTTCTTTTATAAGTATTTATAATGTTTTCCAGTTCATGTCCTTTTGGTAAAAAAATAAACTTTGACTGCAACCGGTTAATCTTTCACACATTTACACACAAATGACCGTGATACTCCAAACAAATTTGCTATGGTACGATACTCTGCTGTTGATGAAAAAAAATAAAAAGTAATGGCGACTCGTTTCTGGACAGATATGGGCTCACGTAGGACGGTCGTTTTTCGTTTGATATCATCTTCAATTAGAGCAACAATAAACGTAAAAGTTTGTTTGGTAACTCTAAAGTTTTCGTACCATTGCGTATCGGTATAGAACTGATCAGCCAGAAGGAACCAGGCATCTGTTCGAGGATGCATCCACACAGATCGTTCTCTTGGTACGTTCAATACTACACGGCCAAAAATCTCACGAGCTTGTTACAAGCTTGTTGGTTTGCAGGCTTGTTCCAAGTCTGTGAGCAAGCTTGTAACAATGCTGTCAATCCCACAGGGTTGTAACAAGCTTGTGGCCACAAGCTTGTCACAACATGTCGTTCAACAGACTTGCAACAAGATGTTGAAACAGACTGGGACAAGCTTGTTGAAACACGTAAAATTTGGCTTGTTGTGGATTACTTGTAACAAGACAGCAAAGTCAACAATGTTGTTACAAGCCTGTTTCAACAAATGTGTTACAAGCTATTTTTGACAAACCTGAGTTAAACTGTTATGACAAACTTGTTACAAGCTTGTCGCTTTTTATACGCGATGATCTGAGCGAGAGAGTATTATCGTTTGAAACCCGCAAAGCGGAAGCAAATTTGAAAATGCCTAAAAAACGAGGGAGTACACTACTACACTCGGCTTGAGGGAAAGTGTATCTTGCGATTAAATCTTGTCGTTATTGGGAATATCTTGTTGTATATTAAATGTCAAATAAATAGTCTTTCCTATGCGGGTTGCATGTTGTGATCTGGGGATGCGATTATAATTATCTTCCACTTTTTACTTTCTTCAAAACATGGTTGTTGTGGTATTTTTTAACAGGAGTTTTTTTTCCTGAACCTGTGATAGCACGTTTCTTTTTTATATTAATACGGCATTGAAATACCGAACAACATAATATAATATAATAGCGGTTCACTTGAAGCAGAGAGAGAAAACGTTTATTTCAAGTTTAGTGTTTGTTATACGTCCTTGTGTGGGTAAAAATATTTTCGTGAACGGAAAAGTGTTTGAAACAAATGGGGAAAAAAACAACCGTGAAAAAACAATACTGTAATAAAAAACAATCGCAGCTAAACTATAGTTTTTGCTATTCATTCCGCAAATTATAAATGTTCAGGAGAATTAAAGACACGACATTATTCAGAGTTTCTGCACCATAGTTTACAACATACTAAACAAAGACAGCCGTGCATATATTGCGGCCAGTCGAGACATCACTTATTCATCTTGCAAAATTTTGAAAGATATCGATTTATCAAACCTATACAAATGTTAATACGATCATAATACATATATTTATTACTTCAATCTTTTGTTCAAGTTCACAAATGGCATATTTTAGGGTTTATAACCACAACTAAAAGAACTTAGCTCAAAAAATCCTTAACAACTGCGTCTCCCACGGCCACGGCAGTTCACGGCCAAAATTTGCTCAAGCGACTTTCAAGTTCGAATATAAAACTGCTTGTAGCTGATCTGTTACAGACACTGTTTGTATTTCCAATTTCATCTTTGTTGGCCAAGTTTTGTTTGTCCAAATAACCTTTGAGTTTCAAAGTGTTTCTTTCGAACAGCTTGTAAAAAGTTCGAAGCTCC
The DNA here is from genome assembly GCA_964035015.1 of Corallium rubrum. Classification (NCBI taxonomy): domain Eukaryota; kingdom Metazoa; phylum Cnidaria; class Anthozoa; order Scleralcyonacea; family Coralliidae; genus Corallium; species Corallium rubrum. The sequence goes on from OZ036008.1 coordinate 523,689, forward strand.
GAGGCTAAAAACAGGAAGTAGCGAGCTTGCATCATCCGATGCTCAGAGAGCCAATCGTATGCGAGAAAATTAAATCAGGAAAACAAACTTGCGTCACCATGGTCCATGGACCGTTGGCTAAATTTTATTTTTTACAGTTTGAAACTGACGGGCATCCACAATTCCACGGATAAAAGTCTTTATTGGTTATATAGTGAGATATATATGCGATTGAAATTTGGTTATGCTTCATGTTAAATCATACGTTCACCGTTTGGAAGAAGTTCTCAGTGGGGATTTATTGCATTTCATGATCAATGTTGAGGAATATTTTAAACAGTCGTTTAAACAGCGAGTACAAGTGTGTCGGGAATGGCAGTTCATTTCTATTTTTAATTTACTCTCAAGTATATCCATGCAAGTATGTACTGCTAAAAAGGGACTAAGAGCTTGTCCGCTGGTCCAGCACTCAACGTAAAGAACTTTCAACGAAAACTAGCGGGATCAGACTGGAACTTTCATTGTACCAACCACGCCTGAAGCTGAGAAGTACAAACGTTTAAAAACAAAAAGAATCGGTATAAGAATATCTCTATGGACTATGGCAAACATTAATTTATCTTATCATCTATTACATATATCTTTAGTGCTGAGTTTAATCAGTTAAATATGTTTTTGCATGAACGTTAAAACATTTAAATGTGGGTGAACTGCACATTCATCGGCGGAGTGGACAGAATTTTTGCAATGTAAGTTTTATTGAATTGTTTTCTGTAAAATAAAATTCCTTTGATAGATATTTGCAGTTGTGTAAATTTTAATAATAATATATTTGACTAGACATATATTTCTATCTGAATTATTAGACTTCTCAAATAGAAATCACGAAAGTATCACACGGTGTGATAATTTCGTTATTTCTATTTGAGAAGTCTAATAATTCAGATAGAAATATAGAGAAAGCCCACGTTTTTCGAGGGATAAAACACGAATTTTCAATTCTTGTTGAGGGTCTTTTAACAAGGTTGTTACGGCGTTGTCCTGACAGATTTCCCCCGCTCTGTTTCAACAAGCTTGCTACAAATTTGCCAAAACAGCTTGATACAACCTTGTCGGCGGCAGTTGTTTCGTGTCTGTTATAACAAGCTTGTTACAAGTCTGCAAACAGCTTGCGACGAGCCTGTCACGATATCTGATAGCAACGTGTGCGTAGATTTCTGACTGGCGGCAGGTTCCAACAAGCTTGTAACAAGCCTGCAGCAGACTTGTCACAACTACCGCGTTTTTGGCCGTGTAGTAGAAGAAGGGCAACGAAATGCATTTTCTTTCTCCTATGTCGGGCTTCAATTTCTCTAACATTCCTTCTATGCCTGACTTTACATTCTTCCAATTTCTTTCTACTGTTAAGTCTTCTATTTATTCTGTTTTTACAAAAAAAATACAGCATAGCCTTCGCAGTGTCAACAGACGCCATGTTGTGTTGAAAACTGGGCATGCGCAAATTCAAGATTTAGCCGTGCTCGGCACTGTGTCGGCACGGATCGCCATTTCGAACGGCACGGCAAAAAAGTAAGTGTAAACGTGCAATGCCGTGCCGAAAAAAGCGGCATCCGTACCGAGATTTCAGCCGTGCCGTGCCGAAAACTTTGTAGTGTAAATGGGGCTTTAATAGTCTTAGCACTTTTATACTTTCGAGTTTATTCTTGCTTGCCCTCTTTTAGTTTCCATTTTACTCACAATCAACAGTTTTTTCTCAGTTTTTCTTTCTGTTCCTTCGAAAGAGATGTACTAACTGATACAAAAAGTGACTTTCTTTATTCCCGTCCAAAGATTCTCGTCAACAATAAATGATTTCGCAATATTAAAAGACGGTTTACTTTGCTATCGTGATCACTAAATTATTTTAAATGTTGACGTCAGCCATAAAATTTCCGGCTTCATATTGGTACCAGTCCCCCCATTTTTTTACGGCGCAACTTGAACATCCTACCAAGGACTAAATATATAAATATTCAAATAACTCAAAATCCCCTCCTTGCTTTTTCTACACGCGTGAAAAATGGACTCTACGCGTGTCGAGATTAGCACCCTCACCCGGGCTCCGGGCCACAGAATAAGGATCAACCAGAAGTCCAACTCGCGGAAAAAAGTGTCCCATTATTTTTATGCGCATGCGCCAGTCCACCATTTTGAAACTAAGTGCACCCGGGAAATTATCCCCCTCGTCCTTACGACCCTCGGGCTCCTGTAGTCAATTACTCTTGGCCTTCTTGTGACCTTGTAATTAACTTTATATTGTTATCTATATATATAAATAATATTTAGTTAAGTAAATAAGTAATTTACTTTAGAAAACGATTTTTTGGAGATAGAATTCTTTGACCACGACCTTATTAAAACTTCAGTGACCGGATACTACGGGTAAAAGTCCGTGGCAAAAAAGTCCTGCACTCATGAAGCGGGTTTTACATTTCTCGATTTTGCCGACACATTTGTTTATAGAAAAAGATTGCTAACAATTTCGGAACTACGCATTGTTGAAGTACATCGGGTAAGTATGTTGTTAGAAATTTTATAAGCTTTCATTTGGTATATAATTCAAGTTTTAGTGTTACCTGTAACTTTTTAAAATGTTCAAAATGTTCTCACCATTGACCATAAAAGTTTTAATATTTTTTCATATATTCAAAAGGTAGGATCACTAATTTGCACCAAAAACGTTTTCAACTTCAACTAGAAATCTGCAAACTTTCCCACTCCTCTCATATTTGAATTAGCTTCTGTTCAAGAAATATCTTAGATCCATGCCAGAAGTCTTTCTGAGGTTATAGCAAACACCAAAAGTCCAAAACAACAAAAGGCAAAACAAACTTAAGAAATTCATCCATATCAGACGGTCCACGTCAAAATAATAATGTTTTTTTTCATATTTTAAAATACTTCCCAGCAAGAAAATTAAAAGTTCTGACATGAATAGCACTTGACAGTACCCTTTGTTTAATATCTTGTTCAGGGCTGTGCGTTTAGTATTTAAAAACAAAATCCAAAATTCTATAACACTTGTGAGGAGTCCATTTCCCATTATATAATTCTTATTTTACGAACAATGGTGAGAACATTTTGAACATTTTAAAAAGTTACAGGTAACACTAAAATTTGAACTATATACCGAATGAAAGCTTATAAAATTTCTAACAACATACGTACCCGATGTATTTCAACAATGCGTAGCTCCAAAACATTTAGCCATCTTTTTCTATAAACAAATGTGTCGGCAAAATCGAGAAATGTAAAACCCGCTTCGTGAGTACAGGACTTTTTGCCACGGACTTTTACCCGTAGTATCCGCGTACTGAAGTTTTAATAACCTCGTGGTCAAAGAATTTCATCTCCAACGAAACATTTTCTAAAGTAAATTACTTATTTACTTAACTAAATATTATTTATATATATAGATAACAATATAAATTTAATTAAAGGTCACACCAAGGCCAAGAGTAATTGAATACAGGAGCCCGAGGGTCGCAAGGACGGGAGGGCTAATTTCCCGGGTGCACTTACTTTTAAAATGGCGCCGGGATCGCGAGGCCGACATTTCCGAGGACGCTTACATCAAAGGTACCGACAGAGAGTTGGACTTCTGGTTGATCCTTATTCTGTGTCCGGGCCTTCGGCCCTACGCCCGGGCTCGGGGATTACAGAAGAAAACCTCTTTTAATCCAATTTTAATATTCTTTATTACACCTAGATTAGTATTCATACCCTCAAAGTTGTATGAAGCAATTAAAGACTGTATAACTGGTAAATCAAACAAAGGGGACAAATTATGTATATACCAAAGGAATATTCAAATATTTAGCCGCGATTTGATGTAAATATATAAATCGACAAGAGAAGGAAAACACACTTTTTACTGCTACTTACCACAAGTTACTAACTCCCACATGATGTAAAATTTATCTTCTAGACTTTCTTCACAATCTTTCATATCATTTGAAGAATATATACCAGTCAAGAATAAATCGGCTGATCGAAAGTTTCGAATGATGATTCATTCACGTTTCACTTTCAGATCCTTTGGTATCCACGATCTTGTCTTGAAGATACCAAGACTTAAAGTCTTGATCGCCAACAAACATGTTGTACAGTCGTCAGTCGGTAAAACTTTCAAGAACATTGAGAAAAACAACCAATTTGAATTGCAAAACGTGTAAAATCGGACGCTTTAGCGAGAGATATCCTGCGGAAGCATCGAGCGAAAAATATGTACTGCGGAAATATTTTGCGGAAGAAAAATGTAAAATAAAACTTGCGGAAATATTTTGTGGAAGAAAATGTGGAAAAATAAGAAAATGTGGAGAAATATTTTCAGAAAGTCAAATTAAATAAACTTCCGTATGCTAAGTCCATGTTAATGATAATTACATTAAGTATTTCCATAATTTACAGTCTACATGCATACCAGTCTCTTTGCAGGCGCTATTTATCGCAGGCCCCTTCGCGGTCAATGTGTCAACCAGTGTTCTCACTTTTAAGGAAATTTCCTTAAACTAAGGAAATTTCGACCTTTTTTTACTTTTTTAAGGAATTGTTTGAGGAATTATATTTTTTAAGGAATTTCTAAGGAATTCTGAATTTTATCTGAAATATTTACTTTTATTAACAAAAGACATGAAAATTGAACAAAATGTGACAACAAATAAAAATTGTTGTTATTAATATGAGTCTGACTGTTTAAATAGCTTAATAACAGATGTTCGCCCGTTTGCATAATATGTACTGTGTTAATCAATTACTGGTTTTTCAACTCTTCTCGGATAAGTTCTCGAACCTGACTGTCAGTGAGATTGCTTTTCACTTTTTTAACCATGCGCAAAAAATCTTCATCCAATGCTACTTGGTGTGCATGAACTCCATGGACTTTCATTCCCTCGTTGGCGTGCATAAGGCCAACGAGTGTTTCTCTCTTTAGTGCATTTCTCATGCTGGTTTTTATCAACTTTAGTAGACTGAAAAGTCTCTCAACGGATGCATTCGAGAACGGCAAGGACATCACGCAGGCGACAACTTTTCGTAGATTTGGATATTTGAAAGATCCGTTGGTTGTCTTTGCGTTTAGCCTCTTCTGCCAGAAAATATGCGACGGTTCATCAGGCGTCAATTCTGCCGACTCCTCCAAAGATTTCCTTCTCCATTCCAGGTCAGCATGTGCCTTGTTTGCAACGTCGCCCAAGTATGGCAGCGTCAAGAACAGCTCGTGTAATGATGGCGGTGAACAATTGATCGCATTGTTTGGAATGAGAAATTCTACCACGCGAAAAATTGGATCGTTTATGATGAAGCGTGATCGTATTTGCGTGACTAGCTCAACGAGAAACTCTACACAAGCCTTCTTGACTTTCAGCACTGAATCGAGATCATCTCCACATTCTTGTAGTGTACATGTAGCCAACATTCCCATGTACACCCTATCCAACGGTAATCGAATGTCCATGCGATGAACGCTAATCGTGAAGGGATCCTGTGTCCTGACCACGTCGATGGGAATGAAGTCGTTGAGAATTTCTTTCAGTAGCTTACTCACCGCTTCTCTAAGATGATGTAGCATTGGTGCAGTCGTCTGGAACATGGTGTTAAAATCGTTGAGACGATGTAGCTGCGCGCTTAATAACTCTAACTGAGCAAGCACAAACTTATTGCTCAAGCCCTTAAGAATACTCTCTGTTGTGTACGAAGGATCTTTGCCATCCGCCACGAATGCAATGAAATACAGACGAAGTGCTTCCCATTGCTCCAGAATTCTCGTTACGCAGCTTTCGAGGGACAGCCATCTTGTCTGAGCGAGTTTCAGCAGCTTGTGAGGTTGGGCTTCCACGAACGTTTGGAATTGTGCGAAACCCTTCTGTCTGAGCGTTGATCGGCTGAAATGGGAATAGATGTTTCTGCACATGTCCTCCAGTGATGTGGACAACTTCAAACAGGCATGAGATGCACAAAGATGGATCATATGGCAGCTACATTTGATTGTTGAAACATGTGGCACATCTTTCTTCAAAAGGGTTGAAACACTTAGATTCTCCCCGAACATAACATTGCATGTATCTGACGAGTAACCGATGATGTTGGTAAGAGGTATCGATTTCTCTTCAAAGATCCCCTTTATCTCTTTGTATAGTCCCTTCGCTCCTGCGTCGGTGGCTTCAACTATATCCAAAAATCTGGTTACTGGCGTTAAATCCTTTTCGTCAACATACATGACACAAACTCCTAACTGCTTCTCTGTGGACACGTCGGTAGTCTCGTCTGGGATGATGCTGAATCGCTTTTGGCGCAGGATCTCAGTCAACTCTTTTGCATAATACAGTCCGACACCTTGGCGAATTACATTCGTGCATTTGGTGGCCCCCATCTGTATTTCTTGAAGGGACTTTGACTCTTTTCCATTCTTAGGGGCTCTTGCTTTCATCAACTCTAGGAGTGAGGGGCTCAGTCTAAGCGGAAGTTTGTGCTCTGCAAGAAAGGCCGCTATCTGCACTGTCGTGGTCTCCTTGTATATATCTGCTGACTGTTGCTTTTGAAGGCTAGCATGAATGGAAGTCTGGTTTGTTGCACGTAGACATGCTTGCTTGTGCTGTGCAGAAAGACCATGTCTTTGAAGAGCAGTTTTTGAACAAGAAATATTCTTCGTGCATACCTTACATGAAGGCTCGCTCTTTCCATTCGACGGTGCGATTAACCAGGCTTTAAACGCAGGATCTCCCAGCCAATCTGAACGGAATGTTTGTTCGTACAGTTTGGTTTTCACTTTTTTTTCGGAGGGCTAATTTCTTCATCTTCCAAATCCGAGTCCGACATGCTCGCCTCCTCGAGTCCTCGGCCCCCGCCTTGGCTGTGTTGATTGTTGACAGTTGTTTTACACTTGTTTAAATAAATTATATTGCCTATATGACTAATGAAGCAAAATCAATTTGTCCCACCTTTTCCCGCCATTTTACACTAGTTCCCAGGCCTCATATTCCTGGGAGCCAGGCTCGGTCACGGTTTTAAGGAAATTTTAGTCAATCTAAGGAATTCTTACCCTGAATCTAAGGATTTCCTAACAACTGGATGTGAGAGCCCTGGTGTCAACTCAAACAGAAATGGCTGAAATTCCTCAAAATATTTCAGAACCAGGTATGTCTTTATTTATTTGTAATGATTAAATGACTAACACGAAACGAATAAATGTAAATTACCGCCCCACAGCCCGAATTATTCATTTGCATTTGTAATTTTGCATATTACATATTTTAATATTTACATTTTTACAAATTTCCGGGTAAGTTGCTGGCTGCATGCTGCTGGCAGCCTGGTATTTGTGTCACGAAGTAGCCGGATTATTCAGCTTTTCTAAGCAGAATTTTTCCATTTAATACCATTACATAGTCTGCATTTCCTGTGGAAAAGAATACAGTGGTAGTCACAGTTGCTTTCAGTGCAATAAGCCACGCCACAATTTTGAACCATGTAGTGTTTATATGGACCAGAGGAAGGCTTTGGAGCACCTGTATTGTGTTCAAGATGTCAAGGTACTTTACTGAAATTAATAGTTTATTTTTTGGCAGCAAGTGTTTGGAGTATTTAATTACATCAAATACACCTGTATTTTTAAATAAGCCGATATTTTATTTGCAACAGAGCAACCCAATAACAAGGACTCTGATAGCCAAGAAAAGCAATCCAAGAAACAAAGCAGTATGCTGAGTTTCTTTAATAAAACAATGACAACATCAAACAAAAAAAGGTCTTTATTACCATTCCCTTTTGCACCAAACAAGAAAACTAGAACAATTAATTCAGTGAAATGTCCACCCTCAAAGGTTCCTAGTATATGTTTAACTTGTTTCAAGTAGGTTTTCCTAATTACTTAAATATTATATATCAATTTATCAAATTATTTCTTAATTATCCAACTTGCAAACATTTCAACACACCCCATGTAAATATGTAATGTGCATGATCGTTACCTATTTTATAGCAATGATAAAACCACGAACCCTTTCAAATATTATTTATGTCGAAGTGACAAAAATACAAAGCAACGCCATATCGAAACGTCCCACGGAACAAACAGTGGTGACGTTCTGTTTGCCAAGATTGACCAGTTTGAGGCAAAAGAAGCTCTACATTTCTGTAAGATGGCATGTGGAAAAAAAATAAAACAGAGATAAGCCAACAAAAAAGCTGTCTGCTAGCAGTGGTCTGTCATCAGATTGTGATAGTGAAACTGAAGGAAATCCGTTGGAAGATAAACTTCCTAGCAAATCTAAAATCCTTGAAGAGGAGCAAGACAAATCTGCAGACAACAGTACAATCGAAGAAAATAAAAGTAGCGTGCTGCGTAGGCAGTGTAGAAACAACAATCGAAATATAGTAAGGTTAGATATACTGCCGAAACAGAGAACGTAGGAGTCTAACGTTTCGAGCGAAGACCCTATATTTCGACAATCGAAGTAAAGCTGGATACTGTTATAGACATGCTGAAGAACTTGTCTACTAAGATGGGTCAAACCAAGCCACATGTCCCTGAGTTGTCCCTTGTTGTAAAAGAACTCTCCGTGCATAAAGACACACAAAATGAATGGAGTTCAATTGACAATATAATTGACCTGTTGTGTTCATTGCCAAACATGTTTTGAGTATCTTTGTACGCGAGATGGCAGGATTCATATCAATTGAAAAAACAAGATGAATGCCATGCCACAGAAGCGCATGTTGAAAAGTGAGTTATTTTAGCAGCGTCATGAAAAATTCAAACGTTTTTTACAGTATGTCAACCATTGTGTGCGTGTATCTCTGTTTAGGTGTGGAAACAACATATCCACAGGTCTATTTTTGGAAGATGACGATGTTTGTAAAATTGTAAAGGCAAAAATGGGTTCTGGTATACGCTAAAGAATCGAATTAGGAATCATCTTGGGTGCACTGGAGACAGTGCTAAGACTCATATTGATGCCCTTAAGGTACAGATTAAAGTTTGGGCATATGTTTTGTAAATGCACATTAAGTAAGAATCGTGCCTTTTTTAGTAACACGATTACTGTACATTTGGTTATTATTTTAGGCAAAGCATTCAAAGAATATCTTGGAGGAAAGGGGGTTGAGCGTGACAAAGAATGTTGTCAGGGTTGCCCTTTCTGTTCTCAAATCAAAATGTGCTGCTAAACATTTTTAGACACAGGTAGCTGCCCTGCCTCACGTTTCAACAGGCTCAGATATGGGCGAAATTGGTCATGGCCGCAAACAGTTCAATGACATTTTGAGGGCAGTTGAGGCATATCTTGATAGAGAGATTGAGAATTACCTTTTAACCCCTCTTAAGAATACAATGCTGCCACCACATTTCTGTAGTCTAGCAGATAAATCCGCAGTCCATCGAGGCAGGGAAGTGTACTTGATGGCCAGTACCAAACCAAGGGATTTGCTGAAAAGCTAAAAGACCTGCTGAAGAAACCGACTTCAGAATTTTTTAGTGTTGTTTGGGATCCACCACACTGGGTAAACCTTGCCATTGAGGACGTGATTGATAGGAAAATTGGTATATCCAAAGAATTTTTGAAACGCTTGATAGGTATGTGACATAAATAGCTCACAAAGACAAAGAAAATTTAACATTACTAAATACCAATTACGCTGTGTTTAAACTTCATAGGGAGAACTGAAACTATCCATAAAATGTTTCAAAGAGGCAAAGCTCTAGCTGAAGCCAGAAGTAAGGCAGAAAAAATGAATAGCTACTTATACCTAACAAGCAGAACATGTGCAACACGATTCACCACATGCCAAGTACACGAGTTCAGAAAACTTATCTCCTCAACTCATGTTTACATGGCAGCATACAGAGAGACGCATTATCATGACAGTGAATTTGAAGTACGACAGTGGGAAATCTGTGGGCAGGATTTCATTGCAGATCTTTGTGGCAGTGTTGATGTCCTTACACCTACTATAACGTATCTGGTTGGTCTGCAAAACCTCCACGTACCGATATGGAAAGCTGTGGGTTGGTACCCAAAAGTTGAAGCTCATTTAAAGAAACTTGATGATTTATCTATCGATTGTCCTCTGGAGAGCTGTGTCCATTTGAATGCTAACATTGCAGATATCAAAGAATTTAAATTCCATGACCAAGAGTTAGTTGACGGCTGGTTACTAGTGGGAAGTGAAAATAACCAAACTGAGTATAGAACTCTTGAACTGGGAGAGTCGGCAACTAAAAGACGTCGAAAAGGATCTTCAGCAATTGGCAAAAGATATGTCTGCTTCTTTGCATGGTCGCCAGGAGAAGTGCCTGTCAAGTCTTCAGCCCACTCTTATATGTATGGACATCATGGCGAGAAATGGTGGACATAGAGAGGCGGAGCTAAAGCCCTATTAAACTAGTATCTATGTCGTGCGGTCGTCACAGTTCCGCGGTTCAGAAGAAAAGAGAACAACTAATTTATGCAATGTTGGATGAAATCTAATTCATTCGATGATCAGAAAATACTGAAGCTTTGAGATTGAAAACCGCAACAACGACAAATACAGGCCAGAAACGAAGAATATCATCGAAAAGACGGATCTTTATAGTAGCCGAATCAGATCGAAACTTGTACGGAAATAGTATACCTCTGTTTGATTTTCGATAACGTGAGCAGCAAGGTTGGTACAATTTGCGTATTCACCATATTGGCTTATGTTAGACTTGTGCTCAAAATAGTATATCAAAAACCGCAACGGATTTAATATCTGTGCCATATCGCTCATGATATTTATATCGCAGATGTGTTGCACTATACGATTCAGATTGAAACATTTGAAATAATTTAAAAGTTGACACTGCTACGACGATTGTTTCATTCATCCTCTATGTAAGTCTTATTAATCTTGCAGAACTTTTCTAGTCAAAATTTTTGTAAGTGGGCATGCATTACGCGCATGCGTGACCATTATTTCTCGCCATGAGATAGCATATTGAATCTCTTGGTGGGGAACCGTAACAAGAATGGCTTTCCATCACTTACAAGGGAAGACGAATTTGTAAAGTATGGAAAAGAAGAGTTCAGTAAATTTTACGCCTATATGTGCTCCTTGCCGCATGTGAGAGAATTGGCTGAGAATCACTGAACTGAACTGAAACTAAGAGAAGTCTATTGTGACAAAATATTATCGAAGCTGAAAAACACGTTGAAGGTGATTCTGTGGGCTCCCCGATATGTGGAAATACTCTTTAGATGGCTGCTCTTCATTGACGTCGCGGAGAATGGCCAAGTAATGTCCCCTTTCTGCACTTATCCTTTTAATGTATCAACAAGTATCCACTTACAGTAGTGTTTCTATTTTTATAAAGATAAAAGAGAGGAGCCTCGAAAATGTGGAAGATAATATAATCAAGCTGATGAAGTTTGAGAGATTAACGTCATTTTACCTCCCGCAATCCTTTTACCTAGAGAATCTATACAGAGCTACGTTTCTTGTTCATATGACTGAGCCGAAGACTTATTTGGTCAGAGTTGATGAACGTGAAGTCTATAGGTACAGAAGTGAACATAGTATAAAATATGATACTTTTAATTCACTTTTAATACATAAATTTGAAGTGTATTGCCCATGGATTATTTTATCTATTCTAGATCGTTCTATACTGATCCCATGCTGTCAGAATTGCTGGGCGTGGAAATGAGCATTGCCATCGACATTGATTTAGCACTTGGATCGACGGCGTCCATATAGTGGAATCGTTGTATTCAGTCATGAAGTCGCAGTGTACGCCTGGGAGTCAAGACAATAGCACGTTGGCTTTAAGGTGCTTTATATATGTTTTTGTCGTTCAATGATTCTTTTACTTGCCCCACATATGAAGTGGCTGTCTCGCAATTCTTATCTAGAATCTTAATAATTATACTGTCTGTTAATTCTAGAACAAAGATTGACTGGTTAATTCCTGAAGTCCAACAAGCAGATAGGATTGTTACGGGTGCTGCCAACTTGTACCTTATAGGTGCAAAAGCGACCTATGGCAGTGGCAAAGATTTTGGGAAGGTTTTGGCAAGGAAGACTGCTGAAGCAGTCAGATTGTCTTTTCTTTTATATTGATGCTACTGTACAATACTGCCTAGTAGAAATAAACATAAAATTCATTTGGCTCATTTTGTCCACACGGGCATAATGTATAATTGTTGTCTTATACATTTTAGAAATTCAAAAATTTATTTTTCAATGGATGTAGCCCACGATGGCAAAAAGAACCAAATGGAAACTAGACTTTAAACCCTGAACTCAGTATGCGTTCTTTAAAGTAACGGAAGGTATTAATAGAGAGTTCTATCCCACGTTTTAACAACACCTTCTGACGTACTGACGTTCTGTTCGTCTGTAAGTCTTTAAAATTATATGTTAAAGAAAGATTTTAGGTTTAGTCGTCTGAAGTCAGCTGAACTGCTGAAGCTGGTTATAGAATTTTTGCATAAAACTATTTAAGTATGAACGCTTCTGCTAAATGATGAGTGTAATTTTAATGTTTTATGATTGTCTGTATGACTGTAAATTTAGCTTACTTGTGTTTTGTCTGTTGTTACAAGTTATCTAACACACGATGACGAGAGACTGAGGGTAACTACTAACAGTATATCAGGTGTTTAGTTCACTGTAACTTTCCTCTAATAGTTATAATATGTAAGATCATTCACTGTCATCTGAATTGACGTTCATATGAGGTTATGAGTGGAACTATATAATCAACTAAAAACCTATGTATATTGAAAACTCATATTAAGCTACCCATTCTACCGGCTTTTGCCCAAAAGGTCCAAGTCTTTTGGGGCTCGACGTGAGACTGCGGACGTCTCCGAAGTGGTCGGAGATTTTGCGGAAGCCTCCAGCGGTTGAATTGTGGAAACCTCCTGCGGAAGAAAAAACCTACTTTCCACTATAGCAAACGGCCGAACGAATATTTTATATTTGAACGTAATTGAGCCAGCCATCCATGCGACCAGCGCTTAATGTCACAGATCCGTACAGATACCTAGTTATCCCCGCTTCACCTGCAAACCACCATTTAGGAGAAGAAGGTACAGAAACTTTCGGTCTTCAGAAGACCGAAAATTTATGTAAAAATATATTTTTCTAGGGAAATATACTCTAGCAATGTTACCTGTTGACATGTACAAGGGGGAAAACAAAACCAAAGAAAATATACTTTTATATATACATATTATTTCATATGTGAAAATCTGTTTCACATATGAAAAAATATACACATATGAAAAATCAACACATTAAATTACTTTTCATATATGAAATCTTCAATTTCATATGCGAAATATATTTTCACATATGAAATTTTTCATTTCATATGTGAAAATCTGTTTCACATATGAAAAAATTACACATATGAAATATCAACATATGAAATTACTTTTTCATATATGAAATCTTTAATTTATTTAATATGTGAAATATCATTTCACATATGAAAATTTTGGGTAAAACATATAACGTAACATGATATAATCCATAATTATACCCCGATATTACTAATTATTGGTAAATTGGGGTAAGTTTACGGGTCAGTTGGGTAAAACATATAACGTAACATGATATAATCCATAATTATACCCCGATATTACTAATTATTGGTAAATTGGGGTAAGTTTACGGGTCAGTTGGGTAAAACATATAACGTAACATGATATAATCCATAATTACACCCCGATATTACTAATTATTGGTAAATTGGGGTAGGTTTATGTGTCAGTTGGGTAAAACATATCATGTAACATGATATAATCCATAATTACACCCCGATTTTGCTGATTATATTGGTAAATTGGGGTAAGTTTATGTGTCAGTTGGGTAGAACTGTCAACATACTGTATAACGTAACATGACTATAATCCATAATTACACCCCAATTTTACTGATAATTATTGGTAAATTGGGGGTAAGTTTATGTGTCAGTTAGGTGAAACATATAACATAACATGATATAATCCATATTATTATATAGATGCGAGTGTTTTATTGGAAAATATGCAGTGTCATATTTTCCATATCCTCACTAGTGAAGATATCGATGACGTCATTAAGCATTTTACCTCTTTTTGCATTGAATCTACAGTCAAACCTGTATTAAGCGGCCCTCCATTAAGTGGACACCCTGTATTAAGCGGACAGTTCCCAAAGTCTCGAATTGAATCCCATGTTAACCATACAAAGGTCACCTCTATTAAGCGGACACCTCAGTCTATTAAGCTGACGCGGACATCTAAATCAGTGTAAAACGATACCAAATCCCTGTACTAAGCGGACAGTGTTTTCTTTTATTCATTTATTTAACATATGTTTCTCCTTAAGATGGTAGATATTAGATTAGCGTCTTTGTTGTTTTCAATGTCTCACGACGGAAATCAATAACTGTATGACAATAATCAGTACATAGTTTCTTGCATATTTTTCTAAATTGCGTTTGGGACTCCAACGTCAAAGTTCTCAGTACCTAATTTATTCCTCAACCAGTCGCAAGAGAAGTGGTCTCCTCGAAATTTCCGGTCTCAAGGAATTTCCAAGCCACATCCAGCGCCTCTGTTAAATCTTTCCCCCTTGATGACAACTTTCCCAATATTTGTTGAACGCTTAAAAACCGTATCTGGCATCCAGGGGGGGGGGGGATAGTACGGGAATGGGTGCGAGATTGACATGGGGCCTGGGTACGAGAACCTCTAATTGAGCGGAAACTAAAAAATTACACGCTGGCTTGAAGATATGAATTTTATCTTCTCGTGGTAAAAACGATATTTTACTCTCATTCGTAAAATATTGTTTTCACCACTGGAAGATAAAATCCATATCTTCGCACCACCGTGTAATATCCTCTCTCTCTCTCTCTCTCTCTCTCTCTCTCTCTCTCTCTCTCTCTCTCTCTCTCTCTCTCTCTCTCTCTCTCTCTCTCTCTCTCTCTCTCTCTCTCTCTCTCTCTTTAATATATATACATATATATATATATATATATATATATATATATATATATATTTAGCATATACCTCGCAGGTGAATAGTGCTTTTCAAGCAATCTGATTGGTTCCTCTAGCTCGGGATATCCTGCACTATTCACCTCCGCAGAATGGCGGACAGTTTTGCTTTGACGAGTCAATAAATACAGACTTACTCCGGGTTCTGATTGGTTGCTCCGAAATAAAATCTTTGCACGGCCAAGACTCACTGATGTCTTCAGATAGTTAACAAACCTTTCCTATATATATATATATATATATATATATATATATATATATATATATATATATATACAACAAAGTGTTGCGATAAAAAATATCGAGTATAAAATCGTACGGATAGAGTGCTCAATGCGTAAGCAGAGCATAACATAAGATGAAAAACACACAAGTTACCTCATAAAGAACTTTATTTCACTACAAATTTGTTTCGTATGGCAAGCGTAGTGCTTGCCACACTCGTCAGGTGAAAGTGTTAGTCCACAGTTGGTGTGAATGTATATATGAGAAGCGTGTGTGTGGTGCGTGACGTGTTGTTTGTGTGCAGTCGTCTGTACGTTAGTCGTAGTTCATATTACAATTGGTGTGGTTTAGCTATTACATAATAAAAATTTCTTACGGTGTCTACATGTTGAAATCAGTTCATTTCTCTTGTTAAGAGAACTCAGTTTTGGGTGGCAGATTATTACGAACTTCTCGTGTAAGCACAAATTGCACTTTTTTGTCTTACTGGAATATGGTTGGCACTTCTTGATAATTTTCCATTTGATTGAGTAGCGCGCGTTCGATTCTTTCAGCGACCAAATGTGTTTACTGAGTTCGGTAGCGTTCTTAGTTTTTTCGTTACGGAAAGAGCTAGTGTGGTTTAGGTATCTTGTCTTAAATGTCCCCTCTGTTAATCCAACGTAGGTTTCTTCTGTGTTTTTATCAATGTTCTTTACGGTTGCTTGATAAACGATGCTTTTGGTTATACATTCACACCAACTGTGGACTAACACTTTCACCTGACGAGTGTGGCAAGCACTACGCTTGCCATACGAAACAAATTTGTAGTGAAATAAAGTTCTTTATGAAGTAACTTGTGTGTTTTTTATCTTATATATATATATATATATATATATATATAAGGAAAAAGACATTTGTCAAATAGAGGCAATTGAATGTAACACTCGTTTTAGTTGTGTGGTATTTATTGCACTAACGTTTTCGCTGTTTAGCTCTTTAGGTGCTATACTAAATTTACGAGTGTTAAACCTAATCTATATACATGAATTCACCTACGTCACTCCTGTTGCTACGTTACCTAATTGAATGAAATATTATATTACATAATTTGATATCATGAACTACGAATAAATTAACTGTTACAATTAAGAGCAGGTTTCAATAGTGCGATAACATGAACAATATAGACATTTAAATGTCAGTAAACATATAGCACAATGCAACAACGGAAAGTTTAAGATCATGCCAATTTTAAAATGCGTAGGTCAGAGCAGAGTAGAACTAGAGTGTAACGAGAAACGTGTTATCGCACTATTAAAACCTGCTCTTAATTGTGACAGTTAATTTATTCGTAGTTCATGATATCAAATTATGTAATATAATATTTCATTCAATTAGGTAACGTAGCAACAGGAGTGACGTAGGTAAATTCATGTATATAGATTAGGTTTAACACTCGTAAATTTAGTATAGCACCTGAAGAGCTAAACAGCGAAAACGTTAGTGCAATAAATACCACACAACTAAAATGAGTGTTACATTCAATTGCCTCTATTTGACAAATGTCTTTTTCCTTATAAATTATTACTTGTGTGTCAAAACATATCTCATTTATTATATATATATATATATATATATATATATATATATATATATATATATATATATATATATATATATATATACAGGGTGTATCAAAAAAAAGGCTACCCTTAGAAAATATAATTAACATTCTTTTCAAATAACCTATTGTATATTGACAGCCCTGGACACCTCTGAAGTCATGGATGCGTAAAAAACAAATGGTCGTATACACCTGGGAAATTACGATAACTTCTAAACGTATGAAGGAGCATAACTGAAATAAAAATGTTAATTATATTCATATCAGTTCGATTAAAAATGTTCAACTGACCACAGGGCTGTCAATATACAATAGGTTATTTGAAAAGAATGTTAATTATATTTTCTAAGGGTAGCCTTTTTTTTGATACACCCTGTATATATATAACTCATTAATAATTCATGAGACAATCAGTCAATTACAATAGTTCGTTCAATCACCTGATTGAAGTTGGATACTCCAGTAAAACACAAGATATTAGATGAAAACCGGTGTTCATCTAATTCTTAAGATCTTAATTATCGATGCAAAACAAACAAGCTGCTGTATGAATAAATTTTACACACATCATGAATAAAATCTCATGAGGGTTTATTTTAATTGTATTTTTTCAATTGAAATGACTCGATTGAGATGTCATATCAACAACTCGTTTATCGTGTTTCATCAGGGGAATCCAAACACTCGAAAACAATAAAACTACTCGGCCTTCGGCCTCGTGCTTTCATCATGTTTTCTCGTGTTTGGATCCCCTGATAAAACACTTAAACTCGTTGTTGATAATATATATATATATATATATATATATATATATATATATATATATATATATATATATATATATATATATATATATATATATATATATATATACGAAATTGTCTGAATATAGCGAAATTGTTGATCTTGTTCAGCAATTTTATTCGATTTCAAGTATGCTAGGCAAGACCGTTTCCGTGACAAACAAGATGGACTGTTTTCATTCATTCCCGAATCCTGAATCTTTGCGGGATCAAGTTTGCGAGACATTAGTGAGAACCAAAATATTGTTCTTTTAATTGTTTCTTATAAATTTTCCATCACGCTTTCAAGTAAATTATCAAGTTATATTTCAAGTAAATATACCTGAGTGATAAGTTTTATTCTGATATTTTTCGTTGAATTAATTAAATAATTATTGTGGGAATTTGTGAGTGTTTTGACGTGTCGGCCAGCTGAAACAACGCAAATAAGCTTGCAAATGAAGTGCTTTTTGCGGATACTGGTTGTAAACCATTATCCGCTATGTCATGAGCGCGGTTGTGTGTGTGTGTGTGTGTGTGTGTGTGTATGTGTGTGTGTGTTTGTGTGTGTGTGTGTGTGTGTGTGTGTGTGTGTGTGTGTGTGTGTGTGTGTGTGTGTGTGTGTGTGTGTAAGAATGTTTTCGTCAATCACGCGATCAACGCAAAAGACCAATAGTAATAGTCCGAATCAGCATACTTATATGTCCGAAGGGTTTTACGAACGTGTACCAGAGCAACGAATGGGAGATAGAAAGTTGAGTTTTGTTTCAGGTAATGAATATTTGCGCGCTATCAGAAGACGCCAAGAAATATGATGACAAGTCGACGCTGACAGTGGGCTACTGGTCTGTCGGTATAAATTTGAACGGTTTTGAGAATTTCTGTTAATTCTGTGGATTGTCTGGTTTCGAAACAATATGTATTTCAGCATTTTAATGCATTTTTATGTATGTATATACTGTTGTTTTATACTATAAATACAAGCGCGCGGACCGCGCGGTGACTGCATATTTACATTCAATACATTCTCGTATACAAAGTGTTTATACTCTAATAATTCCGCAACGCGTTTCGACTTTGTCGCTTAAACGACAAGCTTTCCAAGGACGAAGAAACAGTGTGCGCGCTTGTTTGGCTTCGGATTAAAGATCTTTCTGAAATCTGAATGCCCTTTTAACTATTAAATGTTTCAAGTGTTTACGTGTTAAGCGCTCGGCCAAGATGTTTTAGCTATTTTTATGTATGTATGTACTGTTGTTTTATACTATAAATACAAGCGCGCGGTGACTGCATATTTACATGCAATACTTTCTCGTGTTCAATACAGCATCACGTAATAAAACCACACAAGGTGTTACTATGCTAATTCCGGAACGCACTTCGACTTTGTCGCCTAAACGACAAGCTTTCCAAGGACGAAGAAACAGTGTGAGCGCTTTAATATTTGGCTTCGGATTAAAGATCTTTCTGAAATCTGAATGCCCTTTTAACTATTAAATGTTTCAAGTCTTTACGTGTTAGGCGCTTGGCCAAGATGTTTTATCGTGCTTGGCACTGTTTATGTTACATGTAGACGTATTCAATACTTGTTCAAAAAAACGCGTTGAACATTCATTTATTGGGACGCATCAATGCATGTGTTACGAGAGTCTAAAACATAGACAATATAAAACATAAAAATATCATATTCTTTAACAATGCGATTTATTAGCGTCCACGTTTCCTGTTTTTTCCGATTTACCTAAACGCGAATTCAAACATTGTAGTGTTAGGGGCTAGAGATTACAGTTAATCGTTAGAAATTAACGATTATTGTTATTTCTACGTAACTAAGAGCACATGTTGAAGGGAAAAAGAACGCAGAAGGGTGCAGTCAATTTTTAGCGTTTTTGCTCAGACAAGAGTGTTAAACCGTTCGAATCAACATTTCTGAAACCTGAATAGCCTTTGATTAAACCACACGTCGATCATGTGTGTGGTCACCAGCGCCACAGTTATACTTACCCGTTTGGATGGTTGGGTGACAGGCAGACCGACTGGTTGATGCTGGCTGATGTGTACTGTGATCCTTGTTGCTTGGAGTAGGATCAGGTTGACTGAGCCTGTTGGTCCTGATCCGATCACCAATCTGAGAACGCATGTCCATGCAGTTCTCAGCCTCCAAGCACCCCTTCCAGTCTGGTCAAACCATATGGGTCTGGTCACCCAACCGACTCTTTAGCCCTGTTTTGTGCATCGTTATACCCCTGCTAAGAATGAGCTCATCATGCCCATGCTCGGAATGGGAATGTTATACCCATGCTCGCTCGAATAGACTCATTGTACCAATGCTTGCAATGGCTCGTCATCCCATGCTCGGACTGGGCTAATCTGAAGGTTAGGCATTGGAGGGGTGCTAAAAGGTCCCGCCACGCGACCGAGTTGAATCTCTTTAGATAAGTAGTCGTCGATAATGTGCGGGTGCACCAGTGCGGAACTACAGTTTGAAGTTGTCGGTTTCAGTCTGGATTCAGGGTTAAACATAAGAGAAAAACCCTGACGCAAGCCATGTACTACGTAGTCGGCTTTGATGCGATCGGGGTGCGGCGCCAATTCGAGTTGGAGTTGTTCAATGTTGACTGGCGAAACATAAGTAGAATAACATAACGTGGTAAATGCGATTAATTCGTCTCTCAGGTAAAGTTGGTTGTGCGGCTTACAGTTTTTATTAGCGGTGTCCGCGGATCGGCGATCGGGAGCGGCGGCGGTCTCTCTGGCGAATGGAATGGTTGTTGGGGCAGTTGATCCTGCGATGGCTGCTGAGACATCCCTGGGTATCGCACCTGTGTTGGAAATTACAGGTGGCATATGGACTGGAACATTTACCGCTGTTCCACGAGCGACAAATTTCCCCTTGACGTGCGCTGCTGGTAGCCTCGCTGTCCCGTGGGCGAAAGGGGGTGGAGGTGGAGTGGTTGAGGTCTACAGGTCCCCCGGCGGTATGAAAATTGTATAGGTCGGTTTGCATCCTACTCCAATCTTTCAAGCCCTTTGAAGCGGCCTCCTGGCGAAATGCTCTGTCATAATGGAGCCACTTCTGTCCGCCAAAGCGTTTCGCAGTGGGCAAGATTAACGACATGTAAGCCAACAAGTCGCGGGAACGTAACGGGTTTTCAGCTGTTAGGACCGACATATAACTCACGAAACACTCGACCCAGGTCACCACATCTTGTATTTCCTTCCTTCTGGGGCGGGAGGATGAACTGGGGATGAGGTAGGCTCCAGAAACAGTGAACGTTTGCTGCGGGTGTTGGGGAACATCCAGATTCTCGGGAATGAGATCCGTTAGTTCTATAAAGTGCCCAACCAGAATTTTCGTGACGAGCTTCGAAGGAATTGGGGTATGGCCTGGGCCCAACGAGAATGGAGCATATATCACCGTCTTTTTTACCCCGCTACTTGTAAGGGGATCAACGCCTGGGGTTATATTTCGTCTATCGACCATTTCGGTATAGTCTGTCCGTGGCTAGTCAAGAACTAAACCGGGCTGTGGCACTGAAGCGTCGCCGTCAACAAGCGAGACAAAAGACGGGGCATCATAAGAAGGACTGTTAGACATACCTTGAGTATTATGTTCGGCCAGACGATTCTCGTTCTGCTGTGATGTTGTCGCGCGCTGTTGACCAAAGGTTTGATCGCTCGGAGACAAAGCTCGGAGTGGGTTGCCAGCTACTTCGAAGGCCTGGATTCGCCCCGTAGGATGACTAACGGTAGTGGGGCCTGGTCGTTGCTTCGGGACCAAAGCTACATTTTGCTGCTTAAGGGTTTGCGCAACTGCTTGTTGAACTGCCTTTAAGAATTCCCCATGGTTCCATGGCATCCGTTCGCTGGAACTCTGGTCTGAGCTGTTCGTTTTCGCCGAATCTTCGCCCACCCTTGTATCTTCGTGTACCTCGATTGGATCTGACATTTCGTTAGCTTCCTTTGGACTATAAGCGTGAGGATTTCGCTTGAATGTACTTCGCGCCGAGCGTTTATCTCGTCGGCCTAGAGTGCTCGTTAGCGTAGTGGGCCTGCGCTTTCCGGTCTCCCTTGCGCTGCGTGACGTCAGGCCACATACTCCGCATTCTGCCTTGAGGCGCAAGCATATATATATCTCCTTTGGTTGAACCTCGGTTAATACATAACCACATATTAATGTTTGAAGTGGTAACATGATATGCGCTGGGCCGAGATGTTTAACTATAATTCACTTATTTCACAAGCAGAAATTTTCAGGCTGTGCTTTGTGCCGGCGCTATCTAATGCTTATCGAAAATACGTGTTGCACGATCACGTTAGTTACACTCGAGCGAAAAATTAAAGCGATATAAATACCATACTTTTTAATGCGATTATCGGGACTTTGCAAGTTGTCTCGCTCATCTTGCAGATAGTTTTCAAAAGTCAGCAAGTTATCAGATTGTGAGCATGAGTAATACTTTTCAGTATTAAAATTGAATAAATCATATAAATCGTTTATAATCAGTTTGTCTTGACCGAGACAGCGGAATATTAACCCAGATCGAAATATACTGTAAATAGCTCAGCATCGTTTAGTGTAGATTTATCGCCATCAAGATCTGCAGTTGTAATTAAGTGTAGTGAGCACAATTTTCAGCCACATGACTGATTAATAACAGTGTTCTAAAGTCACTTGTGATCTTCTAAAAGTTTCAAGATGGAGCAATACCAGATCGATAGCACACCACGCGGTTTCGCAAAGCATATCGGGATGATGCAATAATTGCAAATTGTCGACCAGAAAAATAATACAGAAACGCCACCGAAACCTGGTAGCCCGAGTAATAATAATAATAATAATAATAATAATAATAATAATAATAATAATAATAATAATACTAATAATAATAATAATAATACTAATAATAATAATAATAATAATAATAATAATAATAATAATAATAATATTAATAATAATAATAATAATAATAATAATAATAATAATAATAATAATAGTAGATAGGTAAGATAGGTAATTGAATTTATGTATTTAGATTCACCAAAATAGTAATTTAGCCTCTGAACATGTTGTAATTAGTAATGCAACAAAACATTATGTCTAAATAAATATTTTGAACATTACAACTACCTCGAGTTTTGTGCTGGGCTCTTATATATGTCACAAGATTCTCTATTATTTTCAGTATGTTTTGGTATGTTTGCATGAAATTGAAATTACAATCCACAGTAGACCATTTCACCAATAGCGGCGCCATCTTGAATTCGCAATGCATTATGGTCTACCCAGGGCAGCAAGCTCCATTAAAAGGGCGATTGCGTAGTGTTGAGGCACAATGCGGTAATTTTTTCTTTATAAATACTTTCGTGGCAACAATATCTAAATATAATAATTGCCATATTGCAACAATTCTCGGACGTGTAAGGATAGATTCATAACAAATGTATCCTTATATGTACGAGAATTATTGCTTTTACCAATATGACAACGATCATATCTAGACATTTGTTGCCATGAAAGTGTTAATCAAGACAAAATTACCGCATTGTGTCTCAACACTAAGCAATCGCCCTTTTAATTGAGCCTATTACCCTGGATAGACCACAATGCATTACGAATTCAAGATGACGCCGCTATTGGTGAAAAGGCCCATTAGTTATCTTAAGCTGGATTTCCATTCAGTGTATTTTGTCGCGCGATCGACTTTTCTCGATCGCTTTCTTTTGAAATGTGTGTATTCAACCAAAGCTAATGAAATGCGTTCCGCTTGACAACCCACAATTCAAAAGAAAGCGAACGCAAAAAGTCGATCGCGCGATAAAATGCACTGAATGGAAATCCACCTTTAGACTCCCAAGCCAAATAAATACCAGTATCCGCATGTACGCATTGCGTACCTATTTTTTACGAGCGGCTAGTACCGCAGCCATATAGACCACTTTCATAATAGTGACTAATCTGAATATTCTTTTGTGTACATCTTAATAAGCCTTTCTGGCCTCGTTTGTGTGTTTGCATTTCAAAAGAATCTTTCCTTCATAACGAGGTAGACGGCCGGCCAACCTCAATAAAAGTGCCTGGAAAACACCTTGGATGGCATTTCGTGTTACAAGCAGGCAACCACCACAGAAATGTAGCTTAGACTTCGACAAAGACGACTAGGCCGGTTGCCATCCGAGTTTCGGCGTTTTTATGTGAAAATTTTGAGGTTTTCTACAGCTATTTCACGCCGCTACGAGCTGGATTGAAAATTCCAAGTTCGGTTTCCCTAGCAACAATTTAAGTACCCGCACTTTCTTGTGATTGGCCAGGTTATAATTACATAGCCAATGAGAACACGCAAATGGCAAAACAAGCCCCCCGGCACATTGATACCGGCGCATTTCATGCAAATTATATTCGATCTGAATATTCAACTCCCAAGTTTTTATATTGAGAGAAATCAGGCTATGTTATTGCAAGAAGGCAAAACGACAACAACTGAAAGTTTGTATAAGATTGTAGATATATTCAAGCGTTTATTGTTATAATATATTATTACAATATCGTAAGTTATATTTGCTATTTTATTGTTGAAGTGGGGTTGACAGGTTGCAAATGAATGAAGCTTGTTTGCAGAGAATTTGTGATTCATTCTTCAATTGTGTTTGGCAACAGAAGACGAATTTGTTTGAATATTTGGAAATTTTACAGTTTACCGTACCCGAGTGATCCAGCGATTCAAGTGCCACCAAACGAGATTATTTTGATGACCTAACCCAAACAAAAAACTCAAGTCTTTGGAAGCAACGATCTAAGCAACGATCTGGCACACCAAACCAAACTTTTGACAGCGTGTATACTTTCAACACTTGGCTATGCTATACAGACAGACAAGAATCTCTAATTTCATGGACTATCTGAATAACTAACTCTGGCTTTCAAGCAAAACACGGGAAAATTGGCCAAATGTCTGGAAGAGAACATGCATCTCGGTTGTTGTTCAAAATATAGTCGCTGTGAAAAATCTTCTGCTGCCAAATACATCTGGGCAACGGACCACAAAATTATTTGGAAAGAAGCTTCTCTCATCTGTACTGAAGATAACTACTTCTCTGCTTGGATTAGGAAATCAACAAGAATTCATAAACATCAAACTATTTCTCAAGAAGGCCAACCTCTCGATACTAGACAGCACTTTTCAAAATAATTATAAGCTTTATACAATAGCGAACACAAATACGGTAAACTAATATTGTTAAACGAAATCAGAATAAAATATAAAACTTAAAGACAGTACGCACATTTACCACGTCCAAGGTTAATATTTATATTTAAGTGGTAAGTCATAAGGAACAACAACTCAGTTTGGTTCGCTAGCTCTGACTCTGATGATGTTCAAGTTCAGAGCAACACGGGACGACTGCTTTGCTTTATAAAAAGGAAATATAGTATGGTTGTATCAGCAAATTACCAAAACCAACTGTAGCCCTTAATATAAAGGACTTTACCGTAGCTACCAGATCCAAAACAATTGTAAAACTTTACAAGTTTACCTTCTTGTCGCCTTTTTTCGAGGTGTTGTGTTAAAATTTAGGTGTATCCACGCCACGTTTCTTGTTTGTTTGTCATTGTGGCTGATGCGAATTATGACATCCGAAACTTTACGCGCGCTGATTGGATGACCGAAAACAGTAGCCAATCGTCGTAAAACATTAGGACTCATTTCATTGCTCCACCAAAAACCCATCTGTCGTCAAAGCGGAACTTCAAAGCCGTAGTGTGCTTTCAAAAAACTCCAAATTTTTATATTGAAATCCCGAATTACGGATGGCAACCCCCCAAACCTTCAAAGTAAACACTATCCGATGCGATCTAGCGTGTTTGCCTGCTTGTAACAAAGAATGCCATCAACAGTAATATTTTGGATGCTTGGCCGGCCGTCTAAGGCTAGAAAGGCTCATTTAGATCATTATGGAGCTATCATTTCCTTCAAATTATGAAGCTTAACCACTACTAAAACCACCATCTGATTAGACAACCTTTTTAAACGAAACCTCACCCCCATCCCCCCCGGAAACCCTAAACCTAATCACACCCCCGGAAACCCTAAACCTAACCACAACCCCCGGAAACCCTAAACCTAACCACAACCCCCCGGAAAAATGTCCCACCTCTCATTATGGAGCTATCATTTCCTTCAAATTATGAAGCTTAACCACTACTAAAACCACCATCTGATTAGACAACCTTTTTAAACGAAACCTCACCCCCATCCCCCCCCGGAAACCCTAAACCTAATCACACCCCCCGGAAACCCTAAACCTAACCACAACCCCCCGGAAACCCTAAACCTAACCACAACCCCCCGGAAAAATGTCCCACCTCTCATTATGGAGCTATCATTTCCTTCAAATTATGAAGCTTAACCACTACTAAAACCACCATCTGATTAGACAACCTTTTTAAACGAAACCTCACCCCCATCCCCCCCGGAAACCCTAAACCTAATCACACCCCCGGAAACCCTAAACCTAACCACAACCCCCCGGAAACCCTAAACCTAACCACAACCCCCGGAAAAATGTCCCACCTCTCATTATGGAGCTATCATTTCCTTCAAATTATGAAGCTTAACCACTACTAAAACCACCATCTGATTAGACAACCTTTTTAAACGAAACCTCACCCCCATCCCCCCCGGAAACCCTAAACCTAATCACACCCCCGGAAACCCTAAACCTAACCACAACCCCCGGAAACCCTAAACCTAACCACAACCCCCGGAAAAATGTCCCACCTCTCATTATGGAGCTATCATTTCCTTCAAATTATGAAGCTTAACCACTACTAAAACCACCATCTGATTAGACAACCTTTTTAAACGAAACCTCACCCCCATCCCCCCCGGAAACCCTAAACCTAATCACACCCCCGGAAACCCTAAACCTAACCACAACCCCCCGGAAACCCTAAACCTAACCACAACCCCCCGGAAAAATGTCCCACCTCTCATTATGGAGCTATCATTTCCTTCAAATTATGAAGCTTAACCACTACTAAAACCACCATCTGATTAGACAACCTTTTTAAACGAAACCTCACCCCCATCCCCCCGGAAACCCTAAACCTAATCACACCCCCCGGAAACCCTAAACCTAACCACAAACCCCCGGAAACCCTAAACCTAACCACAACCCCCCGGAAAAATGTCCCACCTCTCATTATGGAGCTATCATTTCCTTCAAATTATGAAGCTTAACCACTACTAAAACCACCATCTGATTAGACAACCTTTTTAAACGAAACCTCACCCCCATCCCCCCCCGGAAACCCTAAACCTAATCACACCCCCCGGAAACCCTAAACCTAACCACAACCCCCCGGAAACCCTAAACCTAACCACAACCCCCCGGAAAAATGTCCCACCTCTCATACCCCGACCACAACACCCCTATAGAGTTTTTACCTTTATGTGTTCAAGTTTAACATCCCGCTTGTGGGATGGTTTTATTGGATGGTTAAGCTTCATAATTTGAAACCGATGATACCTCCATTATGAAGGTGGTTCTATGGTAGCGCCCAAGGTACACAAGATATACCGGTCAGTGGGTTCTGTGCTTCAAATGAAAATATTTTATGCAATACAAACGTATTGGATCGTGCAGAGCGAAATGTTTGAGCTGCGCATGCTTGAATGACTGAAAGGCATGCTGGGACGTTCATCGTTGAAAATTGGTCTTGAGGTATTTCACGTTTTAACACAATCTTTATCAAAATATTTTCACTTAGTTGGGCCTGAAAATTGGACTATATTTATGGATATGCAGAGTACAACGAGGTAAATATATCTGGATCCTTGATATTGTGCTAAATCACCATTATGTAGTGACTCGTGCCTTCAAATGCTTCGTGAATTGGCAACACTTTGAATTCAGAATGGCAGTCGCTGATCATTTCATGCTGGTCAAGTTGTATTATGATTAAGATTGTCTGGGGTACATATCTGTTTTAGAAGTTTTCTTTGGTGTGAACTGCGGTTTGGAATAGGGAAGGGTCTTTTCGGACTGCAACAATGCCCAACTGCTGCTGGAAATAAACGATTATTTTTGCTACCGCCCTTGTCTGGAGTCGAGTCCCTGCTGGATAGAAGTCTAAACATAATTCTATATTCCTTAAATCCTTTATCGATCTGTCGCAAATCGAAAGGGCCTGTTAAATACAGACCTACTGTATATTTTTACGGAGTAAAATGATAACCTGTGCTTACAGTATTGAATTTACATTGGAATATTTTGCATTAATTTTTTTAGGACGGGATGAGCGTGTGTTGTTGTGGACATCGGGTATTAACTGCCACAGAAATCACAAATTAAAACTATTTATACTGTATGCTTGGATCTGTTAAAATGGTGTTGACACCCAGACAAAAGGAAGAGCTGTAAGTGCTACTGTATGCTGTATCAAATAATGGTTTTGTAACATCTATAATTGTGTACCTGTACTGTACTGTACACTCCAGTAAAAATAAATACACCTTCATTTTGATCATATAAAGTCCCCACCTATGCAATCAATAAAATTCTTAATAGAAATTGATATCATTTAATAACAATTGATATCAATAAATCAATTGACAATAGAGGGGTGCAAATCCAAGTCCAAATCTGATCCAATTAGATTTGTTCGGATTCGGAGCAATAATATTCATTTCAGATTGGTTCAGACTGGAAAAGTTGTTTGGTAGTCAGATCGGATTGGATTACAATTATCAAATATGAAATAATTAAAAAATCACATTTATCTTCTGTTGTTAATGGCAGATTGAGTGTTGAGTTATTGTAAATTCCTTAATTTAAGTAGAAACTAACAAAGTTTCTGAATTGTGGTTTATGAATGTTTCATTTTGTTTAGACTTTGGATTACCACTATCAAAGATCAATTCTTTAACTATGTTCAACTAATTATATTTGGCTTATATCAATTTTTATTTGATTAAAGTGCATATACGAGAATTTTCATTTTTTTCTAAAAATCGGCCGTGTTGAGACGATTCGAACGATATATAACACTCCTTCAACGGATGAAAACTGCCTGAGATATTTGGTTCCAAACACGAGTTTTTCAAAACATGGCTGGGAGAAAAAAGTCTGAGTACAAGTATGGATGATGACGTCAAATCGGGACAAGCTGTAATTTCGACTACAGTTGTTTACTTTATAATTGCGGACAAAATACCTTCGCGGTGTGTTTTATTCGAGTATTTCAACAAACCAGATAATGGAAAAAACTCAGAGAATGGTATAACACTTCACAGGAAGGCTTACACTAAAGGTTTAAGATTGGAGGCAAGAGAAAGACGCCAACTTTGGGTTGTTAACTTTTTAAGCACAAACGCACACAAAGTGTAAAGCCAGTGGATTCCCAGGTCAGTTTCACTGGAAGAGTAGTTTTCCAGTACAAGATAAGCTCTATATCTCGTGTATAGAAATGGATGGTATTATAGTAACGTTTTACCCACCCGCATCTGCTCCATACGACCACCAAGTGACCAAGAAGCGCTTTCAGGGCGAGCGATCTGAGTTACGCAGATCCTTGTCAGGCAGTGAGAAATCAACAAACCCATTGTATATTGTAATTTAATAATGCATTTTTTCCACAAATATGGAGCTTCGGTATAATAACTTTTTAGATATTTAGATATTTAGGAAGTACGAAGAAGAGTCAAATACCACTGAAAAATCCCAATCTTCCATACCCTAACTACATCCACTCTTGAGTATTTAATGAAAACAAAACAAGCAGTCTGATATCGTCCTGTCAAGCACCTTGTCAGCTGCATGTCTTCTCGCAGGGACCACTGACATTTTTCTCTTTACAGCTTTTACGTAAATCTGTTACAGCTGAGGATAATTGGGCCTTAATAGCCCTTTATAACATATTCATCTCTAGCCTCATCTCTAGCCTTATCCGTAGGCATTTCCAGAGTCTGTTTATGTTTTAACTAATTTGCGGTCTGACAGGTAAAACACTTTTGCATTGATAAATTGTAATAATATTATATATATTGGCATATCAGGAATACATTTAATGATCTTCCAAACTGTAGCTTTATTCTATAGATACGAATACGCAGAAAACCCTAATCATACCAACCACAGTAAATAGCTGTAAAGCTCGAGAAAAAAGTCAGTGGTTCATGTAACGCGAGAATTATGTCGAGTCTCTTCGGGTATTAAATATCAACACAACTATTAACGGCGTGTGCGATTGTAAGTGTATATAATATCAAGATACTTGCCAGCGACATTACTGACTAATAACTATGTCACGCGAAAGACCTGATCAGACATTAGGAAAGCAAAGAAAGAAAGTATTATTTCCACACATGTACAGCGCTCAATATGTCAAGTCTCTTCGCCTTTTATATATTACACAGCTTCATGTTTACCTAAACACATCCGAGACGAGAAAGAATTGATCAGACATCAACGCAGGCAGCTGACAAGATGTTCGACATAACGACATATGCTTGTTTTGTTTTCATTATATTTTCATGCTCGATGTATTCAGATGATCTGGAAGGTTGTGGTTTTTCAGCGGCACTTCTTTCTTTCTAAATATCTAAAAAAGTTATTTTACCTGGAGTCAGTGTTTGTTAAGGTTTCTCTAATATACATCAGTCCTTTTTAGCTACGGGATATAGGGCTTCCTTGTCTTGAAAACAATGTTTCCGAAGAAACCGTCTGGCCAGTTGAAATGCTTAGACCAAACAGTGCGCCATACTGTATCTTTGCGTTCGCACTTAACATCCTAACATTGGCATCATTCTATTGCTTCTGGTATTAAATCTTCATCGTAAACTTCCCCATGAATAATTATACCGTTTTTAGGGTCTGGCTTGTTGAAACATCCGAGTACAACACAACGCGAAGGTATTTCGTCCTCAATTGTATACTAAACAACTGTACAGTAGAACTTGAGTTTTACGACCACCCCTGTTGCCACGTAAGAGTGGTCGTAAGTGACAGGATGTCGTACATTGCAAGTAGTGACGTGACGTCATAGCAGCCATTTTGGCAGCGACGCAGCGCTTCTTTATATAAACATTGTTTCAAGGTTAGGAAAATGGCGATTTATAAAGATTTACAAGGGAAATGGAAAAGCAAGAACATTTCAAAGAAGTGCAGTCTTGATTTATTAATGTTAATATGGTTATTAAGAGAAAAAGAATTTGACATTTGTGCATTTAATACACTGAAATATCATGGCCTTTATAGAGCGATGTTCTCCATATCAAAATCGTGTCGTACTATCGTTCACTTCAGTTTTTGCGCTGTGTTTTTATTACGTTTGATTCAATTTTTACGCTGGTTTGGTCTTGTTAAAAGCTCTTGCCTTTATTTACAATCTTCCAGTAGTATTTTTTAGATGTGAACACTGAGTTTTGTCACTTTTCCTTTCCAAGTTAAAAAGCCGTTGTAAAACCGTTGTAAAATAACGTCAACGATCGTCAAGATCAACTTGTCTAAAGTTAACAAGTATTACTCATGGTTTCGAATTGTTCAGTCATTTTATTAACTCTCAAACATCAACTAAAAAGTATTTAACTCTGACAACAAAAATTCACACAGATTTTCATCAAATAATGCTCAAAAGAGAAGCAAAACAAGTCTAAAATGCGGTATGAAACCGGAAGTGTTGCACAATTCCCGTGTTGTTTTCGCATGTGGTCGCATTTGCATTTGTTTACTACGGGTGTTTTACTACGAAAAAACGGGTGTTTCTTTAACGTATTTCGGCAGTTTTATGTTGAGATGGTCGCTCACAGCAGGTAAATATCTTGTTTGGGACACTAAGAAGTGGTCGCTGGTCGCGTTAGACAGGTGGTCGCACATCGGAGGTACATTTCTATTACAAATCGTCCGTGCCAGAAAAAGTGGTCGTAAACAGCAGGTGGTCGTTAAAAGGGGTGTTGTAAAACTCAAGTTCTACTGTAGTCACAAATACAACTTGTCCCGATTTGACGTCATCAGCCTTATTCGGACTCAGACTCTTTTCTCCCGGCCATGTTTTGAAAAAACATATTTTCGTCATGTTTAGAACCAAATATCTCGGGAAGTTTTCATCCGTTGAAGGAGTGTTATATATCGTTAGAATCGTCTCCATACGGCTGATTTTTAGAAAAAAAATTCTCGTATATGCACTTTAAAAGTTTGACATTGAGATTTGAGAACCAATGAATTCAGTCTAAGACATCTTGCACATTTTTTAATTTATGCTGATACTCTGCATCGACATTCATGTTTGCTCTAAGAAACTAAGATGAAATGATGGATGTAACTGGAAGTGCATTTTATTGTACACTTTGTTGGATTATTTTGGATAGAATGCTTTATCAAGCTCGGATCAGATTGGTTTCAGATCTAAGAATTTCAGATTGGATTTCGATTTCAAGTGTAACCAATCCATGACTTCAGTGGTTTGCACAGCTGGGGGTAAAATAAAAAATGTTAGGACAAATGTCAAATAGGACAAACAACATTAGAAATATAACAGTATAGTAACTACGTACTAAACACATTGGATGAGGAACATTAAAAAAAACACACTTGCTCTACTTACTAAAACATAATTCAAATAAGAACTATGTATTATTTATACATTATCCTGTCCAAAATTAACTTGGACAGCCATGTAAAAGAACTTAAAGATGGTGGTCAGGGAAGTGGCAATCTCCCAATGCCACCATCGAAATGAGCAAGAAAAGAAGAGGGCCTGTGAAGAAAGAATATGAGAGGTGGAACATAAAACTTTCTCCCCTTGGGCTTCTCCACCTCCGGAGGCATGACACCAATGGCCACCATGGTGTATTGCAGAATTGCTGCCCTAATGTCAGAAAAAAGCAAGCAACCATATAGCTGCACCTTATTCTGGCTCAGATACAAGATAAGCTTTTCTCTGCTTTGTTCAGCCCTTCAGATTTAGGCTGGCGAACGGTGAATTTTGCCAGTGGTTGAGTGGATTTTGTAGCAAATTCATCGTGTCTCCATCATATTTCGCTGTCGCTGGATAAATAAATAATCCATGAATGATTTTAAATTCCCCAATGCGTGTTTTGAAACATGTTTTGTGTGAAAATGTTCGAAGTAAACTTGCTCTTTATCACTAGTGGCTAAATCTAGAATTTGCACATTGGCTACCATATTGAATTCTACGGTGCGCTGGAGTCTGGGATCTACCATTAACGGACTCCAGCACGGTAGAATGCAATATGGTGGCCAAATGCAGACAACCTTGAAGTGTAGTGATTTATTCTAAGATAAAATGCATCATATCTGATTCAGTTGTATATGGTATTTTTTACCTCTGAAATGGCTGGAAATGGCATTTGAGAGCTTCAAAATTTCAAAATTTCCCTGGGGAGGGGCCTAGCAGGATGGTCCTCTGAACCATGCAGGCCCTGATTCTCCGGGTTATCAATTTCATTCTCCAGACACTTTCACAAAAACCTGAAATGCTGCTTTGTTCATCCTTAATGTGCCTCAGAGGTGCCTGTTCCTCGCTATGTTGACCAGATGTCTCATCCCTGATAGGGGAGCCCATTGATCTGGCTAGTGCTGAGAGCCACATCCCAAGCACAGACTAACCAAAACATTATAAACTGATTTTAATATTTTATCAATGAACATTACCAATGGTGAATCAATTTGTAATTTGCTTTTTTGTATAATTTTCTACATGTATACAGTATGTCAAACAAATGTTTTTTTTTATTATAATTGTATTAAACTGTAATAAACTACAACAGTGGGAATAATTGAGCAAAAATGGTCAGGGAAGTGGTGAATGTTTGTTGTTTGTGAAGAAACTGATGGAGCTTGCATACGACATGACATTGTACAAGCTATTTTCCACATACAATCAATCGTACATCCATATACCAATATTTTAACCCATGCTGTCTGATATACACTTGAAATTCTATGAAAACTACTTGTTTTAACTAAAGTGTAAATGTAATTCAATAAATTGGATCGTTCCAGAAAAGATCCATACCCTCCCATGGAGGAAATATCAAATGGGTCCCCCCCTCTTAGGACATCCAGAGACAAGTTAACCCCTCCCCCCTCTCCCTGGACAGCGAAAGCGAAAATTACACCCTCCCCCCTCAGATATTGTTTTTTTTGTCAGTGGTTTTTGAAAAATTTGCAGAGTTTTATCCTGTGAATACAGCCACCTCACATCAGGTGATTGTGGCAAAATGGACCTCTGCAAGTCGAGAGTAAATAATCATTCCATACAGATGACATAGAGTTCATCCTGAGTAGAAAGGCCCAGACGCTCACACCAAAATCAGCGTTGAATGGTTTGGACGAACTTTATTTCCAACTATCCCCCCCCTCCGGACAGTGAAAATTTCTTCCATGGGGGGTGGGGGTTATGGATCTTTTCTGGAATGACCCATTACAGTTCTAGGATTTTGAAAATCATTTGCACTTCTTAAGAAACTGGTTATTGTTGAAACTTGCATGTTTTTCACTTTGTAAGAAGCAGCAGGGAGCC
Source organism: Corallium rubrum (assembly GCA_964035015.1). Taxonomy (NCBI): domain Eukaryota; kingdom Metazoa; phylum Cnidaria; class Anthozoa; order Scleralcyonacea; family Coralliidae; genus Corallium; species Corallium rubrum. Next base: position 557,877 of record OZ036008.1, read on the forward strand.
ACCATTTATATAATTTTTTTTATAACATTAAATTTTCTAACTTTTTGTAGGCACAAGGCTATTGCTGATTATTTTCAATCCTGTGGATTTTCTGCAACATTAGAAGCATTTAAACATGATGCAAAGTTGGTGAGTGTCTTGAACATAGAGTAACAGATGATGCTTAGCCTCAGTTGGCAAATGTGATTGTCCATGATTTGTGAAGTGGAATGTAATAGTAATCTCACCACAATTCTAATTGCAGGTTTCTCACATTGTGTTTCCCTCAATGTGATCACTTTTCTACTGTATGGCCAGTTGTTTACTCTTACCTCCACATTCAAATTGCATATTTGGGCAAGATGTTTGATGAGTACAATATGAGTATGAATTGTCTCTCTTAGTGAGAGTTCAGGGTTCGAATTAACATTTCAAAAGTGCATCGCGAAAATATTGTTGCAAAAGTATGGGGGCTGCATGGTCAGCGCGCAGCACAGCTTTTTTGAAAGTGTTAAATTAATGGTTAACGACTAGACTAAAATCTAGTTATAGAATGTTAAAATATGAAGCACAGCTATCAGAAATGACAAAGTAAACAGTGTAAATTTATTTATAAAGTTTCATTTGCCTAAAAGCTGGTGCAATATTTTTGGTATAACAAATAAACTATTTTGAACATTTAACTACAGTACTAAATATTACCAGGGTTAAGTCACGTTGGCCTGAAAAAAAGAGAAAAATCTTCTCGACGTTTCGAGCGAAGGCCCTTCGTCAGGAGAAATTAGTAAACAACTCACATGTGGTCACGCGTATTTATAGCAGAGCTACAATGGGAATCACGTGAACACATGTAAGCCAATACAAACAAAGTAAACAAATAAATTAATATGTAATTTTAGCCTGTGTGCAGGTGCTGGCCCAATTTGTGGGTCAGCTACCTGCAAATAGGCAAAGAAACAGGTTATAAATTACTATTTAAATCATCGGAAAAAGGTTAAGGAAAAGGTGTGGAATATGGTGGTGGAGTGAGCTAAATGAAAGAGAATCGCTCATTGAGGCCGTGAGGGTGAATGGTACCAAGTTTGTAAATGAGACGCATTTCCTGTTTACGACGAGTATCATTACAACCTGTAATGGGCTGAATGGCACAGATTTTCATGTTGGAAAAGGAGTGGTTGGCACTGTTGAAGTGCCTGGTAACAGGTTTGTTTTGCACATTGTATTTGACATCACGAAGGTGTTCAACAAACCTGTCACCTAAACGTCTTCCAGTTTCTCCGATGTAAAGCATGGGACATTTACTGCAAGAGATACAGTAAATGAGGTTGGAGGAAGTGCAAGTGAAACTGTGGGTTATGTTGAACCTACATTTTGGAGCCGAAATTGAAATTGAGGAGTCTAAATATTTACAGGTGTTGCACCTACCACGACAGCAAGAGCTGGTGCCAACATGTGATACCAAGGCTTGCTGCAGTGAGCTGTGAACAACGTTTTCCCGGATGTTTTTGCTATGCCGAAAAGATACTAGGGGTTTCTCAGAGAAAATGGAAGATGTTTCTGGGTCATTTTTAATGAGGTCGAAATTGTGGTTAATGATGTCCCTTACTTTGAAATTGAAGGGATGAAAAGTGAGAACTAGAGGTACTTTTTCATTAGAAATGGTAGCCAAAGGTTCGCTTAAGGTGTCTGAACGGGAAATGTTGGAGACCTTGTGTAAGGCAGTGTCCAAGAGGTGGGAAGGATAACCGCGATCAACAAAAAAGTTTCTCATTTCCAAACATTTGGCATTGAAATCGTCATCTTCACTGCAGAGGCGGCGAAGACGAAGAAATTGAGAGAAAGGAATGGAAGTTTTGGTGTGTTTAGGATGATGGGAGGAGAAGAGGAGGTAGCTATGAGAGTCAGTGGTCTTGTAAAAGACAGAATTGCTCAGCTTATTACCATTAATGGAGACAAGAATATCTAAGAACGACACACTAGTCTCACTGATCTCCCATGTGAACTGGAGTGCTGGGTGGAAGTCATTAACATACTTAATGAAGCAAACCAGGTCAGCGCGCGAACATGATGCAGTGCCTAAGCAATCATCAATGAACCGACCATAGTAGTCAGGTAGGAAACCAGTGTATTGTTCAAAGATTTGTTTTTCCACATAACCAACAAATAAGTTGGCATAGTTAGGGCCCATTTTGGTACCCATGGCTACACCACTAACTTGTTGGTAATGCTCACCATCAAATGAAAAATTGTTGAGGGTGAGCACTAACTCGGCCAGGCGTAACAAAGTAGTGGTCGATGGCTCCCGAGTTGTGCGTTGATCAAAGAAATATTTAAGTGCTTGAAGACCATTGTGATGCGGGATGACAGTGTAGAGTGATGTAACATCCATGGTGAAGATGAAATGATGTGAACCCTGAAAACTAATGTGGTCACAAATTTTCAGAGCATGTTTGGTGTCCTTGATGTAAGAAGGTAAATTCTTAACCAAGGGCGCCATGATGTGGTCAAGGTAGGATGAAATGGCTTGGGTAGGGCAACCACAAGCAGACACTATAGGTCTACCTGGGTTGTTGGGTTTGTGAATTTTGGGAAGGAAGTACATGACAGGTGTGCGTGGAGTGGTGGTTAGGAGATTGCTTGCTGTATCAGGCAATTCCCCAGTGGTGATGAGGTTGTTAATGGTGGATCGAATGGTGGTGTTGTGTTGGGATGTCAAATCACCATCAACTCTGCTGTAAAAAGCAGTGTCGTTTAGTTGCCTTTGAGCCTCTTCGCGGTACAAATCAGCTCTCCAGACAACCAAAGCACCACCTTTGTCAGCAGGTTTGATGACAATATCATTCCGGCTACGCAATGATTTTAAAGCACTTAATTCACTAGAGCTGAGATTAGATGGCCTTTTGGGCCTAAAAGGTGGGAGCTGATCTATATCATGTCGACATTGTCGAATGAAAAGATCAAGGGAGCCAAATTGGCCTTCAGGAGGAGACCAGGAAGATTTTTTAGGATTAGCAGCCTCAAAAACATCCTTTTGTTGGATGGAGGAATTATTGTGAAAATGTGCCTTAAGTCTTAGTCTTCTAAAGAAAGTTTCGGTGTCCTCCTTCACTGAGAAGGAGTCTATGGGCCCAGGGTTGGGAACAAATTTGAGACCTTTCGCAAGAGAGACCTTAACTACAGTACTACAGTGTATGTAGTACTGAGACCTTAACTACAGTACTACAGTGTATGTATCAATCACTGGATCCGTATATACAGTATAAATCAAAGAAATCATTCAAGGAATATCCTGTCAAACAACTTTAAATTTAAGAAACAAAAGAAGAATATTGTTATTTTTTATTTACATTAAATAATCCTCTGAATCTGTTAGATGTTCGCTTTCGTCTTCTGACCTAGACGAAATTGACGTACTGTAGCATCAGTTTCTTCACAATGACTTACATGTAGTGTTGTTGCAGTTCGCAGGACATCTTGTCATGTGTGTTTTCTTCTTCTCGGTGTGTTGGCTGGGAAAGACTGTTGTGCCATACATGTATATATGCCGGCCACGTGATCAATTGTTTCTCTCTCTTCCTTTGACCAATTTGGCCGATTATGTTGCTTTTTCCCCATTTCAAAAAAGTATTTAGCTCTTTCACCACACCTTTCGATTTCTTAGCCGACTAAGCCATCCTGAACTACAGTAAACAGTGCGGAAAGCTTTTCGTTACTCGTGAGACTCTTTTTAGAACAACCTTAGGTGCTTCCGTTTCCAAAGGAAGGCTCTCCAATCACAACCATTTGTTTGACAACTCAAAAGGGTGTGCCAATTTCACACTAATTAGTACATCACTGCTTGCCACATTGGTTATTGTGTCTCGAATATAATATAAAAATAAAAGAGCTTAGAAGACGTCTAATTTCTGGTGATTTGAGCGGAAATGATGAAAATCGCACTTCTTGAGAAGTCCTGGTGTGTGTCAAGGTGTGCGCGTGCGATCGCACGCCATTCCCAGGAAGGCCTGATTTACCCACTAAAATAAGGCCCGTTTCAAACGTCGAGCTTATCATGTGCCGAACTTAATACATATTAAGTTCGACAAAGTTCGACGTGGTTTCAAACGTCGAGCCTGTAGCATGTCGAACTTAATTGCTAGCGGCGAGCATTCGTTGGATTTGGTGTACGCGAATGTGCAGCGCTTAACATGAATAATGTGTCATGAATCGCACGGTTTTCGTTTTTCTTGTCTATATCTCATTATTTTCTTGTCGGAAAATGGTGACGGTAAATCAGAAGAGAGCGAGAAAAGAGAACAGAATAATTGTGAGTAGATGATTGACTTGAATCTGCCTTACACTAGCTTGTTGTCAGTTGAAGCGGAACGTATCTCTGTGCGCCGTCCGATTGACTTCTTCATCTTCTTCAAACTTCAAACTCAGCGCATCGATTACATGCTTATTACGATACAAACAGTAATGATCTCTTCTCGCGGCTATATTTACACGAAAAGACCGCCGTGCGTATAAAGTTTCATGTTTTCGACTCGCATTACAGTTAGGAAAACTAGACAAACACGTTTTTTCGTGAATTGCATTAAGTTCGACACATGATAAGTTCGACGTTTGAAACCACGTCGCGCTAATTCAAACTATTAAGTTCGGCACATGGCAAGCTCAACGTTTAAAACGGGCCGAAATTGTGCCTTAGGCTTGTTCTAAACGTCGAACTTATCATGTGCCGAACCTAATACAAGGTATTAAGTACATGATAAGTTCGACGTTTGCAACGATTAAGTTCGGCGGTTTTAATTAAGGTCGACCCAAGCGTTAAGTTCGACCGAGTCAGTCGAACTTAATGCATTAAGTTCGACCATAGTTCGACCGGTTCTAAACGTCGAATCTATCATGTGCCGAACCGAATACATTTGATAGAAAAAACAAGTTTGTCTAGTTTTTGCGCCCTAAGGTGAGCGCCAAATACGAAACTTGATACACACGAAATACGCGCGTGACATTTTGGTGCACTTTCGAAGAAAACATGGAAGCGCGAGGAGATGAATACTGTTTTAGTTGCGCACAAACGACGAAATACAAGTGTATATGTTGTGGCGCACCAGTATGTAACCGATGTTCTGTGTTCGAAGATGACGAAGACGTCGATGGATGGTGTGCGGACATTTTATAGGAATGTGGCAGCCATCGATAGCTGCCCAGCAACATGGGAACTGCCACATTTCTTCCATATCGACAATTTTATTTTTTAACTCAACTTCTGTTTGAGGCATGAATTTGGAGACACATTCTTGCCACAACAATTCGACTATAACTCTGCAAGCGTCTTTGGTTATGGCACATACGGTTGACAATCCAAGACCTGACATTTCAGCTATTGTATAATAGTACGAACCTCTCCCCAAACGGTACAGACAAATAGCTAATCTCAGCTCAGGTGGAATGGCCTCTTCAACCACATTTTTGCGCTCGAGTACATGTTTTATTCGATCGAGGATAAACGTGAATGTTCCACGTGAAACTCTGAAAGTTTTCTTAAATCTCGCATCAGTATATGTTTGCCATATAATTCTCCACCAACCAGTATTCCGTGTAAGACGACGGCATGAACGACGACGCACTGGCAACGGCCACAAGAACCAATATCGTTGCTAATTTGACCAGTCGCATTCTCCTAATCAACAGACTGTTCACTATTGACTCTATCGTTCTCCTCCGTCTCCTTGCACGTTCAAACATGGTCTGGATAAGCGCGATTCTCCTGTTTTCCTGCATCATACTTTGACTGTTCACTTTCGCCATTTTGGAATTGCGTGCGACTCATTATGTGACCACTGACCATGACAAACGAATGTTCGCAACGAAGATTAAGTTCGACCAAGGTTCGACCTATTAAGTTCGACGTATGCAACCGACGTCGAACTTAATGATTGAGGTCGAACTTAATGTGAATTAGGTTCGGCACATGATAAGTTCGACGTTTAGAACAAGCCTTAGAAGGCGAAGTGATCAAAATATGCACAAACTGGTGTTTCAAAATTTTAAATTAATTTAAATTATTAAAATTTTAAAAATTAAACCCTTATTAAAGGATGAGTGTCCAGCTAATGCATTGCGCGCTTGTGTTTTTGTTTTCATACGGGAAACTGGCATCTAATTCCCGCAATGTATTAACTTTCTCATGGTTTGGTTCTCTGCCGATGATATTATAAGCTTCCAAAAGTCGTTTGAATCGATTTGTAGCGATGTCTGACTCAGAATTTGTCGAAAATAATTATAAACGACACTCCACGAATCTGTTCACAACGGCTTTCATTACAACGGCATAATATTTCGCACTTTACAGACTGTGCATAACACTTCTGTATGCTGTATACACGCTCAACGTTTCTGACGTATTTCTGCATGTCTGCTCATAGAATGTAGGCAATAATAACTTCTTATTAACCGAACGCGAGGTCTTTACAGAGAAATATCGGACCGAGGTCTTTTTGGTACAGACCAAGGTCTGATATTTCTCTGTAAAGATCGAGCAAGCGAGGTTAATAAAAAGTTTATTATATGGCATTTTGAAACAACAAACCTTACATTTATACCTTGTCATGATACGTACTTTAGTCAGTTTAGTGTGACCTCGAGCGTGTGACATAAACTCATCGTTTTCAATGTTGTTGCTTTTGTTGTCGTCGCTTTCGGACTCCTAAACTCGCTTCCAGATTGCTCTTGTCCCAATCATACATAATTTAGTCCTCAGGTTGTTGAATTCACAAAATTCTTGCGGTTTTCTTTCGTTGTTTAGTTGCAAACAACATGGCTGATAAATTTGTTTGTTTTTTTCCCGTAATGGACCGCTAAAAATGTTTCTAAGCCAATCACAGCGCGCTATTTCACCGGAAGTGACGCTTGCCATATAATAAAAGGATCTTATAGGCTTTGCTAGGAAACTGTACGTGTCGAAGAGAAATATATTACTTTTGACGCTCCGCATGAAATTAATTGACAATGATTTGTCTTTGTCTGAGAACTCAAAAATATTTGGATGGTCTTCACTCTTGTGTTACTGTAGCCTATTCGAAGGGAAAGGAGCCTACAACTACAAACAAAACACTGCGATAAATTGCAGTATTGCATTTGAAAATTAAACTCCAGAGAACAATCAAAACAAATCCTAATCGAAGATGCAATCCCACAGGTAAACCACTTGTAAACAGCAGTATGAATGCGTCTTATTGAAATGACAAAACTTTGAGTCTAGCTAGCTCTTATTAAGGCATCTAATTTATTGCCTACGTTTAGTTACGATCTCTTGTCTGGCCTTCGTTTGGTTTTGTTAAGAAACGCCGATCGACGAATACTTGTCTCGAAATACAACTCCACGGCCCTCTGAGTGTAATCAAATATTATCAAAAATATGACAATAACTACTTACTAAATCATCTTTGCTCTCACGAAAAACATAAATTGAGTAATTTACTGCAAGGATTGTTCAGATATCGAGGGATTGCTTCACTTGTTGAATTTCGTGGCCCGAAAAATGGCCACGAGCGTGCATTGTGAGCGCGCAATGCATTAGCTGGACACTCATCCTTTAAAGAAACAGTTTGAAAGCCTTTGTGTCATACTGTAGCTGTGAAAGTTTTACCCCAATAACATTTTGGCCAAATGCGATCGTATTTAGCCTAATGCCGTCACGTTTTGTTGAAACACAATTGTGCTTTATGTTCAAACGTGATATCGGAAGCATACGGGCACTGCTACAGTATAAAGAACCATGGATTTGCAACACGATCATGCTGCGAAAGCGTGAAAATATTATGTCTGTCTTGAATGTAGCCAAAGTTATATATAGGGCCCACTGATAGATTGACTCTTTTTAGGCTTGGTGAGTAACACATATGTACTGATTATTTTTCAGCCTGATGATGTAGACAAGAAGTATTCAGGACTTCTTGAGAAGAAGTGGATTTCTGTTATTAGACTTCAGAAGAAGGTTAGTTAATTCATTATAAAAGATGTAATTTACATAAGACGTACTGTGATCTGTGGCATGGCTTGTAGGAGGGGGGTGATGGGGTATTTTCGTTCTCTGTATTGGGGTATTAAATTTAAATATTCGTTCTTCACTCAGTCATCTTTTTATTAAACATGTTTCAATCCTATCATGGATGGCGGGCATAATGCTTGTGGTGTGTTTAATATCTGTTTTCCATTTTCAACAGTATTTTAAGTCTGTTATTTATTGTTAATGGACTTGCCGGACAACATATTTCATTATTTGAGTCTGGATTTTATCCCAATAAGGGTCATAAGGGACCATAAGGAATCATAATGTACATTGCTAGATGTCATCAGCATGGTCACGCTCACAGAATCACATTGGCTCCCATACAATATGGCGGACATGGTGGGACTCTCAGACCTCTCTTTTAAACGTAAAAAATATTGGTGAAAAAAAAATTTGTTATTTTACGTGCTTCAGCACTTCCTTTTATTTTTCACGCTTCAAGTTCACTGGGTCACTCCCCCATTCCCCATCCCCCCCCCCCCCCCCCTCCACACACACTTGTAAATTGACAGAACTCCGAAAAATAGGTACGCTTATGTGATTTCTAATGTGGCCTTGAAGTGTACGAAAATGCGATATGAGTTAAATTTGAGTGTGTTATTGAGGAATTATCCAGGCTCTCTCAACGCGGCGCTGTGAAATGAGAGTCTGCAACAATCCTAGGTGTAAATCGATCAACGCCCACTTAATTAATATGCAAATGTTGCGAATCGGACCAATCACAGACTTCCGGAAGGCTGTGTAAAAACCGTCATTCAAAGCACAGTCCGAAAATGTAAATTTCACACTATCAACTATACACGTTACTGAAAACTCAGAAATCTGTTAAAGTAATGCCAAAAACAATGTAACGCATCTAACGATTGTCGGGTATGTAGTTAGGAGTTCAATATATTCAACTTTAGACTAAAAACCTGTATGGCGAAACAGTTTAGCGACGCGTGCTAAGATTGGATCCTGACAACCACAGAATAGCTCTTAGTTTTATAAGTTTGCTATCTCTAATGAGGAAGACAAACATAACTTTGATTTTACAAGAAACATTGATAAATCGTTATTCGAGATTGGGTGTTTGTTTAAATTCACGGCATTCACTGAGCAGGTGATGGCGACAGAATATCGTTAAGATAGAACAACGACAATTGCTTAGACGCAACATTTAAATCCAGAGTAGCGCTTCTCGTGATCAAGTTGCAAAAGCTACGAAGACTTTCACGAACAGCTGTATACGAACGAACACGAAATGAATTACTGCACGCTCCTTCGTAGCTAGGGAAGGTGTGAAATATATAGACACTTTCAAAGGCTTTCAAAGATAGCCGACATAAAGAACCATGCAGGTGCGTATCATCTGTATAGTCTAAACGGGCGACATATTAATAGTTAAAAAATTCAAGTGTTTGATAAAATTTAGCAAGACTTTCCTTCTGGCTGTTGAGTTGAAAACTGGGTCATTCTGAACTGAGTAACTGGTAGCCTGCGAGGCAGCCAGCTCTCCTTTTCGACTTCGATAATACCTGGTGCACAAATTGGATAACATCAATAAAGTTCCAGACACTTCGCACAGACAAGAAACTTCGTTTGAAAACTTAGAACTTACCCATTTAGCAATAATCTTTATTACACGAATTAACAACCTCGTCCCCAGGGCCTGTTGCCCTGTGGCAGCGCGAAAAGGCCCTGGCATCGGCTGGTTTTTAAATCCAGAAATTCTGGGTGTCATAAATTATAATAAATTTAGTACCTTCTAGGAGGAAATTCACTGCTTCGTCGACTTCAGTTAGCGTTCAATAGTTGCAACTTCTCTTCGTATTGTCTAGAACCATTTCAAGGTATAGTGTTTTGAATACTTGTTACATAGAGCTCTCTTCATCGTCCATAAGCAGCCATCAAAACGACCAGTTCAAGCTAAACTAGTGAAGTCAGGTATTGCAGTAATTAAGAAGCTAGCTTTCCAAGCCGCTTATAAGAAGTTTAAGAAGTAACAACAGCAGAAGCTCCCGCGCAGTTTCTTCTACCAAAATCACAGGAAGAGACAAACATGAATCAGCTTCCTGAAATTCACGAGTTTTTGTTGACCGAAATTTAGAAGAAAACAATTTGTATGCTTTCATCTGACACCACATTTCATCCACCGCATGAAATCAGCCCGCAAACGTCTTTGCAAACGTTTGGATGGTTCAGTGTTGTGTGGCAACAGTTACGAGAGTCTTAAGGAATTTGATTTTGAGAATATCTGGAAGCAGACGTACCTTTACTCATAGATATTTTTAACGCCGTGTCTGGTCGCACGAATACGCGGCCATCAAAACAACAAATCATGAATTAAGTGTAAATATAGGCTTTCTTGACTTTTAGTCTTCATAAATGAACGGTGTTTAATTCGTAGATTGTTTAGTCATTCTACTTAAAATTGTGTTATATGAAAAGTTTACTATAATCCGCAGTCTGTTAGGTTTTTCCTAAAGTCGAAATCACATAAATTGAATGTGGTGAAATTGACAAGACGTCAAAATACAAGGCTGTATGAAGCGTTCTAACTTTTCAGTTCTACACGTATCTTTTATTATTTGGCGTAGATATATGCTCTCCAAATTACCATTGTAGTGATGTAACTACTTCCTTTAAGGAAGTATTAGTTAATAAGTAACTGATAGTGTAGGAAGAGTCACGAGGCATGTAGAGAGAGAAGAAGGGCAGTGAAGAGTGTAAATAAAGAGTAGAAGAAAGAGCGTTCAAAATATAACAATGGCGACGAGTTGATATTGTGATACGAACAACTTTGGCATCATTCGTTTCTCCCATGCCACCATTTGATCCGGATTTAGAAGCTGGGGGCAATCAAGCGGCTCGTTGGCGAACCTGGTTAGCGGATTTTAAAACATTCCTGACTGCAAGCAATATTACTAATAAAACCCGTCAACGCGCTTTGTTACTATATCAAGCAGGACCACGCATAAGAGAAATTTTCCGGCAGTTTCCTGACCCAGGCGAGGCTGACGATGTGGCTAAAGCAGAGCAACTCCTTACAGACTATTTTGAGCCACAGAAGAACCGTTTGTATGAAGTTTACAAATTTAGACAAGCTACACAAGGTGAGTCTGAAACAATAGATCAGTATCACACAAGGTTGCGTTCGTTGTCAAAAAACTGCGAATTTTCAGATGTCGATTTCGAAATAATGGTGCAAATTGCAAATTGTAAATTCAATTTACAAAGAAACCAAATCTTATTTGTGGAGTAATCTATAGACAACATAATTCCCCAGAGTGTTTCCAAACATATTTTGAAGAAATTTTGGATAAGTTTAATAGTTCTTTCCCTAATAAACCAATATATATAATGGGTGACTTTAACATAAACCTCCTCAAAACTCAAACCTGTAAGTATGCTCAAAATTTCTTACTTACTTTACAAAGCTATGCCCTACTGCCTACGATTGATAAACCAACTCGAGTATATAAGAATTCAGCAACTTTAATTGATAATATCTTTACTAATAAAGTCGATGAAAAAATTTCAAGTGGTAATATTATCTCTGATATAAGTGATCATTTCTCACAATTTTGTATTATTCGTTCATCTAAGCAAAAATTTGTTCATCAACACAAAATTAGGGACTACTCTCATTTCTCTAACACAAAATTTACTAATGAACTCTCACAAATAGACTGGGAATCTATTATTGCAAAGAAAAAAGACAAAGTCGATAACTTATTTTCCACATTTTATAATAAACTGAATAAACTAACAAATAAGCATGCCCCATTTAAAACTATTTCAAAACGCAAAGCAAAACAATTTTCTAAACCCTGGATTACCAAAGGTCTAAGAAAGTCTATCAAAGCAAAAAATTATTTTTTTCAATCAGGTGACACAGATAAATATAAATTGTATAGAAATAAAATTCAAACTCTTACACGCATAAGTAAAAAACTTTACTTTCATACATACTTTGAAAATAATATCAAGAATATGAAAAAGACTGGGGAAGGTATTAATGATTTGATAAATCACAAAAAAAGAAATCAAAAGCACATAACAGCAATTAAGTGCCAAAATAATGATATTACACAGAATACGTCAGAAATTTCTAATATATTAAATAAATATTTCTCAACAGTTGGCCAAAAATTAGCTTCCAGTCTATCTAATTCTACAAAACATTTTAGTGATTATTTATCTGCAGACCATCATGCCCACTCTTTCTTTTTTAATCCTGTAACCTCACTTGAAGTGGAATATGAAATAACGTCAATGCCAATAAATAAAGCGCACGGACTGTATTCATGTCCTACCCGCATACTAAAATGTGCAAAGCAATTTATATCAAAACCATTAGGAGAAATATTGAATTTATCTATTTTGGGTGGAGTTTACCCGTCTAAATTAAAACATGCTAAAGTTATTCCTATTTTTAAAAATGGAGATGAAACTGAATCAGGAAATTATAGACCAATTTCTTTGCTTTCTAATTTTAATAGAATATTTGAAAAATTAATTTACAAACGAATTAAGTCATTCTTTGAGGAAAACTTTGTCTTGTTTAAATCTCAATTTGGTTTCCGTGAGAAACATTCTACACAACATGCTATTTTAGATATAGTAAATAATATACAAGATAATATGGACAAAAAGATGTTTTCATGTGGTATTTTCATTGATTTAAAAAAAGCCTTTGATACTGTTGATCACACTATACTATTGCGAAAATTAAATCATTACGGTATTAGAGGATCTATCAATAACTGGTTCAATTCATATTTAACAGGACGAACACAAACAACTCAAATTGGAATGGACATTTCAAATAAAGAAGAAAATACCTATGGTGTGCCACAAGGCTCTGTTTTAGGACCGCTACTTTTCTTAATTTATATTAACGATATCCACAAGTGTTCTGATGTATTCAAATTCTGTTTATTTGCTGATGATACTAACTTATTATACGCTGACAAAGAGTTAAAATCACTTGAGACCGTTGTCAATAGAGAATTGCTCAGCGTTTGTGAATGGTTATCTGCAAATAAATTAACACTGAATGCTAAAAAGTCAAATTTTGTTATCTTCCACTCTTTTAAAAAGAAACTTAATTATCAAGTCAATATTAAAATGCTTGATAGTAGTTCAAATGAGCTAATTTCTATTGAACATAAAGAGTATGTAAAATACTTAGGAGTCTTAATTGATGAGAACCTCACTTGGAAATGCCACATAGATAACATTGCCTCAAAAATAAGCAAAGCAATTGGCGTTATTTCAAGAATGAGACACTTTGTTCCTTCTTCTACTCTTCACAATATCTATCAATCTCTCATTTTGCCCTATTTAACATATGGAATAGTTATTTGGGGACAAGCTACCCAAGCGAATCAAAACAAGATACTCCTTCTTCAAAAGCGTGCTTTACGTTTAATATATTTCAAAAGAAAGAGTGAGCATGCTATCCCTCTTTTTGTCTGCTCAAAAATTATGCCACTAAATATGCTTTATTATAGTGCAGTTTCCAATTTAATGTATGATATCTCAAACAACACTACTCCGAGCACTATTTCTGATCTTTTTATTTATTCAAAGGAAGTACACGCACATAACACCAGACATGCTGCATCTTATAACTTCTATGTAAATTACTCACGTATGAATCAGAAAAAGTTATCTTTTGCAAAACTTGGAGCAAAAATATGGAATAGTATTTGCCCTGAGATACGTAAACTTGAGAAAAAGACCTTTAATAAAATAATAAAAAAGTCACTCCTAACAGTCCTGGAGGTTGAGGATGATTATGTTAATACACCTATGATAATCCAATTAATGACCAAACAATTGACATCTATAAAAATATAATCACACATGTTTATGTATATAGTTATGTAATTAATATGTAATTATTTTCAGTGCAAAACTTGCTTCATAGCTTCTATGAAATATGTCTTGCAATATTTACAATTGATATATAAGTATTCCAGTGCATGGTATTCTTTAAAAACTTGCATATTGTGTGCTGGATTATGATTTATATTCATCTTTGGACTATATTTTACAAATTCGAAAATTATTATTTACACTATCCGCCTCGATTAGCATTTGCTATTTGCGGATTAAGTGTATATTTATTGTGTTATAGTTAAAATAATTAATAAATGATTGATTGATTGATTGATTGATTGATTGATTGATTGATTGAAAAGTCTAGCAGAGTGCGTAAGCAAGCTTTACGAGATCCCAAATACAGTTTAAAAGATCTGTTGCTCGACGGCAGACGGGAAGAAATGAGCAAGGCACAAGCGGCAGACATCGAAGGGAATTTACACGCTGAAGCTTTACATACATTCACGAAACGCGTGGGAAAATACACCAAGACGGAGAAGCGCGACAAGAAATGTTACAATTGCGGTGGGGAATACCCGCATGTAGATAAAGCGTGTCCTGCAAGGAACAAAACATGCGCCAAATGTGGAAAATACAATCATTTCGCCAGTCAATGTCGAAGCTCATTTTCTAGCCAAAAGAGCGCCAAAACACGTCAGACTGTGCGGCCCGTGAAAAAGGAAAACGAAACAAGCAACGATGCGGATAGCGAGAATTCTGAATATTGCTATGCTGTGAATAACAAGCAAACGAATCCACAGACATCAGTATCCGTAAACGGATGTTCTATGAAAATGACAGTCGGCACGGGCTCTAGCATAAATGTCATTGACAAGAATACATTCCGGAAGATAAACAACGCGTCACTTAAGCCTACATCTGTCAAAGCCTATCCATTCAATTCACAAACACCAGTCCAAATGGAGGGGAAATTCCGAGCCCTAATGGAATCAAAGCACAAATTTACAGTTGCCACAATCTACGTAACGTCCGACGACGGTGGTTGTTTACTAAGCTCCGAAACAGCACAAGAGCTCGGACTTGTAAGTCTTCATCTAAATCAGATAAACGGAAGTACATCGAAATCTGTGACGACAATAATCTGCAGCAAATCTTAGATAAACACGCGCCAGTCTTTTGTGGGCTTGGGAAGTTAAAGAACAAAGAAATTGAACTTTCCATCGACGACACAGTGGCCACTGTTGCCCAACCACAGCGACGAATACCATTTCATCTCCGCCAGAAAGTCGAAGACGAGATACACAAATTAGAGCAGACAGATATTATTGAGAAAGTGCCAGAAAATACACCGACAGATTGGGTTTCCCCTGTGGTCATCGTCCCCAAACAAAATAATAACATTCGATTATGCGTCGATATGCGTGCGGCAAACAAGGCCATCAAAAGAACCAGACACCCGATACCAACTCTTGAAGCTGTTTCCCTGGAACTCAACGAGGCCCGTATATTCTCAAAGCTCGATTTATCACAAGCCTACCACCAACTTGAGCTGAGCCAAGCGTCAAGAAACATAACAACGTTCTGCACTCATGTCGGTCTCAGGCGCTACAAGCAAATATTATCCAATTGGCCCATAAAGGCCACCAAGGACTCGTGAAAACAAAAGCATTAATACGAGAATATGCATGGTTCCCCAATATGGATAAAGTCGTAAAAGATGAACTTGAAATGTGTTTACCCTGCCAGATTACTGGACCAGTCAATGCACCTGAACCATTACAGACACCAGAGATGCCTCATGGACCTTGGCAAACCATCCACGCTGATTTCTATGGACCACTTCCCACTGGACAGTATATCATCGTTTTCATTGATAAATACTCACGATACCCAGAAGCAGAGCACGTCAGCAAGTACAATCATACCTAAAGTTGACGCTATCTTTGCACGACATGGTGTCCCATGCAAGTTTAAATCTGATAACGGCCCACCTTTTAACAGCAAAGATTTCACACACTATTTAGCTCAGCTTGGCGTGAAACATGAAACGTCAGCACCTGAGTGGCCACAAGGGAATGCAGAGGCCGAAGCATTTATGAAACCTCTAGGAAAAGCAATCAAAACCGCTCGTGCAGAACACCGGAATTGGGTCCAAGAACTTTCCCGTTTCTTGTTAAGTTATCGCACCACTCCACTCCACACCGCTCCACCAATGTACCACCAGCACAACTTCTTTTCAACCGCCCGGTGCGAGGAGCGTTACCAATGTTAAACCCGAAAGATAAAGTGGTGAATAGACATAACGAAGCTAAACAGAATGACATCAAATCGAAAAACAAAGGAAGGGAATACGCGGACAAATGACGACATGCTCAACCTTCACAACTAAGAGTTGGAGATGTGGTCATCCTCAAGCAGAAAAAGAAAAACAAATTTACAACACGATTTGAATCTATCCCATACACTGTGATCGAACGCAAAGGAACTAAAATTGTTGCAGAAAATCAAAGACACCGAGTTGTAAGAAATGCATCTTTCTTCAAACGAATAAAAGATACAGTGACAGAATCAGATGATGAACAATACAGCGTACCTGAAAACAAAACTCCAGAAGAAGAAAAGAACAAGGATGTTCCAGAACCAGCAGTAAGAAGATCAACAAGGAGACGTATGGAAAGAGAACTGTATGGAAATCCGATTAACTCAGATATGGTTATTAAGTAGACTTAAAAAAATAATAAGACGAACACGAACTATAACTGTAAAATTTTAAAATATTTCACATTTCGTTTTAGTTGACAGTTTAAGAAACTTTATCTGAACAAAGAGAGGGATGTAGTGATGTAACTACTTCCTTTAAGGAACTATTAGTTAATAAGTAACTGATAGTGTAGGAAGAGTCACGAGGCATGTAGAGAGAGAAGAAGGACAGTGAAGAGTGTAAATAAAGAGTAGAAGAAAGAGCGTTCAAAATATAACAACCATTTAGTTTGTAGAGCATATACTGCTCCCAGCCTCACGCACTTCGTTTCAATGTACATTCTAATTTGCATATTTTGGTTCTTGTCTAAAGCCGCTCATCTTGAAAAAAAATACCTCGCACTTTCTACTTGAACTCGAATCGTCCTCGCTGATCTAAATAAAGCCTTGTCATTGCTGCTTTTACTGAATACCGAACCATGACGACTTTCGAAAGACGGCACTGATTATAAAACTCCGAGCAAAGATTTCTATCCTCGAGAGTCGGTTTTTCGCCATTGAATTTACCAAACGTTATTGGAGTCCACGATTATCGCTACTCATAAGTATAAGAACAGATCAAATTATAAACGCGGACGCTTTGTGAGCTATCAGCTATTGTTGAATATGAGTCATGAACAAATTAATTGACTGAACCAGAGTGACTGAACTTTGCATTAATTGTATTTGCGAAGAATATTTACGATAAGTGATCAACCAATGAAAACACAGAACCCACCAGCCGATGCCAGGGCCTTTTCGCGCTGCCACAGGGCAACAGGCCCTGGGGACGAGGTTGACGAATTAAGTGAATGTGTAATCTCCTCTTATTAATATGTTTTGAACGGCATATTGCGTTATTATGCATTAATTTTGTTTGACCAATAGAAACTCGCGGCCGCCAAATGCGACCAACAGAAATACGCCGCCTCTGACGGCCGCGAGTGATGAAAAAAACAACATCCATGCTTTGCTGCAGGCCCACATTTCACAGCAACAAGGAGGCCTTCCCGCAGGCTAGGAATTATCGCCCTCTGAATACCGAATTATTCCTGGAAAAAACCCACATTGAATCCGTGGAAAGAGATTGGAAACGAGTCGTGCTTGGATAGATCAAGGTGAAAAGGCGGTAAATTGCCGAGATATATTTTGATAACGAAATACTGACGTTTTGAGCGGGACCTGTTCATTAGAGTGAAAAAAGAGATTATTTGTTATCAATAACTAATCTTGGCAATTTACCACTTTTTCATTTTGATATAAATTGGTTATACATGTGGTTTCTGTTCATGTTTACTAAGTTAGTCGTTATATTTCAGGTGATGGAGCTGGAAACAAAGTTAGCTGAAGCCGAAAAAGAGGTCCATTATGGAGGTGAATATCTTTATCTGTAACCGGTTTGGGAGGGATGGGAAGACAGTTTCCATTTTTGGAAAGTAATATCATTGTGTAAGTGAAATATCGGACCGACGGACCGATACGGACAGAACCAAGCGAGCGCAGCGAGCTGAGCAGAGAACGGAGGACAGACCGAAGAAGCGAGGTCAGTAAGTAGTTTGTTATATGACTACAAACGTAAACGTTTTGTGAAAACTTGACAAAGTGTTAGGCCCGTATTCGCCGGCATCTTTCTTGCGAACTAAACCAAAATGCAACTGTTTTCACATTTTTAAAGTACTTTCCGCTTAGCTAGAATCTTGAACTTTCTACCCCAAATAGCATTTTTCAATTGCTTTTGTTTGACATATTGCTCAAGGTTGTGCGTTAAGTATTTGAATAAAAAGACATCTGAAATTCTATAATATACTTGTGAGAAGTAATTTAATCTTATATTATTACGAACAATGTTACGAACATTTTTAACATGTAAAAAGTTTTACACAACGTGGAAACTTAAACTATACATAAAATGAAAGCTTAACAAAATTTCTAACAACATATACCTGCACGATATATTTCAACAATGACTGGTTCTGAAATTATTATCCATCTTGTTGCATGTATACTGAGTCACTGACAGGACTTTCATTTTGTTTATAAAATCCTCTCAGCAGTCCAGAACGGCTGATTTCGGACCGCTCAGGGACCAATCAAATTGCTGGATTTCACGTTCCGGACCGCTCATGAAAATAGTCATATAATAATAATAATAGTTATGTTTTTATCTTCGTTTAATTGTCTGTTGGTCTGTCACTAGGATATTTCAAAATGTATTGAACCGATTTTGATGTAGCCTCCTAAAGCAGACGCTGTGAGACGCTTCCATGTCGCATTTAATTCGTCGAATTTAATGCGACGATTATGCGACAGAAGCGACACAGTTCGGTTTAGACGTCGAATTTAATGTATCGCATTTAATGTTACGGTTGAAATTTAACGCCAAATAGCTCTTAAGTTGGTGTTTCGAGTTTTAAGAGAAACGCCAATCGAAATATGGTATAGTAGGTTAATACTGCTGAAACAGAGAACGTAAGTGGTCTAACGTTTCGAGCGAAGGCCCTTCGTCAGAGAGAAACGTAAAAAAAACAAAAACGTAAAGAAGAGAAACGCCATGCTTTTATCTTCAAGTGAGTATATCAAAAAGCTAAAACACAAAGAAGAGCTTCAGATGCTCTCTGTGTTTCAACATGTGTTGTTAAACCTTGGCGTTGGTCGCCCGTTTGTCGTTAGTGAATGTATAAGCTTTTACTTAAAGCTCTCTCATTCTTAAAACTCGATTAATGTGTTGCTTTCGGCTAGTTCGACAGTTTTCTTCAGCCGAAAACTCCAATACCTTTAGCAAGTAACCCTTTATTGCCACCCAACTTCATACTAATTGTTTTCGTCCGTCACAAAATATTCTGGACGATACAAACAAGTACGACATGTTGAAAATGATCTTCGTGGGGCCCACGAACTGTTAAATTGTTGGGTATTGAGGGATATTGTAGGATAGAAAAAGTGATCATAATAATTTATGCATTTTATTCGACTGTATTTTATGCGACGTCTAAATCAACGTCGCATTTTCGTCGAATTATGCGACACAGCTCGTCGCATAATTCGACAGCGTCGAATTAAATGCGACGCGTCGAATAAAATCAGTTTAGACGTTGCATTTCCGTCGGATAAAATTGGTCGCATTAAATGCGACGAATTAAATGCGACGGAACTTCGACGTCTAAACCAAGCCTCACTAACGTTTGCTCAGACGAGCGATAAATTCCTTTCTCGATTGTCGACCAATCAGCCAATCTAATTGTTATTTTATAAACTTGTTCATAAACTTCTGGTTGACAAGCCAAGGTGCTAAAGCGTGTCTAGACAAAGTGATGCACACTGTAAGGTCCGTTTCAAACGTCGCACTTTTGCTGTGTCGATTCAATTGAGCATTTAAATGCGACCTTTCAATTAAACTCTATTAAATGCGACAAGCGCGTTAATTCGCGACAGCTTTTGTCGCATCGTGCTGCAGAAGTTCGACTCCGTTTCAAACGTCGAATTTCTCCCTTGTCGAACTCAATGCATAAATTAAGACAGCGTTAAAAAGAAATCCCTGCTTTCATTTCCCTGTTCCTTTTGTATCTCTTTGAACATGTCGTTGGGATGCGATTAATTAAATGCGACGTTTTAAGAGGACCGAATAAAAAGAATTATTTTGTTTCGGTGAAGTGAAATTGATACTCCGTGTCTTGCTGAAATCAGTTTGTCGCTTTAGTTTATAATATGTGTGCATGTAGCTACAGTTTTCATAAACTGAAACGATTTTCCAGTGTTGAAAAAATTTGAAGGCAATAAATGAGGAACTAAAAGAAGCATTTACCTTTGCCGCAAAGATCTAAAAGAGCGCAAAATGACCAGGAGTCAAGGCTAAGGAGTTACCGTAAGCCGGCGCTCAACTTTGAAAAGGACTAGGAGACACAAGTGTCAAGTTCAGCGAGCTAATCGTAACGGACCTACCCAATGAAGCAGAAACAAGATGCCTTAGATGTTCCTGCATGGTTTCTAAATTCTATCAGCTGATAATCCTTGTTCCCACTGGCTGCAAACCCTATAGAGTTAACATCAATACCTTTTCTTACATTAACTCCAGCCGTCGATATCCAGTCTCACGATCTTGAAAGCCTCGCGCTGATTGGTCAACAATCGAGAAAGGAATTTATCGCTCGTCTGAGCAGACGTTAGTGAGGGAATGGAGTGACAGAAGCGCCTCACAACGTCTGCTTTGTATACTGTAGGTAATCGCATGGGGCCGAGGAAAATTAAGTTTCGCGACGAGGGTAATTTGTAAGATTTTGAAAACACGAGTGAAACCAAATCTTAATTTCACGAGAACTCGTGCGATTAGGTGTTAATAATACAGCGGGCAAAATTATTCAAGAGCCATGTTATGTCCAGAAAATGTCGAAGTACATGTACCTTATCACGGTCGGTGCTCGGCAACATTCCAAATTTTCCTTGCTCTATCGTTGTGCCTGTGGCTTTCTTTTTGTAAACACAGGCAAAAGTTCGTAAATTTTCTACTGCATTCCTTCTCACTAATAGTTTACACTCCTTCAATAGTTTAAATTAGTTCAAAGTAAACAAAAAAGCATTTTCAGACTGAAAAACCTAGTTGCAGATTTGTTGAAAAAAGGTCAGTCCTCTGAGGTTCACTGTTGCTAAGTAACCAAGCGACCAATCACATACAAGAACTGCTGATCGAGGAACCAATCAAGTGCAAGTAATTTTGCCTGAATTACAAAAAAATATATGCCCTCTTCATTAGCCAATCATATGCGAGTAATTTTGCCCTCTATATTATTAAGGAGGCTAATTTTGATGTAACTCTATTCTTTTTGAAAATAACATACCTGCAAGTCATATAGTTATCTCCGCTAGGAAGTAGCGATTTTACCTACGTTTGTTTACCTCTTAGTTTGTCTGCCTGTCACAAAGACACATGTACTCAATAAATGTTGATTTGTAACTTTGTGGAAATGTTGAGCCCAAACTAAGGAGCAACCCATTAAAGCCCCAGTTACACTATACTCGCGTGTCGGATTACTTGCGTATCGGATTACTACTCGGATCGGATAGGGGTTTTACTTCCACTACTACGCAGTAATCCGATACAACACGTTGGCGCTAATCACTCCGCTGTGGACAGGGGCGGCGCGGAGCGTAAATTCGTTGGTATTAGTTGTGGTATATAAGGTAGGGGGGTCTGGGGGTATCCCCCCCAGAAAATTTTGAAATCTAGAGGCTCTGAAATGCAATTTCCAGCATTCTACAGAAGATATTCTTTGAAAAAATCCAGCGAGATGAAGACCTAAATGCTAAGTATTTAACGCAGTTCGATGACTTCATGACCAAATTAACGGAAACATCCATTGAATTATATCTGTCTATGACTGTGATGTGATTTTGTGATTAATAATATTGTAGCGGTACATTCCTTATATTCAAACTGCGCAAACGATAAGTACTTTAAAGATATTTCGTTTTTAAAATTGTGGGAATTGGGGCAAAATCGGAAATCAGGATTGAATGTCAATATGCGACATGGAGAAACCCGTTGAGTTGTTGGCAATGCATAACAAACTTGTTCACTGTTCTCTTACTTAGTTTTTAAGTTTACACTTAACAGTTGTGACTCGATAGTAAAGAAAAAAGTTTTGAAACATCCCAGCGATGGCCACAACAGCCGTCAACTCAAAACTCAGCCCGGCTTAGCTTGCGTGATGCGCCGACAATACATATGATCAGCGCAACGTCTGCCTGCTTTTGCGAACGCCAAGTGGTCAAGGTATTAGAATCGCAAAACTAATACCTTGTAGGATTGCGTTCTTAGATATACAAATATTCGCATCGTTCTTACCTTTGAAGGAAGAATTATGCCTTTATTTTGTTAAAGAGGGATTCAAGAAGGTTTTCCTTTCGTCAGATAAGTTCTAGTCGCCGTATCAAAGCTTCAAAATTGTTATAAATAATTGCTCTTTGTTTCCATATTATTGAAGTATTGAACTCCAGTGTTCGGAGCTTTTCCTTGTGAAATAGGCGATACCGCCGATACTACATGGATGATTTATATATTGGGATGTTATATATTGTTAATGTAATGAAGTGAAAAAAATTGCAGACTTCTGGCTGCGAAATAAAAGCAGTTTTAAATCGAAATAGTAAAGCGTCTGACTTCAAAATATAAATATTGTACCACCTGTGGTGAAATTTAACACCGAAAATCCGCGTTTCTTGTCAAGCCAAGGTATTAGTTTTGAGATTCTAATACCTTGAGGTCTAAGCCTTTCAAACACTCGTCGCTAAAGTCGAAGGACGTTGCGCGCGCCAGCGAGGACGGTATGGTACTGTGGAGTACTAAACTTTTTAGTGCTTAGCTACCAGATAATTGAAATCAAACAATCATTCCGTCTCTGTTCTGTAAGAATAAGTACTTTCTGATGGAATAATTATATTATTTTACAATTCATTTCAATCTGGAGAAAAAAAGGTATTAGACTAATACCTTTAATACCTTAGCGCGCCGCCCCTGGCTGTGGAGGTGATATGAAAGTAATCCGATATGTGACGGCCGCAATTTCTTGTGTTTAAACGGGGAAATGCGATACGTTCCGCTACTTCCAATTCTGTATTGCTCGTTTCAACACAGCTTTTGGCAGCTTTTCTAGTACATTGAAAGGCGATTGTTTCTTGCAATCACTTCTGATACTCGTCCAAGACGTGTATCTGGATTCTGTTGTGTTTCGTATGTGGGCTTTGGCCAATGCTAGTCAAGTACGGAACTAATTTTTCATATTTTGCTTTCACGCTGTCCCAGTCTGTGAAAAAACAACTCGATACATAGTCTATAGAAAGTTCCGCTTTGCAGTCATTAAGGTCTTCGTTAAGGTTTTCAGGGTCATTTCTGTAAAGCGCTCCCAATTCGTCAGAATTTATGCCACAAATATACAATAGATATCGTTAGAAAGCTATTAATCTGTAGAATGCAATGGTGTCTTTGGTTTCGCGATAAACACAAACCGTTAATAGTTGTGAATTTTTTAATTAAAACCAGAGGGCTTCACTCGGGGTCGGGGCGACTCGAGTAAAAAGCGTTTTATTTTGTTCAAAATATTTTTTTGTAGTTTGATTCCGAGGTAAATTTCCAGCTAAACGGTGTCAGCGTTTTTTGATATGTCGAGTTTTGCCGATTTTATTAACGGCCAAAGTTAAAAATGCTGTTTTTCGACCAACATTCGGAAAAAATAACTCATAAATTCGAAACCAGGCAATAAATAAAAAAAACGCTGGCACCGTTTTGCTGGACATTTATCTCGGAATCGAACTGCGAAAAACATTTTGAACAAAATGAAAGGCTTTGTTCTTAAGTCGCCCCGAGTGAAGCCCTCTGGTTTTAATTAAAAAATTCACAACTATTAACGGTTTGTGTTTATCGCGAAACCAAAGGCACCATTGTATTCTACAAATTCCTAGCTTTCTAGCGATATCTATTTTATTTTTGTGGCATAAATTCTGACGAATTGAGAGCGCTTTACAGAAATGACCCTGCAAACCTTACTGAAAACCTTAAAGGGTATGGGCAACAAAAACAAAAAATTTCATAAGCAAACCAGTGACATGGAGACACAATCTAGTGTGTTATGTAGAATTTTCTATATTTTTACATTATCAAATAATATGAAAAGCAAAAATTTCATTTCATATAGGCACTCTAATTTAAAAGAAACAAGACGCCTGCGCAGGCGTTCACTCGGGCTACTGATTTCTGAAAGCTTCCCGTAGCCTGTGCGTACCTCTAACAAGACTACATAGCAATGGCAATCTATGGTCTTATATGAACTGCTGCGGTGCATGAAGAGCCGAAGGTCTGCTAATGTAGTATAAATGTAAACAAGGCCGTTTTTCTGAATCTAATATATTTAGTTTCCGAATGTAATACGACACGCGATATGTAGACAGTTCAACATATTGATATCTTACCGGTTGTTGCTCTATTCGGTGCTTATTATTATACTTGCATTTTGTAGTTTTCGTGAAATGTCTTTCAAATATTCAAAAACATCGATAAAATGGCAATAAAAGCTTCGTTCAAAAGAGACAACCACTGATCATCTGGAGACAACTCGGCCAAACCTCGGTTTCGCAATTATTAAACATGACTGTTCTCTGACGTCCTTCACTCCTTCAGTTTAAAGTTTCCAATTATTCTTAATACACCTTGATTCGCTGACAGTCCGACTACTCTGACATCTTTGTTTGAGACGACTGCTGTGTAGTGTGCCAAGAAATGTCGTTGAAATATTCAAACTGAACATCGGTAAAATGGCAACAAAATTAAGCTTCGTTCATGAGACAACTCGCCATGAAAGTGATATCTCGGTTTCGCAAAGCCTCTTGGGGCAATATCTCGACCCCAAAAAACAAAAAAAACACTAACAACGCGACCTAGACTCGTCTACCTGCGGTAGCCCGAGTAACAAGTCTTTTTTGGAAAACCCACGCGAGGAACGCGCGCTGTTAAGTTAAGTTAAGTTAAGTTAAGTTAAGTTAAGTTAAGTTAAGTTAAGTTAAGTTAAGTTAAGTTAAGGTAAGTTAAGGTAAGTTAATTTAACAATAGAATGCCTTCGGAGCCAATCAAAACATAGAATTCAACGATTGACTCACGACAAACCACCGAAGCCAAAATTGTAAACGAAGTACTTCATGTAAGTCAATGCTATGGCAGCATGGAGTTATTAAAGGCTCGAGAGTGAGATATTCAGGGAGCGAGATATTTATTTCAAGAATAGAAGTTTTTACAAGCTTAGTAAGTATTTTAAGTATGAATCGTTGTCAATTTTTAAATGTGATGTACTATAGACGTTGTTGGAATGATGATACGTTTTTGAAAGCCTCTAGCTTTAAAATAGTCTTTGGACAATTTCATATTCAGACGAGGCAATTTATATGACCAACAGGCCGAAAGCTTAGCAAAGAAATATTTTACGTGGTGTTTCCACAAAACGTATTTATATTATGTTTACATGTATTCAGCAGTCGGGTAATTTACGCTTTACTGTACCCGAATCACACCACTGTGTCACATAGTTCTCTTTCAGTATGAAATGGAGAAATTGATCAATGACTTTACGGAGTGGCCACATAGGTCCATGTTTGGATGTTAAGGCATTCAAGGTGGATTTGATGCCTTCATTGTGTGGAATGTCCAATCTTGACAAAAATCTTGTTCAGATCTGAATACAAGGTCACTACAAGTACATACAGTAATTACAGCATTGTTTTTACCATAGTAGCTTTAGACATGATTGAACGCAGTAGATACATGCATGTCTAGACTTTCCTATTTTTTGTTATTGTAATTTGTCAATCCGGGAAAGTGTAACTAGGGATGGTTTTCATATCGGATTGGCCCAGGGGATACGATACAAAAGGCAATCCGGTATAGTGTAACTGAGCCTAAATTTTGGTTGATTTTGGCTGAGATTTGGGCGACAATTTCACAAAAGTAGGTGCGCGTACATGTGTCTGCCTTTCGGAATCGCTACATGCAGGCGATCATTTCGGTAAAATTCGTTAAGATGAAGCAAATGAAATAGTTCAATCAATGACAATGTCTTTTAAAACCGATTTATGATGCTCTGAACGGCCTGTGTGGCAAGTGGAAATAACTTTTATTACGAGTTGTTGTTTTGACTCATGGCCACGAGTATCAGATTTTAGATTATAGTCTGGATGAGATATAAACAAAAACAGCAAAAATCTGAATGTTTGAAGAAATTTAATTTTCGAATTGTATATCAAAATAAACTGAAACGTACGAAGGACAATCCTGTAACGAAACTATAACGGGGGGAGTAGACTAACTAGTAAAATATTGGGGAAAAAAGCAGCTGCTCCGAGCGCATTCGGAGGACAAAACTGATATCCTTGGCATTGACCAAACGCAAAATAGTCCGAAATCGTTTTGAACTCAACGAGCTAATAAATAAAATTTCAAAACCTTTTGTTAAGATTAATTTTTATTCAACTGTCACAAACACAATACAACGCATACAGCAGGAGATGCAATAATACTCCGTCGGCCTAACGACAGTTCATATATTATCCAATTGGACAATGGTAAAACGCATCGTGCTAGGTGACTTGCACATACGGTGGATATACATGTACATAGATAGAAAGATGCGCGATGACCTGATGCCTGCCTTATCAGGCAGACACAAAAAATCAGACTTTTCTAAAAATCGATTCAAAAAATCGACAGGTTCTCCATGTTGAAAAAATAATGAAAAATGCTTGATTACACTATTCTTATTATTGTTTATTTTACCGTAACTACTTCATGTTAGATGCACATAATAGGTTGGGTTTGGTTTAGGCACGTGTGGGGTTAGCACTGGAGAAAGTGTTAGGGTTAGCACTACCGGAAACAAGAACTACATTACATCTTATAATCACAACTTAACATGAAGCACTTACTCATTTTACTGTGATCTTTTAGGTTCGAATAAAAAGAGCAGATCGGCAGCAGATTGGATCCCCAGACCTCCTGAAAGGTATGAAATATTTTGAGGGAAAAAATAAAAAACCAAGTCGTTAAAAAATTATAATTGAATAGTTAAAGCTTATGTAGGGAAATTTTCTTCTTTTCCCCCCCGCATCTACTGTGCACTTTTTGACAACTAAATGTATATACGTTATTAGTGTTTTCAGCTTGAGTTGGTAAAGTTTTTTCGTATGTTTTTGCTGTACAAGCTGTCGTAAGTTTAATTCAGACAGAAAAACTCTGACCTCCAGACGGGACGCTCTCACGCATTGAGCCACTGGAACTCAGATGGTAGGCCGAGGTTGTTTTCTAGTCAACCCGTACGTGTATCACAAGTAGTTTTACGTCTCTCTCCTCGTCTCTCTTCTTTCGGAGATCGGAGCGAAACGCCGGAACAGGAAAATATCAAAACAACGTCTGCCAGATTTCTGTTGGTTTCTTGCACAAGATGTCGGTTTCTTGCAGGACTTGCTAATTCACGGATAACTAAGCCATCCATGTCTATATTAGTAACACATTTGTTGGTAAGTGATTATCACATGTTTATAATATGTCTTTTTTGTGAAAAAGACAAAATATACTCAGTTTTGCCGTTTAATATATCAGACGACTAGACGAGCCATAGGATAACATGCTTACATCCCGACGTGTTTCTCACATTGAAACAACAAACTTTCCTAATTTGTCCACACATTCGATTAACAATGGTCACGTAACCTTCTGCTATATTTGACATGTTTTCCACAACCTACTTTTCCAAAAATTATTGACACCCCGCTGATGCCGCCATATTGAGACAGAAGTCTGGCAGAGGTTCTTTTTTCTCTTTCTTTTCCGCTTTTCGCCCGCACTCTTAATGTCGAGCTGGCGATTCCGACACATCTCCGACGATCCCCGAAATCTTCGAAAGAACCTCTGTGGAGGAGAGAGGTTTTACGTACGGATTGACTATTTTCCAGGCGTATAAATATCGAAAACAACCTCTGTTGAGCGTCCGGCAGGCATTCGGAAGCTTGTGGGTTCGCGTCCCGTCTGGAGCTCAGAGTTTTTCTCTGAGTTTAACTTACGACAGCTTGTACAGCAAAAACATACGAAAACACTAAATGTATATTATTATTTATATTGAATCTATGATACTAGTTAATTCTAGTTTAACTTGAACGTCCTTTCAGATATACGCTCACAGGACACAGAAGCCCAGTAACCAAGGTTGTTTTTCATCCAGTTTTTAGGTGAGTTTCAAAAATCTTGTAAGGCACTAAAGGTTGTCTTGTTTTATTCATTTTATTTTTCTAAAAGGCTGTGTTAAAGGTCAACTAAACCTTTTGAAGTTATATTTTCTCCTTATCATCTAACTTAACAAAAGTAAAGAAAAATATGAATTTCGAGGTAAAGCAAAGAATTTATCAGCGAAGCCTTCTTAGGTCCTCTTGAAGCATGACCGCGTTTCTAGGAGAATATGTATTCCTTTGTCTTTGGCGTCATACCGGTAAAACCCACCAATCACCTTGTTGTTTGTACTAGTACAAGTCTTTATTTTGACGCGGTCGTCGTTCACGCGAGTTCGGCAAAAGGAGCAAAAACTCAAACTTAAGGTCTATTCATACGATCCGATTTTCTTCCTAGTGCATGTGATTTAGTAAACTTACTTGCTAAAGTATTGGGATATCCGTTCGCAAATTCGTGCAAATACTATACAATTATTGGATGAGGTTGAGCATGATATCAAGAATTATCAAGGCCGAGGTTTGTGTTATCCGCCTCAGCCTTCGGCTTCGGCAGATAACACAAACCTCGGCCTTGATAATTCTTGATATCATGCGATAACCGAATTCAATAAGTGTTTTATTATACAATTATAAATGTAGAAGCCTTTAGAAAGTTTTTTACAAAGTTAGGTAAAAATAGTAAATATTCATACCGTCTTCAGTTCGAGGTTCGCTAACTTTTTTCGCTTTCAAATACAATTTTCTCTTTCAAACACCGCTTTAAACTCTAACAGCTGTATGTGTAGCTCGCTTGTTTTTTCTTGGTGGTTTTAGCGTCAACAAAACGTGCCAAATCCGCCGGATTAATCTGCTTCTGATCTTCACTCCTAAGGACGGCCGCCATGTTTGTTTTGTTGAAACCGTGGCCAGCGCGTCATACCTACAGATAATTTTTGATATTTTGTAGGTGGCAAGATATCAAGAATTATCTGTAGATTGTTAGCCAATCACAATCGAGAATGTATCAGTATTGTATAATAATATAGTTTTTGTATCTGCGCAACGCGCAGATATATTGCTATCGTGTTGTGTGTGTGTGTGTGTTTGTGTGTTAACTTTTTGGTGTAACCGCTGACCAGTAATGTGTGCAGTAGTGTGACTGTTTATATTTCCTCGCCATGTTGTATCAACTACGGAGCGAGACGAAGAACAACATTTTCGAAGAAAGTCAATTGCAATGCTGTATGATTGGAGTAGTATGATTCAGGGATTACCGATACTTTAAAATGATTGCGTCTTACCGTACGCCAAGTGATAGCATAATAATGCAATTTGATATTTGCGTTCATCTCACTTCAAATATATTTTTCTCCGTTGCTATAATGCTATTCTATACGATTTGTTTTAATTTACATATGTTGTACAGAATTTAACGCTCTATCTAACCGTACAAGTTTCCCAAATGGCACAAACCTACAGACGATTGATTTACTTTAAATATGACCGCGTTCGACCTACGCCAAGTAAATAGCGTAATAATGCAATTTGATATTTGCGCTCATCTCAGTTCAAATATATTTTTCTCCGTTGCTATTCTATACGATTTGTTCTAGTTCACATAAGTTGTACAGAATTTAACGCTCTATCTAACCGTGCAAGTTTCCCAAACGCACAAACCTACAGACGATTGATTTACTTTAAATATGACCGCGTTTGACCGTAGGCCAAGTAAATAGCGTAAATAATGCAATTTGATATTTGCGCTCATGTCAGTTCAAATGGCCTTTCCTCCGTTATTATTGTATACAATGTTCTCTAATTCACATATGTTGTACAGAATTTAACGCTCTATCTTACTGTAGAAGTTTCGTGAATGGCACAAACCTACAGACGATCCAGGGGTGTCCTTTAAACACGCGGCATCCGGTGGCTCAACTGCAGTGAAGATATATCCCAATACGGCTGTTCGCCGTTAAATTCTATACTTCCGACAAAGTTTTTGACTAAAACACTATGATTTTTCAGGGTTATATTCTATACGATTTTTTCTAATTCACATATGTTGTAGAATATTTAACGCTCTATCTAACTGTACAAGTTTCGTGAATGGCACAAACATACAGACGATTCAGGGAATCAGCTGGCGGATACCGGTTTAAATATGATTGCGTCACGGCTTGATCCGATAATTGCCATTTGATATTTGGCGCTCATCTCACTTCAAATAGATTTTTCTCCGTTGCTATTCTACGATTTTTTTTAATGCACATTTGTTGAACAGAGTTTAACGCTCTATCTAACGGTATAAGTTTCCAAAATGGCACAAACCTACAGACAATTCAGGGGTATTTAGACCCGCGGTGTCCGGCTCAACAGCCGTATTATTGACCATTGGGATATATCTTCCTGCAGTTAGCCGTTAAATTAGACGTCTGCGGCGCAGGCTAACAAAGTTTTGCACTAAAACATTTCGGAGACAGGGGATATTGCTGATAAACTGGTAAGTATTTTAACGTGACTTATAGTAAACTTGTGAGTGTGATCTACCACAGTTTTTGTGAGTCATGATAAAAAATTATTTTGGTCAGAGAACGTGTACTTTCTCTTTAATTATCTTATAAGATCTCACTAAAATCTTATAAGATCTACGTGTGAAGATTTTACAAGATTTTACAAGATTTTGCAAGATCACACAAGATCGTGACAAGATTCTCACAGTGGTGGGTTTGGCGCAGATACATGTACGCATAGCGGACCTTTTGTTAGTGTTGTAGTTAAATCACATGCATCAAGAGGAGAATCGGATCCGCTTAATCGGATAATATGAATAGGCCTTTAGATAGTTCATAAAAGTGGAACCGAGTGACTGGTTTCAATTATTTCTTCGGTTTTAGATTGAGCTTTTCCGACGTTAACGGAAAATCGAATAATCTTGAAACGTATTGGAAAACGGAAATTGGCAATGTAAATTAAGTTTGTAGAACTTGTGAAATTGGAATGGAAGACCTTTACAACTGTTCTTTGTCATTCTTCGTTTTTGAGATATTTCAGTTTGTTTGATATGTAAATGACATGTTTTCTGACGCCATAATCAGGATACAGCATTTTCATGATTGCTCGACATAAAATGTTTATTGTCATGATAATTTTTTGTGGTCGCAGTTTCAAGTGATTTTGTTGGACAAACTCGGAGATTGCGGAGTGTAAAAATGCTTTACCCTAATTATGACGTCACAAATCTCATTTATGCTCATTTACATATCAAACAACTTGATGTATCTCATAAACGAAGAAAAATACGCCAAAGTTGTAAACGATCTTCCTTTATCATCACAGGTAGCCCAGATAGGTCATGTGGCAAGTAAAAGTTGATCTAGCATGAACTAGCCAGGGCCTTAAAAGCGGATTTCCAGTCCGCACGAAGCAACTCGCTGCGAGTATTTTAGCGCTCGTGGAAATTTTGAACTATTTTTTATTCGCCGCAAGTACTCGCAGCAAATAAACCAATCAATACAAATTATGTCGAACAAATTAGTAATTTATGAGGAAAACTGCACAAAGGAAATCATTACCGTGTCGATGGCTAATTTGCATGGATTTTGAAGGAAGAAATTACATAAATTAATCGAACTTTCACCTGGATTTTCTCTTAAAATACCGATTTGTTTGAGATACTATATCAAATCAAACACTCAGAAGAGTGCTTCATCAAGATATCCAAACACCTCGAAGTTTTTTCAAAAAACTTGACTATCGCTTCATCTGCCGCGAATTATCGCAACGAGCTGCGTTTGATGGATATACGGCGGAAACCGTGCGAGTACTCGCATCCAGTTGCTTCGTGCGAGGCCTTTACGGATTTGGCGCGGCCGCAGAAAATCCATGCAAATATCCTGCCACAAAAGTAGCCAAAATATATCTTTAAATCTCATATTTTATGCCTTAAACCTAAAAAAAATGTTGAAACTGTGTTGTATTTCTGTATCCTTTCGCTATCTATTGCTGGTGTGCACGTTACGTCATTCTCGCCATGTTGGAGGAATTTGGCAAAAGTATAATATTACCGTACTTTAAGTTTGACTGCCTTGTTTGGGATAACTGCGGCGATTTTCTGCTTCCAAAAATGAAAAAAAGAAACGCAAAATAGAACTGCAAAGGTAATTACGACAGATCTCACATTTTGGACGTACGAGGAAAAGGAACTTACATTGCGTTTTTTAGACTGGTTTTTTTTTGTTCTGAGGGAGTGATTTTCTTTACATTTCCAACTGAAAATGTGTAATAATGCAATTATCAGCCGATTAACAGGCCGTATTATCAGCCTTAATAATAATAATAATAATAATAATAATAATAATAATAATAATAATAATAATAATAATAATAATAATAATAATAATAATAATAATTTTGGGCATGGGGTCCTACTACGGGAACTTGGACGCTCCCGCCCTCCAGAATCTGGGGTAGTACTTTTGGCAAGTAGTAGCAACCCCAAAGCCACCCTTGTCAGGGTTACGACATCTGGTAGATTGAACCAGACAACTCAGTTCAACTCGTAATCTCAAGGTGGAGTCACGTGCCAATGAGATGAAAGGCTGACAAGTCAGGCAGTCGTACACGTACACCCGCAGGTGTGGCATCCCTGCGAGGTAACAGTGCCTTATCCGAAGTGCCGGGCAACCTCGGATGGACTTGTATAACCCGTGCGATGCTCGTGGGAACAATATGGAAAATACTGATCATGATTATCGAAACCGTAACATACAACAACCAGGTACTTCAGGTCACAATACAGAAGCAGTTACGGCTGAGGACATAAAAGAAGTACCAGTGAATATCAACGTACAGAATCGAAGTATCGAGTCTGTTTGGACATTTCACGAGAAGGTGAAATTAGTGGGTCCCCCCCCCCAATGGTCTCCAAGACCGTCCTCGTGAAAAGTTTAAATCCGTTGAGAAACTTGTAGGGGGTAGGGCCAAGTGAGTAGACTAGTAATGTGTTATATATTTAGCGGCATGCATATGCTATAAATTACAATACTAAGGTATATACAAAATGCCTCCAACTTGTTTTTACATTTACGACTTGTTTATAAATAAATCTCAAGATACTCTGACGTGTATCATTCTATTTTCTGGTTTGATTTCAACAAAATCATGTAATTTATGGCTTTTGGATTACTCTTAAATACTTGCCTCAAAATGCAGGAAACAGTATTTCAGAGACCCTAGAAATCCAAAATTTTCCGGGGAGCATGGCCCGGACCCCCATAGGAGACCAAGGTTCTTGCCCCCCCCCCCCTCCCAAACTCACGACCCTAGCTACGCCACTGGTGAGCAGAAGCTACGGGACAATGCAGCTAGATTCAAACAGGAAAAAGAGATTGCTAATCTAGTACTTGTCAGAAAGGGACAAGAAAGTGAAATTGATATCAGGACAATACAATCAGAAGAAGAGGAAGTAGCTGCAGACAACGGAGGGGTAGAAATTGAGCCGATGGTGGAAGACAATGCACAGGACGAGACTGAAAGTGGAAATACAGAGGAAGTGATTGCAATCCTGGAAAGCGATATTGAACTTGAAAGATTGTTCAGGATGGAGCTGCAACAACTAGTTCCATTAACGATGGAGACCATTGAAACCAGAGAGAAGCTACCGAAGTTGAGATTGACGTCAGCAATAGAAAAGAGTGCAAATAATATTTTGAGTGTAGAACTGAAAGAAGCGAACGACATCATGAAGATCACAGACACAGTATATGCTATGGGTAAGGCAGTTGCGAAGATGACTGGAGTTAAGAAAGAAAGAAGCTGGTCGAGGGGTGCCTAGTGGGAATAGGAGTGAGAGAAAGCTAAGGCATCAGATAAATCAGCTTAGGCAATTAATTGCACGAACAGCAAATGAGTTGCATCGAAGGAAGATGAGACGTAAACCAACAAAAAGAGAAAGAAGATTGTTGAAAGAGATTGGGACAAGGATAGAAGGAGGGAGAATCAGAAGTGACAACTTGAGAGCGGTGAAGGAGGGATGGTTGGATGAATTGAGAAATAAGAAAGTTAAACTCGACAAAATGTCTACGAGAGCGAAGAGGATAAAGAATAATGCCATGTTTGTAGCAGACGAAGGAGGATTCTACAGGAAGGGCAAGGGGACAAAAGTATTTCATGGAGAAGTTCCTCCAATGGAGAAGTTGCGTTTTGGGGAGGAATCTGGGAAAACGAGAAGAAGACTCCGGAGCAGCCATGGATGAAAGTGGTGGAACAGAAGCTGAAAGAAAAAGTACAAGACGTAAAAGAGTTTGTAATAACAAGAGAAGACCTGGCGAAGGGTATCGACGGTATCCAATTTTTTTTGGTAGAAAAGATTTAAAGGAGCATGGGATGCGCTACGTAGAGCGATGGTTAGATGGAAACAGGGAGTCGACAGAATACCAAGATGGCTGACATTTGGTAGATCTGTATTGTCGCCAAAAGCGGAAGATCTGAGTCCTGCAGGAGATTATCGTCCAATCACATGTTTAAACACGTCCCACAAGATTTACACCAGAATGATGGGAAGGTACATGAAGGAGCATGCGGAGAGTAATAACATCTGGTACGAAGGCCAGCATGGAGCGATGGAAGGAGTACTGGGAACTGTAGACCAGCTGCTGATTGACAAGTGTATGACGGATGAGGTGAGAGAACATCGTCGTAATCTTGCAGTAGCTCTCTATGATTATACGAAGGCATATGACAAAGTACACCATGACTGGATGCTGAGAGTATACCGGTGGATGAGGATCCCTGAAGATGTCATAAAGGTGATAGAGAGGCTAATGCAGGATTGGAAGACGAGACTGGAGGTGAATATAGATGGAAGGTAGATGACGAGCAGATGGATACAAATATCGTGTGGATTTCTACAAGGTGATAGCTACTCGCCAGTAGGGTTCTGTCTATCAGAAGTGCCAATTGGTATGCTTCTCAGTGAGACAAGAGGATATAGAATGGGACCGCCTGAACATCGTACAGTAAAGCGAACGCGCAGCTTATTTATTGACGATCTGAAAATGTACCAGGAAAGCCACGAACTATTGAGTGCTGCGAATGAGATGATCGTTAAAGCTAGCGACGATACAGGTGCATGTTACGGAGTCAAGAAATGTGCAGAGATTGTATTCGACCACGGTAAGATGGTGAAAGGTGATGGCATGGAAGTACTGCAAGAAAGGATGAAAACGCTCGACCCGGAAAAAAACGAGCACTACAAATTCCTAGGCATAGAGCAGGCGGAAAAAACAAGAAAGAGAAAGTTTTGGAAAGAGTTGTACCGGAGATGGAGAAGCTAGTGAAAATGTTAACTGAACTAGAACTGTATGACAGGAACATGATAAGAGCAATTAACTGCAGAGTGATACCTGTAGCAGGGTACCCCATGAATGTTTGTAAATTCTCCAAAGCAGATTTAAGGGAACTAGATATGACCTTGAAGAATGAACTAAGGTTGAAGAACATGCTTGGTAGGCAATCCAGCGACGAGAGGCTATACATGAAAAGGCAGGTGGGAGGACGAGGATTAAAGAGCCTGAGAGAAGTATATCAGGAAACAAAATCAGAATTGCGACTTACATGTTAATGTCAGAGGGTAGATGGATTGCAGTAGTATGGAAGAGAGAGTACGATGGTGAGTATTGCTCAGTGAAACGTGAAGCAGAACAGACGTTAGTGGAATGTAGATTGGAAGTAACCTTTAATGAAAAAGGAGTTACGATGAACGGAGAGAGTATGATTGGCCTCTGGAAAACTTGCTGGAGGAAGCTGAAGGAAGGAAGGACTGAAGAAAGGAATGGGAAACAACAAAAAGGCTGAATATATGAAGAAGAAAATGCAAAGCAAGGTTTATAAGGACCAGGAATTGGAATGTAGTGAATGGCTTAAATGTAATCTCGACCCTAAGAAGACTGCAGCGATAGTAAATATGCAAGAACAGATGATCGAGACAAGAAAATGGAAGGGGATGAGAGAACTAAACGTTGAATCGGTACTGTGTAGGTTATGTGAACAGTATGATGAGACTGTCCAACATCTCTTGGCAGGAAGCGCAGTATTAGCAGGGACAGAGTATGCGAGGAGACATAACAATGCATTGATTGTGCTAGCGGTGCAATGGGGTAAGCAACATGGGATTATAGGGGAAGGAACACTGGTATGACAAGTTTAAGATGGTGTGGGATTTTGAATATAAACTGAGGAAATATAATAAATCTAGGAGACCACTGGTAATAGGATGTCTTGGAGGTGGTATCAAGAAACTACAGCAACAAATCAAGAAGCTGATACCACATGAGAAGGATGCCAGATGGGTCGTGAGAACCATGCAGAAGACAGTGCGTGCTCATGGAAAGTGAGACACTACTGCGCAACGTGCTGAGCAAAGTAGTCCAAGAAGATTGATATTTTGGAAGAAACTGTAGTGTTGAATCATATAATCCTAACAAATTTTTGTAGGAGAAGCCAAAGCGCTACTGGCCGTCACTGACCGGCTATTCAAAAACATAATAATAATAATAATAATAATAATAATAATAATAATAATAATAATAACAATAATAATAATAATAATAATAATAAGACAGAAGAAGAAGACAGCAGGAATCATGAACATGTTGGAACAAATGGTCGAAACCCGGAAATGGAAAGCGATGCGAGGAATTGGAGACACAGATGGAAAGTGCAGGTTATGTGGACAGCACGAGGAAACCGTTCAGCACCTGCTTGCAGGATGTGGAATACTGGCGGGAGGTGAATACCTAAGCAGACACAACAACGCATTGATGGTGTTAGCAGTTAACTGGGCAATAGATAAAGGACTCTTACCTGAAAGCACAGTATGGTACGGAGAGAGATGGAAGAAAGGACATGTACTCAAGGGCGATGAATTCAAACTTTGCTGGGACTTCGAGTACAAAATGAGGAAAACGAGTACAGCGCGTAGACCGGACCTGACCCTGGAGGATGGAAGAGAGAAGAAAATATGGCTGGTGGACATGTCGTGCCCACAGGAAAGAAACATAGAGGAGGTAACACGAACCAAAATACGAAAGTATCAACAACTTGCGTTCGAGACTAGAGAGAAGCGACCAGGATATATAGTGGAAGTGGTACCAGTTATCATCGGATGTTTAGGAGGTGGTGTGGAGAAGACGGGAAAAATGGTGGCAAAAGTAATCAAAGGAGAAGGAAACGTGATAAGAATAGTGAGAACAATGCAGCGAACAGTACTGTTCGAAGGAGAGACAATTATAAGGAAAGTGTTAAGTGGAGTAGTTCAACCGAAGTAAGACTCGGTTAATGTCCCAACAATTATTGGTGGGAATGTGAAACCGGCCAGACTTTATTTTTAAGCTGGCTATATGCTGATAATAATAATAATAATAATAATAATAATAATAATAATAATAATAATAATAATAATAATAATAATGGTAATAATAGTAATAATAGTAAACTTTATTTCAGTGTCAATGTATTCAGCTGTATACTAGCTAATTGGGGACACTATTTAACTATTACAATTTAAAATTACATGATAAGAATTTATATATTACAATATAGCCTTACAGCCTTCGCCTTCGGCAATTAATGGGGGTAATAGAACGACGAGGAGTGCTATTAATGCCAAAATCATATGAGTGATTACAAAATCGACCGACCGCGAAGCGGGAGGTTGATTTGTTAATCACGAGTATGATTTGGCATTAATAGCACGACTCAATTCGTTCTATTGCCCATTAATTATATTTCCTTCTGTAATCAGGTCATGTCCTCGTCTTCTTTATTTACGACAGCAAATACTTCATAGTAGCTCAACTTTTGGGTTCTAGACCTAGGCCTCTCAACATGGCCCGCAAAAAATGCAAATTTCAGGCGGCCATTTCTTTTAATATACGGAGACTCGGCGAGGAGTTTTTTTAATAATAAAGTGAATTTATGAGGAGTTCGTACAATTATATGTGAGGTAAAACTGGGAGTTATTGATAAAGAATGATAAGAACCAAAAATGTGAGTAATTTAGTGTTGTTTGTCTTTATTTTATA
The DNA here is from genome assembly GCA_964035015.1 of Corallium rubrum. Lineage (NCBI taxonomy): Eukaryota > Metazoa > Cnidaria > Anthozoa > Scleralcyonacea > Coralliidae > Corallium > Corallium rubrum. The sequence goes on from OZ036008.1 coordinate 596,301, forward strand.
GCGTGTTTATACGCATGTATTTATTTATAAACACACTCATGCAGTTTAAGCTTTACTGTATTTCACCGAGTGTTGCTACTTTACTGACGAAAATATTTAAGAAATACCCGAGTGCCAATCTGGGTAATGATTTGTTTTTAATTTGTTGGGGACACGACACTGTTTTTAAAACGTATACAAAAAATTACAAATTTAAATTCTATATTTTAATATTTAAAATCCTCCATTTTTAAATTTTTTGAAAAATCCCGGAAAATCCTACAGCTTAGGTGCCGAACTGTGATTGGACAATTCTGATAGCGAGCTTGATTTCCATTGGCTGAAGCAGGCCGATTACAGCTAGCAAGAGTGCGATTAATGCTCAAATCGCACTCCTCTAAAGCAATGAAATTGCAGCATTTGGGCCTGATTACAGAAGGATATATAATTAACTTGATAATTCTTGATATCAAAAGTCTCATCCGATGATTGTTTATTATTTTTTTCTACAGTATTTTGTGCTTGTTGCTTTTGTTTAGTGTAATGGTATCATCATCAGAAGACGCAACTATAAAAGTATGGGATTATGAAACGGGTGATTTCGAGCGAACGTTAAAAGGACACACGGATGCTGTGCAGGACCTTGCCTTCGATCAAACTGGCAAATTTTTAGCGTCTTGTTCAGCCGACCTGACTGTTAGGTTATGGGATTTTCAAGGTTTTGAATGTATTAAAACACTACATGGTAAGTCGAATATATTTTAATCCCTTAGTTTCCGTTAACTTAGAATCACTCATTATACACATAGAAATAATAGACCTAGAATGCGGCTCCTATCTCCTGTCAGTATTTATACGCGGCGTATTTATAAGGGCAAAAGGAATTCGCCCTAGGACTTTTTAACAGTTTTTTACACGGCCGCGGTTGTTAACCGGTGTGGAGTGGACGATGGATGTATTTTAGCACTGAATTTCTTTGTTTTTTACCCTGGGGAATTTACTGGATTAGTGAATTTAAAGATAAAGGCATGTGAAGTGCAATATCCTTCGCCAAAACATTTCGAACATCAAACTCTGGATGTAGAAATGGCGACGATAGCGGCCTTTTAATACGAATGGTTTTAGTGTTTTTACTGTTTTACATTATATTTGAATGATTCCCACTTGCCAATCTGTATGTGATTTATACTGAGTGTAGAGGATTAATCAAGGAGACAGTAAGTGTTTCGTTCTTTTTTATCCAATCTAATAGGGATTTCTAGCTTGTCATTTTTGAAATATAAAATATGTTTATACCTATCATACTTATCAGTCCTTTCGACATCTATTTATATTGACATTTTAAATGCGTGTTTTTCTTAAGATTTTCCCCTAGTTTCCATTACGTATTTGATTATTTTATTTTATTTTAAACGGGCTTTGATGCAGACAATTTGTGAGTTTCAAGTTTAGCATGAGCCTATCTTTTTGTTGCTTTTTGTAATTGTGGTGAATTGATCGAAATATAATTTTGAACTTATAGTTCTTAATACGTTTAATAAAGCAAGTGTCTTGCAAATTGTTTTATTTTATGCTAATGATGTGGCTGATTTGTTGTCATGCATGTATCCAATTTATTCCTATGAAACGTCCTCCAGTTCTTTATTTTGAGAGGCGATCATTGTTGTATATATATATCCCACCCTTGCAAAATTCAAAACGGCGGATCTATAAGGGCAAAATAAAATTTAATTTGGACACCTGTCCTGCACCTGACAGAGCACGCATTCTAGGTCTATTATTTCTATGATTATACACCACTTACATAATAGCAATTAATTTGAATGTTCTTTTATGTGCATCTTAATAAGCCTTTCTGGTCTCGTTTGTGCCTCTGCAATACAAAATACTCTTTGCTTCATAACGAGGCCAGAAAGGCTCATTTAGATGCACATAAAAGAACATTTAATGTGAAGCCCTTTGTGAAAGTGGTCTATTAGGGTTTATAGAATAAGGTGTTCTCTACGCACGCTCTGATTGGCTGGGCCCCATGCATTTATAAGAGTACAGTACTGCTCAGAAATAACCTAACAGTGCGGTTGAGGTTGAGGTTAAATTAAACAATGATAGAAATGGTAATAAACTTTAGTAAAGCACAATAAAATTATCTAGTAATACAGAAAACAGTCCATATTTTGATTCATAGTGATTTAGAGACCGTTTAACTAACACTGAACAGAGTTATATTATGATTAAGCTTAGGTTAAACCTGGGTTTGAGCTCGGTTTTTGTTAGGTTATTTCTGAGCAGTACTGTATGAAGATCATGAATGACGTAAAATGGCGTGGGATGGTGTCACCTGACGGAAAAAGCTAGCGAACTTTCAAAACTATCCCACTTTTAGTTTGTTTTTTCTTCTTTATATTTTATAAAACATTATAAAATAAGGTGCCCACTACGCACGTTCTGATTGGCTGGGCTTCGTGCATTTATAAGAGAACAGAGATCATGAATGACGTAAAATGGCGTCAGCTGGCCGGAAAAGCCCGCCAAATTCCAAAACTACCTTACTTTTAGTTTGATTTTTCCTCTACTTATTTTATAAAACAAATAAAACATACCGCTCCTGTGTATATGTACCTTATAAAGGTACGTTTGACGTCATTTGAACACGAGAGAAGTGTAAACTAAAACTCTACTCAACTCCTTTCGTGTTCAAATGACGTCAAACGTGCCTTTATAATAGTACATATGCATGGAGCTTTATGTTTTATTTGTTAATTTTTAAGACAAAATCTCCTTCAGCTACGTTAACCTACTGGTCATCTCTCACTTGAAATCATATAGCCGTTTGCTTGATTACGCGATGCAAAGGCAGGCTCAGCTGACGCCGACGCCAAGTGACCAAAGCACGTCAGTCCCACTTTCTCGCCTCGCTAACACGGTGGAGAAAAATATTTTTGCCATTTTCGTTTCGAATCTTAGCGTTTCGTTTTTGATGCGCCTATATTCTGTCGAACACACACTTCGTGGGGAATGGAACATGTTTGGCGGCGATCCCCACAACGGCTTTCGAGTTCTTCGAGAACATAAACGAGGACAAACACAAACACAAACACAAACACAAACACAAACACAAACACAAACACAAACACAAACACAAACACAAACACAAACACAAACACAAACACAAACACAAACACAAACACAAACACAAACACAAACACAAACACCAACGCCAACGCCAACGCCAACGCCAACGCCAACGCCAACGCCAACGCCAACGCCAACGCCAACGCCAACGCCAACGCCAACGCCAACGCCAACGCCAACGCCAACGCCAACGCCAACGCCAACGCCAACGCCAACGCCAACGCCAACGCCAACGCCAACGCCAACGCCAACGCCAACGCCAACGCCAACGCCAACGCCAACGCCAACGCCAACGCCAACGCCAACGCCAACGCCAACGCCAACGCCAACGCCAATGCCAGCGCCAGCGCCAGCGCCAGCGCCAGCGCCAGCGCGCACACACGCACACGCACACAGAGGATAGTGGTATTATTATGTAGATGTGACGAAGAGCCGAATAATTCTGACAGTTTGTAAAAGGAACTTTCTTCTACGCGAAGTCTTCTTATTCGGGTAATCCGTAGGCGCGCTGGCAAGCGCAAAGCGCGCGAGGACCGACGGGAAGGAGGAAAAAGAGGAGAGAGGCCTCTGCCACTATAGTTTCTAGAAATGGTCTGCAAACGCGGCCAAACTTGTGTTTTTGTTCAAGTTTGCACTTTCACGCTTGCTAAACACATCGTATTTTTGGTATAATGAAGCAATCACCCAATAGCAGACACAAAACAAAAGATTTGTGCACTTCCAGTCCATCCTCAACATAAATTGCAGTTCATTAGCCGCTTTGATGTTCTCTGCGTTTTCAGACCATTTACTTCCAAGGACTATGGCGCAATCAAGCATTTCTTCCACACGGAGAATCTTGTGGTCAGATCTTTATTAAATTCTCATCCAAATCTTATCAAATCATTAAAAATTCATGAAGAAAATTCAAAAGAAATTAATATTTAATCAATATCTGTAAATCGCATACAAATTCGTCCTGATTTACATAAACTTTTTCCTCAATTTACTTAGTTACCTAAAATCACCCCAACTTGTAAAATAGTTTGAAAACATGGCTATTTACAGCAGATGCGTCCGTTTGATAAGTACGATAAAGCATTCGCAGCCGATCTGTATCTGATTCACTACGGCTCGCTTGCAGCTCGCCTTGTAAATCAGATATGGAGCGCTGCTCATGCTTTATATATTACGTAAATAGGCTATGAAGCAAAAATTAAGTTTGTCTTATTTGAAAGAACTCTTAAAATAATGAAGAATAACAATGGACCCTTTCACGGTTATTTCCGCCATGACACAAGGGGTCAAGCCATTGGGGCGAGCGTGCGACCATGTCTATGTATCCCTGTTAAAATTATGGTGAAACTCGTAGAGCAAGAAGTATATCGCTTCGGTTTTTGTCAAATTCGTGTATAATTGAAGAGTTTTAACTCTTATTATTGCCTGTAAATTCAAGTTAAACAAAAAGCAAATTTGGCTACAAGAGGTAAACACGCTTAACCTGAAACGTACCATAACTGTCTGCGGGTAGAGAATCTTACATTTTGTCTGATAACGGGAAAGCTCAGATAATGAAAATGAATTTCTAGTTATCATACGCTGCAAGCGTATGATAACTAGAAATTCATTTTCATGCGATAGAATTGGAGGAAAAGTTTTACATTGCGTAGCTGAAATCGACACTGAGCCGTGAGTCGGCCTGTCCAGCATAACAGCGCAGCCACCGTTCAACTGAGGAAATCTTCGTATTATAGCGTTTCTTTGGGTTGATTATCATCGATAATGGTTTCGAACTAAAAAAACGAATATTCCAGCTCACATGCAGAAAACTGCTTCAAACGACAATTAAAGACGAATCTGACAAAAACCGAAGCGATATACTTCTTGCTTACGAGTTTCACCATGATTTTAACAAGGATAAATAGTCATGGCCGCGTGCTCGCCCCAATGGTTTTTCACCCCTTGCGTCATGAAATAACTTTGAATGGGTCTATTTACAGTTCCTCCAATTTTCAAAACAGTTTTCTTCCGTTTTGTATTCGTAAGTGGGACGCACTTTTGTAGGCTTGGGTTTCACCCATCAAAGTCATTTTTTTCATCATGTTTTACTCATTTAATTCTAAAGGTTATAAAGAGACATTTTAAATTTAATGTTTTTCAATTTATAATTTTTGTAAATTGCCATTCAAGTATTATTAAAACATTCAATACATATTGAGATTTGTTTGATATGGAAATTTAACCCCTGACGTTACACGTGCATATATGACTTACAGATATATGTTATGTATTTTTGCAATTATTAAACCAAATCACTTAAAATTATTCCTGTACATGTGTGTCTCTCACAACACTAAGCATGCGATATTTCAAGTGATTTCGTTTGATAATTGCTAATATATATAGTTTTTTCAGTAAGTCATTATGCACGTACTCTTATTCTTAGTATATTAGTATCAGTATTAGTATTAGTATTAGTATTAGTATTAGTATTAGTATTAGTATTAGTATTAGTATTAGTATTAGTATTAGTATTAGTATTAGTATTAGTATTAGTATTAGTGGAAACAGAGAACGTGAGTGGTCTAACGTTTCGAGCGAAGGCCCTTCGGTTTTTTTTACTCTTTACATTTCTCTCTGACGAAGGGCCTTCGCTCGAAACGTTAGACCACTCACGTTCTCTGTTTCGGCAGTATTAACCTACCATACCACATTTCGATTGTTGTTTCAACACTGCCTACGCAGCACACTACTTTTATTAGTATTAGTATTATTAGTATTAATACTAACAGTTTACCACATAAATTTTGTTACAGTACATTATTAGAATTACAACGTGAATATTTTTAACTTAACTTATAAAATACCCCAGCTTATTGTAAATTAGCTTAGTGCCCCAACGACCATTAGTGCACTAAGCTAACTTATTTACAAGTAGACTATAAATCATGACATCAAGAGCTTAAATTTCCATATCAAACAAATTTTAATATCTCAAAAACGAAGCGAGATACGAAAGAGTTATCAACAACAATCTTTATAATCCCAAAACATGTTTAAAATAAGAGAGTTTATTTATACTCAATATTTCATTTCATACGCACTTCAACGCAATTCGACTAAAATTTAATGGCTTGATCCTTGGTCTATCATCAATCCTTTCACTAGCCTGCGTAGCGGCGCTTGGGGTTGGGGGGGGGGGGGATACAGCGACGAGCGGGCGACGAAGTCGCGAGCGAGTGGAGAGGGAGGAAGCGCCTGCACGGAAGGCCCATGTTTTTGGATTTCCGCCCCCCTAGTAATCCAATTACCAAATTGCCAAAATTCAACCGATCAGTATTTAGCGGCATGATTGGATTTCACTTTTCGCGTAGAAATATATCGCTGCGGTGCTCATGATTATTCATGTCTGAAACTTCGAAAAAAATAGTGAAGGAAAGCGGACGAAAACAAAAGGAGGCAAGCGATAACGATAATTGCAGGTTCTATGATTGCCAGCTGACCGCACTTACTGGAAGTAAGAACTCATTTGAAAATTTATTCAAGCGCCATCGCGTAGACAAGAGAGCCAAGACTGCGAGTCCATTGCCTTTGAATAAGTTATTACCAATACGCAGTGGAACTCTGTTCGAGCGAATTTGTAGCCTTGTGGAAGATAAATAAGAAACGCTGCCGACGTTCTAGTGAAGGACAACTCGGATCTCTTAGTATCTCCATGAACCGCTTCTTTCTCACGATTACTGCGGTGGCAAAGATTATTTTGAACGAACATTTACGAATCTCTTCCAGAGGTATTAGCGACGCATCAACGGGAGAATAACCTTATATATTTCCATGTCATCCAGTTGGTTCCTAATAATACTATTCAAGCTAGGAGAGATCACAATGATAGCTGCTTTTCCTGCCAACTGGTAATCACGCGCTCGCACAAACGTCTGATAAATCAAGCTCTTGCCAAACCCCGTAGGCAAGACAGCCAAACATCTTTTCCTGCCAACCAGTAGCTAAATGAAGATCTGATAACGCTTTGGAAAGAATACCATCAACGCACGATTCTTCTAAAGTCGCCATTTTGCAATGATTCATTTTCTACCCAGGAAAGTCCTGAATACTAATGAATTCGTCAACCAATCAGAATTTTGCGGTCGCTGACGGCCGCGGAAATCCAAAAATATGGGTCTTAACGTGCAGGCGCTCCCTCTCCCTTCCCCCTCCCCTTTCTCCCCTCCCCTTCCCATTTCTTCCCTCCCCTTCCCCTTTCTTCCCTCCTCTCCACTCGCCCGCGACTTCGTCGCTCGCTCGTCGCTGCATTCCCCCCAACCTCAAGCGCCGCTACGCAGGCTATCCTTTCACAAACTTATATGAAAACCTGCAATGCGGTATTTTGTGAGATGTCCTGGGGACAGACAGACAAACAATCAGACAAATATACAAACAGACAAACAAACAAATATAGTAAGGTTTGATATACTGCCGAAACAGGGAACGTATGGGAGTCTAACATTTCGGGGGATGCCCTTCGTCCGAGAGAAACGTCCTACGTTCTCTGTTTCGGCAGTATATATTAAACCTTACTATATTTCGATTGTTGTTTCAACACTGCCTACGCAGCACGCTACTTTTATTTCTGTGTTTAGACAAACAAACAGACAGATTACAAGAAGATCAGACTGGGTACTGCATGAGTGACATTTTAGACTGACGATTTTCAATTTTTTTTAGGTCATGACCACAACGTTTCTTCTGTTTCGTTTATGCCCTCTGGGGATTTTATTGTATCATCATCTAGAGATAAGACTATAAAAATGTGGGAAGTTGCCACAGGGTAAGTGAAAACGAGTTGTCATCGCGTGTGTCCGTGTTTGAGTGTGGTTATTAACTAATACTTAAAGTGCTTATAAATCCAAATATATATGGATTATATATATGGATTATATATATGGATTATATATAACGTGAATAGTTGAATGCCAAAATATTTTTTTGATTTGAACTTTTATTTATTGTCATACTGAAGTTTGTATTTCTAAAATGGTAATGAAGATGACGTTTATGTAGGCATAATTTAGTCAGAGCACTGCACTAGCATCACAAGGTCGCGGGTTCAGTTCCTAGCCGGAAGGCCTTGATGTTGCATTTTTCGCAAGTGGTCCCGGTTTGGTCTTATAATGTATATATTTACAAATTTATACAAATTTAAATTTTACAACTTTTCCTTCACCCAAATTACCTAGTATATCCATTTTTACAATGGATCGTTTGTAATCACGTGACATCGGACGCCATCTTGGTTGATTTCCAGTTAATTTCCATAACCCCTGGCAAAACGAACATGGCGGTCTGCGGTTTGTCAACAGTGTTTGTCAACAGTGTTTGTCAACAGTGTTTGTCAACAGAAAAATCACCCAAGATGGCGGACGTGACGTCATGTGCAAACGATCTATACTACTGTTCTGATTGTTCTTGGACGGAAAACTCAACATCTTAGTGTATTTATTACTGCAAAAAACTACTCCATCACATGGTAAAATATAGAACAACAAATTGTTTAATTTTGACTATTTCAAAGATGATGTCAATCTCTCGAGCCCATAGTCTCCCTCAAATCTAGACGCCTCGTTTACATCTCTTCTCGTTGTTTAATTATATCTGAGTCTCAGTAGGCCTCAGTCACACAAACAAACTTCATAACAAAGTTAAGAAAAATTTCGAATAGTAAATAGTCGCAATTTTAACAACGAAAAGGCGTATTTAAGACAATTAACGAAGGACTCAGCCTTCGAAATTCGTAAAGGCTTGTGATTGTCTGATCGAGGACGATATTGACGTCGTGAATTGATATTTTACCTTGGATTTCAAGAACATTTATGTCAAGTGCCACAACCAGCAGTGTCAGTCTCTCTCCGACACTTTTAAGGTGCATTTGATCTGCATTTTATGCAGGGTGCCAGGGTTCTCAGCACATTAGACAGAAAGGACAATGATTTTAATGCATACTGGCTTCGTTATACCAATTCTAAATAAGTTCAGCTAAAAAAAAAATCATTCTCGTTTGGCCGACGTGCTTGTGTAAGTTGTTGCGTGATGGCCGATCATTAACGTTTATTATCTTACTCTCTTCATCGCGTTTAGTTACTGCGTCAAAACGTTACAAGGACATCGAGAATGGGTACGCAGAGTTCGAGTTAATTCAGATGGTAAGTGTGCCTTACAACCTCGTACTCAGTCGTTATGAGAAAGCATTTTGGGCTCACTTCTTGGAAATTTGTTTGTGGCACTAGGCTTTATCCAAGATGGCTTTCTGTGAGATTATCGTAAAATGTCTGAAGTGAAAATTTCGTGTGGCGTTTTTCTTGTTCTAATGAACAGAAGGGCATGGTAGGGGCATTGACTGAAAATTTCAAGAGAATCTGATGTATATTCTTTGAGTTATGAACTCTCAAAGTTTGCCATGGCTAGTCGGGCTTTCGATAACAAGGCCTTATGACGTACGCATATGGACAACTATACATAAGTATAGGTTACAGTACTGCTCAGAAATAACCTAAGAGTGCAGTTGAAGTTGAGGTTAAGTTAAACAATGATAGAACTGGTAAAAAACTTTAGTAAAGCACAATAAAATTATCTAGTAATAAAGAAAACAGTCCATATTTTGATTCATAGTGATTTAGAGACAGTTTAACTAACACTGAACCAAGTTATATTACGATTAGTAATCGAACCCGAGGTAACTACGTCAGTTATTTACCCAGGCCTGAAGTACTTAGTTCAAGGTCAATGAGGTTGCCTAACAAAACTGAGATACTGAGTACGTTATCACAGAGGTTCGTTATCGTATAGGTTGTCTAAAAAAAACACCAATTAGGCAACTACCACATGGTGGTTGTAGACCAGCGAACTTAGTGCCTAGCTAAGATATTATATATTATCCCGGGGCATTAACTTGATTTATGCGTGTTTGGGAGTAATTATTATAAATAAACAACCGCGGTACATCAAAGAAGACCGAGGTGATCATGAACTAATAGGGACTTTAAGATCTACGACGCCGCTAGCTCGACAACGCGGCCTTAAAAACGTAAAAAAGCAATACATTTAAAAGAGCTTGTTTAATGACTTCCACGACGCTCCAGTTCTTGCTAAAACGGCTGTAGTGTCTGAGCTGAAGTAAACGTTAAGAAACATCTGTGACGAATGTAAACTAACAATTAGTTAGCAGAATTAGCGCGTAAAAGCATGATATAGCAAATTGCGGTAAACGCTCCCTTTCCTGTAACGCCCTTCCCGTACATTGGTCATGAATATAAGTACTTGTATTTCTAAGTTGTTGCATTTCTATATTTGGTTATTTGTTTGTACAGCCCAGCTTGGGCCTAACGAAACTGTTAAAATAAAGAGAGGTTCTGTCTACGTTACACATCTCTCACTTATCTGCGTGTTTATCTACAGAACGAGGACGGTATTGATATATACTCTTGGGATTACAAATTATTCATTCGCTTTTTTTCATTAAGAATTCTTTTTTCACTAAGAATTGGATCTTAAAGTCCCTAATAATTAACAGTTATGCCATAAGCTCGAGTTGTATATGAGCTCATAGCCAACTTGGCGCTTCGCCGAGTTGGCTATTAGTTCGTATGCAACGAGTGCGAATGGTACAAGAGACAAAATTACAGCAAAATGTTTGAAACAACATACTTCCGGCATAGACAACTAATACTTCCGCCATGCGTAATGACGCATTCACATAGAGTTTCTCGCTGAGCTGTTCGGCAAACAGCTTCGAAATGTTGTATAAATGTTGCTCGAGAGGCAAAAAATGTGTTAAGCAGATCAACAAAAAAGATTAAAAGGTACCTTTATGAAGTCAAAAGGTGGGTCAGTTGTTTATATTAGCGTTGCTGTCGTGAAAAAGGTTTTGATTTCAATCCATGCAAAAATGAAACTGAAACACCTTTGGCAGTGAAACAAGAACATGCTTTTTACTACTCCAAATGTTTATCTAAATCAAAAAAGTCTCTTTACTGGTGATCTCCTACGAAATGTGTGTTGTAAGCTTGATTTTAACCGTGAGTTTCTTTGTTTGGCAACAAATTAATATCAACCCGTTAATTTAGTCGGGTTTTTGAAGTAAAACGACGTAATTTTTAGGTGAATTTTACCATTTAACATGCTAAATTGTGTATTTGTTAATGTATTTTTACACAATGTTGTTTTTTGATACATTGGTTTGAGGGTGTTGATGTTTCTCTGTATAAAAATCCGTCAATTTCAACTCTTTTTGGCAATTTAAAAAAAAAACATGCGCCATCTTGTTTTTCCTCTACTAGCGAGATATGAGCTGATAGCCTGGTAGTAGGGAACCAATCGGATTACGCAAAAGCTCATATCCGATAGCATGCTATATAATAATTAGTAATAGCTGCTGGCATCAATGACTTCAGTATTTTTATTGGGCTGTTTATTACACTGATTTGTATGGGTTTTTACAAAGAAGATTGTGTTATTTTAAATGTTTGCTACTTTGCTTGTTTCTATTTCGTTGGTTTTAGGATCTTTATTAGCAAGCTGTTCTAATGATCAGGTAAGTCAACTGACATATTGTGTAAACTGCCTGATATCTAAAGCTGTATTCTAAAAGCTCACTCTAACCATTCAATTGAATGTGTGTAGTCTCATACTCAGTGAGGGTGAGTGGAGACTCATTGGGTGTTGAGTTGTACTTATTGAGTGTGTTGGGCCACTCATTGAGTATAAGTGTGAGTGAGCTTTTAGAATGCAGGCGTAAACCTCCATACATCGTTGTTATCCTATTTTAAAAGAAACATGCCGCGTAACATGCGCTCAAAACTGATTTCTACTGATCAAGTAAAAGTAGAAAATAGAAGGTTGACCGTACAAAGGGTTCGCACTCGCTGCTACCGAACTACAATCCTCGACGCTAAGCACTACACTAAGCTAGCGGACTCCAATCTCGTACCCAGCGCGTTCGCCGACACGCAAACGAAGGCTCTGAGATAATCCATCGCCGGAAACCGAAAAACCGGTTGCCGATTGAAATGAGCATGCGCCGCCAGAAATAGACGTGATAGACGTGATATCGAGATTATTCTGTGATCGAGATCTTCGCAAATGGAAGGAACCGATGTTTTATGGGTTGCACTGGATAAGCCATTAAAGAAAATAAACGGAGAAGGTCTACAAATTAAAGATAAACTGTTTTAGTATCAACCAACTAGTGGTCTATTGCAAATTCGGAATTCTGATTGGCTAAGCTACCAATACCAATACCAATAAACTTTATTTAACGAGGGTGACACAATTACAATAGATATTGTATTCTTCCCTGAGGGCCCTCTACTAGTGGTCTATTGGTGATAGAAGTCTATTGCTCATAGAAAACTCGGTCTCGTTGTCTAATTGTTAAATAGACATAATTAATTTTGATATAGTATGCTTTAATAAATTAATAGCTTGCAATTTTGTGGAGCTGAATAGATAAGAATAATACAGCTTCTGAGCTTCTCGTATAAATTTGCTTAGCATACGTTTATTGTCAGAGTTTTGTTAGTTACGATTTACACGAATTGCGATTGTTTTATGACAATAAACAGTATTTAGAATTGATTTACGTTAGTCGTTAGTTAGCCAATCAAAACATTTCCTCATATGGATTATCTCAGAGCCTTTGTTTGCGTGCCGGCGAAGGCTCTGGGTACGAGATTGAGCAGACTCGGGTGATTCTCATTTGAAAAACAATATTTAACCCCCCCCCCCCCCCCGAATTACTGGATTGGGGTGCTTAGGCCCCAGGGACCCTTGGGGAATAACAGAACATTGGGTTGGTATCGACCGTTTGTGAGCCGAAAATAAGCTGGACCGAAAACGTTGTCTTATCGTTGTTGTTGTTGCTCAGGATTCCCACGGTCTTTGAAAATCCTGGAAAGTCTTTTAAACTCAATAGAGGTTGTTGAAAGTCCTGAAAATTTTCCTCCTGTTGTTTTACCGTTAATTTGACCATATTTCAAACAAAGTGTGTTGCACTGTTTGCTGGCGATAGTTTAAAGGTGATGTCCAGTCCGTTCTGCGTATGATCCGCTATCTTTGTTATGAGGGCCCTCAAATGCGTATGATCCGCTATCTTTGTTATAAGGGCCCTCAAAACATGACATTCGTGGATAATTACATGAAGTACTCAGCTCAGTGTAAACCGTTAGAAGCAACATGGCAGAAAATTAAGTAATTCAACGAGGATATCTCTTCGGATTTCTATTCGTCTGAAAATGTTTTGTTTTGGATACAAGTAATGAAGAGAAAGCAAGAAAAGCTTTCAATCTTCAATAAGGTATCAGTGTATTTTTTTGCAAATGAAGATGTAAACATTAGTTTCGTACATGCGCGGAATACATGGCCAGAAATCGGGGATAGTATGGCCGGCAAAGCATGCGCACTGAATCCCTTAGTAATTAATTCAATATGGCGTTCTTCAATAGATTTCTGAAGGAAGTATAAAGAACAATCATTTTCGGTTATTTACTATTGTAAATTCCGACATGCGAACGTCCAAAACTTCACCAAATTTAACAATCGTTGAGCACTACAATTTATATTAAGTTTGAAGCCTCCTAAATAGGTACCTCTTATTCGCTGTTTAAAGTCTCTTAATCTGCTATAGCACTTATTTTGGAGCTCCAATTTTGGCTTCTTCTATGTTGTTTGTCCACGATGCGAACGTCTGAATTTGCTCGGGATAAACGTTACTTTGTTTTGCGGAGTTGTTCGTTCCACTTTTTCGTTGTTTGGGCTCAAAATGTACGATTTTAATGCAGCCGAGTCGTTGTAATTTAATTCATCAAGCGCCGAGACCAATACTGAACTCGGCGTGAAGAAGCAATGCATTGCTCGATAATTTCGGGTTCTTGTCCACCATTTCTTATGGAGCTGTTGCTAAGGTTGCCAGGGTCTTAACCGCTGTTATTAAATGTGACTGTGGATTCAGAAATAATAACCGAAATTTATGCGGCAATTATTGTGAGTATGATGAGTGTACAGGTCTGTCTAGAAGATTAAACCTTTTGTAATTTGATATTTGGGTAAGAAATGGGTCAATAAGACATTTTAGCGAATAAGTCATTAAGTTATTGTAAGAATAAGTTATTGTTATAGACTTCTGTTTATAGCCGAAATGATCGATATTTAGCCATCAGAATCTTCAAATTAATATTTCTATCTAAATCTGAGCCCACAGGTCACTGCCGCTGGCTGTCCTCGATTTCTGGCCATGGGACTGCACAGCACCTTTAACTATTGATCGAAGTACATTTACGTGACAGTTAATAAAGTGCCTATATCATGGTTGGGGATTTTACATATTTGGATATTTGGAACCTTCTGAGAAGATTGTAATAGACCACTTTCATAAAGGCTTTCACTTTACATATTCTTTCATGTGATTCTAAATGAGCCTTTCTGGCCTCGTTATGAAGCAAAGATTCTTTTGAATTGCAGACACACAAACGAGGCCAGAAAGGCTTATTAAGATGCACATAAAAGAATATCCAAATTAGTCGCTATTATGAAAGTGGTCTATACATCTTCCTTTTCTGAAATGTCACCTTCATGGACGTTTTCGCTGTTAAAGATGACGGAAGTGACGTCTACGCAGGAGTTTGTCTATATAAAAACCACTTTACAGATTCCTGCGTAGACATCACTTCCGATAACTTTATCAGTGAAAAAGTGCATGAAGATGAAATTTTAAAAAAGGAAGATATACTAGAAGCTACTATCGCAAGTGAAGTGCTGCCTCAAGTGGGACAAAAACCTTTAGCCCACTCCACAGGCAAATCTGTGCTGTCTGTGGCCAATGTGACAACCCCCTTGCCCACTCCACTCAAGATTTCCCACTCCACCCAAAGTTGCCTACTCCACCCAAGATTGCCCACTCCACCCAAAGTTGCCTACTCCACCCAAGATTGCCCACTTCACCCAAGTTGGCCCACTCCACCCGAGCTTGCCCACTCCACCCAAGCTTGCCCACTCCACCCAAGATTACCCACTCCACCCAAGATTGCCCACCCCACCCATTATCACATACCCAGGGTAAAAGCGGCTTTCCCATTGGCTCCGAAGAGGTGCACTTTTTCCGAGCTCACCTCCGATTCGGTCCAAGCGATCAAGTACCTTGTTGGTGGTATGGGATAAAAACCAAACGCACTTGCAGGTTCCGTGCATCCTGGATTGACGCACCTCGGGGGGCTGGCAGGTCCCTGAACCCACCGAGCGGGACATGCCAGCCCCCCTCGGACCCCAATTCCGGACGCACCTCCCTGCAAGTACGTTTGTTATAAGATTACTCACTCCAGCCAGGTTGGCCCTCTCCACCCGAGCTTGCCCAATCTACCCAAGGTTGCCTACTCCACCCAAGATTGCCCACTCCACCCAAGATTACCCACTCCACCCAAGTTTGCCCACTCCACCCAAAAAGAGCCCACAGAGTTGCCTGTGAGGGAGGCTGGAAAGTCCAAAAATTTAATATTAACTACACCTTTTTCAGGTCAAATTCAGAAACTTCCAAACGAACTTCAGATAATTCAGATCAATTTCAGAACTTTCCAAGTGAATTTCAGAAACTTCCAAATGATATTCAGATTTCCCAAATGATATTCAGAAATTTCCAAATGATATTCAGATTTTCCAAATGATATTCAGACATTTCCAAAATGAAGCGAGAGGCTTGCACAGTAAATAGTTCGGATCAGCTGAGGGAACACATATACCTTTTTTGCCCTGCATTACTCAATGAAAAACATTCAATTGCACTCATTGAAATAAAAATAGCACTTTATGTAATCAATGCTATTGATGTTACAGAAGCGTTATTGAATGTCGTTTCGCGCTAATAATAAAGTGATGTTGTTATTTCAATGAGTGCAATTGAATGTTTTTTATTGAGTAATGCAGGGCAAAAGGTGTATGTGTTCCCTCAGCTGATCCGAACTATTTACTGTTCAAGCGAACTTTAGCCTCTCGCTTCATTTTGGAAATGTCTGAATATCATTTGGAAATGTCTGAAATTCATTTGAAAATGTCTGAATATCATTTGGAAAATCTGAATATCATTTGGACAATTTGAATATCATTTGGAAATGTCTGAAATTCATTTGGACAATCTGAATATCATTTGGAAGTGTCTGAAATTCGTTTGGAAGTTTCTGAATTTGACCTGAAAAAGGTGTAGAAGTTACTATCGCAAGTGAAGTGCTGCCTCAAATTGGATAAAAACTAACCTTCAGCCTCTGTGCAGTTTGTGGGCAACGCACCCTCCCCCCTTGCCCACTCATCACCCCTTGCCCACTCATCCCCCTTTGCCCACTCCACCCAGGTTTGGTAATGCCCACTCCATCCAAGTAATTGCCCACTCCATCCAAGTAATTGCCCACTCCATCCAAGTTTGGTAATGCCCACTCCATCCGAGTTTGCCTACTCCATCCAAGTTTGCCAACTCCGGCCACCCAAGTTTGCCCACTCCACCCGAGTTCACCCACTCCAGCAAAGGAAGCTGGAAAGTCCAAAAATCTACTATTAATTACAATATACACAGAGTATTTACACATGTATTTTTTAATTATAAGATTGAAAACTACAAATTACTATAAGCTAAACTTATCCCATGACATGATTGACAAGGGTTTTGGCAGACAGGATTTACTGTACACACAATTAATATACAAATAGTAAATAATCATGCCTCTTGCTGTAATGTTGTGGTAAAACTGTCAATGCAAGTGTCTCATGTTAATGTAGAGCTTAAAAAAATAATACAGCAATGCACCATGTATATTTGAGTCCTTAAGAATATTTTGCAGAATTTATATCAGTAAAATGTGTTCTTAGCCGACAAATGTCAATGCCTAGAACAGCACTTGGTATAAATGGTTCAGCAAGAGAAATTCCTCGCACGTAATATTATTCTCAAAAGCATTTATGTATATATTATCTCCTTGCAATAATATAAGACACTGTCAGCTGTTGTCGTGTTCCACTTGAATATACTGGAATGGCTTGTGGGGTTTACAATAGCGTCGGTACACTCATGAAAGTTAAGAGCAATGTTGCTTTCCTCAAGACTGACCACTGAATCAGTGATGGTCTGAAAACTACAAGTTACCATAACTATCGCTTGACATGATATGGCAAGGATTTTGACAGGATACACATAATTAATATACAAATATTAAATAATCATTGCTCTTGCTCTAATGCTGTGGCAAAACTGTCCATGCAATTCCAAGTGCTTAATATGTTTTGCCAAATCTAGAGCTTAATAATATCATACAGCAAGGTACCATTGAGACCATGAGATTATTTTGCAGACTTTGTATAAGTAAAAATACACACACGCAGATAGTAGCGTCTGATCAGAATGGTGATCAGTGCAAACACAATGAACCCAGCCAATATACACCTAAAATAGAAGAAAACAACCGTGAAATCTCCTACCAAGAAACACAGTTGCCAGTTGTAGAAACTGATATCTTACTTCGGACAGGATAAACTCTCCAGCACGGCTTGACTCGTAGTATTATTTCCAGTTCAGAAAATCCATCGCCGTTGCGGTTGTTGACAAACTTCAAACGTTCCTCACTGACAATATTGAGGTAAAAGTTGAAATGAACTGATGAACACGTTCGATCATTCCATGGACGATCGAGGCATTGAGCGTGTTCACATCGAGCCAATTAATAAATATCGAGCCATTCATTGGCCGTAAAACGCTACGTCACAAAACGTCATAAATCTGTGGACAAACATGAAAGAATCGAGTTTTATCGTCGAGTGCTACATAGTTCCGCGAAGAGGTCTGGGCACGAAAATCCCGCAAGAGCAAGATTAGTGAACTGCCTCCCTTCGGTCGGCAGCAATTACAATAGACAGAATACAGTATTTACACATTACTACAAGTTACTATAACTTATCGCTTGACATGATATTGCAAGGCTTTTGACAAGATATACCACTGATCTCAAATAATATACTCATTATACTGGATAGAGCATCTATTGTTTCTCGCGTGGCAAAAATTGAAGTCGGGAGTGATGCTAAAAATCTCGCGGCGGCCATATCCGGTGGGACCCACAATATTGCCGAATCATAGTTTTCGCCTCTGGTTTTCGCTTTAAATGATCGGATTTTTAACGAAAACCAGCTAAATTTTTGTGACATGTATCTGTCGCTATGGGATAACTTAAAAGTGGCTGTATGAAAACCAAGTGGGTCTCGCCTGAAATGGCCGCCGCTAATTTATCCGACTTCAAGCGAGCACCGGATGCTCTATCCAGTATAATGAGTCTATTATTTGAGATCAGTGGGATATACACAAAATTAATATACAAATATTAAATAATCATGCCTCTTGCTCTATAGTCTGTCAGTGTAATCCCAAGCGCTTAATAATATGTGTAATAGACTTTCCATTTTTTAATACAAATATACAAAATAATAATACAATAAACAGAACAAATATAAGAAAAGTCCTCGAGGTTCGAGCACTGGTTTCGACGGTTCGAGTTCAAAACGTAAACCTGAGAACGTACTCGTGACGTTACAAAAACATGTCAATCAAAAAACATAAACAATCCTAACGCGAAGTGATCGTCAAATTCAACACTCGCGTACTTCCGGTATTAACGTTCTTTACACTCCCGAGGGTATCAGTTATGGTACATAAATGATAAGTTAACAATGTAAAAACAATATGAAACTTAGTGTTCGATCTTCAGACTTGATTCTTTCGTAACAACTCCCCAATTATAGCGGCATTTCTCCTCGGTCTTGCGTCTTCCCTTGCCGCCTGCTCCATGGGTTGAGGTTCTTCCACGGGTACTTCAGGGACTTGATCTCCTTGTTCAGGTATAGAATGTAACTCCAACGGAATCAGATGCTGTATGGGCCGTCGTAAATATGTTGACCTTCCACTTTCGTTGATTACACGTATTCTCGCAGCTCTAACCACGTTGTCACGACTTGGGATCAGCTCCTCCACCTTTGCTAATTTCCAAAACGAACGCGCTGACTTGTCGGTCTTTAATATGACAATGTCTCCCACCTTGGTTACGCTTTCATCTGATCCACTGGATACCTTCGATAATTCTCTCAACCCCAATAGATACTCGGTTCTCCATTGGTTGGTAAATTGATTCAGCAGACGTCTATGATACTTCTCTCTTCGAGTGAGCGATTGATTTGTACTGATCATTTCCAACTGCTTGTCATTCGGCGTGGTGGCGATGGTACGACCATATATAAGTGCTGAAGGCGTCAGCGGATACGAAATGCCTTGTTCATCATCATACACATATGTCAAAGGTCGATTGTTCAAGGTGGCCTCTATCTCAATTAGTACTGTACGCAATTCTTCGAAAGATAACGACGCTGGTCCAACAGTTTTCTTTAAACAACGCTTCATGCTTCGAACCAATCTTTCCCAGAAGCCTCCATGCCACGGCGCTTTCTCTATTATAAAATCCCATGTGACTCCTTTGTTTGCGAATATACACCTAAAAATAGAAGAAAACAGCCGTGAAACCTCCTACCAAGAAACACAGTTGCCAGTTGTAGAAACTGATATCTTACTTCGGACAGGATAAACTCTCCAGCACGGCTTGACTCGTAGTATTATTTCCAGTTCAGAAAATCCATCGCCGTTGCGGTTGTTGACAAACTTCAAACGTTCCTCACTGACAATATTGAGGTAAAAGTTGAAATGAACTGATGAACACGTTCGATCATTCCATGGACGATCGAGGCATTGAGCGTGTTCACATCGAGCCAATTAATAAATATCGAGCCATTCATTGGCCGTAAAACGCTACGTCACAAAACGTCATAAATCTGTGGACAAACATGAAAGAATCGAGTTTTATCGTCGAGTGCTACATAGTTCCGCGAAGAGGTCTGGGCACGAAAACCCCGCAAGAGCAAGATTAGTGAATGGCGGCGCGTCACTGACTCTACTCGATGGTAGTTGCGCGGTGCTTGGCGTGTCGAATGGCTTCCCTTCGAATTTCTTGCAAACTACGCAATCCCTCACTACCCGTTTCACTGCTTCTCGCCCTCTCACAATCCAATACTTCTCTCGGATGCTGTTCAATGTTTCCTTGATGCCATTATGATGGACAGCTTCGTGATGATTAAGGATGACAAGTTCCGTAAAGTAATGTTTCGTAGGAAGAAGTACTGGCTGCTTTGCTGACGGGGATAGCGACGATCGATCGATTCTACCATGGCAACGAATTGTGTCTTCTTGATCTCGGAATAAACCCAACTGCTTGACTAACGGGGTTTCTTTCTTGTTGACTCCAGAAAGATATTGCTCTTCTTCTTCGAAGTTGTTTGCTTGAATTGAATTTATCCAAAGTTTCTCCGTTGCTCTCAATTCTTCGGCGGTTAGTTCAACTGATGTGGGTCGATATCCTCTCGCGTTATCAATGAATCTCTTCACATAGGCTGTTACTCGTAGTAGCTTCGTTTTGCTGCTGTAACGTTTACAATCCATGATCGCTTCGATGTTCGGATATGTCACTTTGTTCGAGCCGGTTGTTAATGATCTTGTGATCGTAGGTTGTGCCTTGGGTTTGGTTATCTCCATGTATGCTTCATTCTCATCGGTTTCGGTAAGTCCTGGTTCTGTAGGCCACATTTCTTTCGGACGTTTTAGAAAATCTGCGCCATTCCACCACGTTGTGTTTTCTGCGAGTTCCAGTCCACGACTTCCACGGGATGGAATATCGGCCGGGTTTTTCTCTCCTGGGCAGAATCTCCAGGAATCTGTGTTGGTAAGCTTTCGTATCTCACTCACGCGATGTTGGACGTAGGGTTTCCATGCCTTGTTGTTCCTTATCCAACACAAGACGGTATAAGAATCGGTCCACAGAACTACTTCAGGAACCGTCGGCAGCGATGAAATAGTTCCTTGCACTGAGCTTATCAAACGAGCGAGGATATTGGCTCCTAGTAATTCAAGCCGCGGAATTGATTGCCTCTTCATAGGCGCCACTCTTGTTTTTGATGCCACTAGATTTACGTCGATTTCTCCGTTGTTGTGCACTGTTCGTAAATAAACCACGGCGGCGAACGCTTTCAAAGACGCATCACAAAATCCGTGAAGTTCACAACTTACAGGGTTTCCCGTGATGGCGTTGCTGAAGTAACATCGTGGTACTCTGATAGGCTTCAAGGCAGAAAGATCGTAAATAATTCGGTTCCAAGCAACTAACGACTCGCCGACCAGTGGATCGTCCCAGTTAATATGATCTATGCACAACACCTGGAACAGCATCTTCATCACGATGGTAAACGGAGCTAGAAAGCTCAATGGGTCAAAAATCTTGGCTGATAGTCGTAGGACAGATCGCTTGGTCAAAGGAAGGGTTTTCGCGTAGTCCCCCAAGTCATTCAGATCGTATTCGAATTCGTCTGTTTCCACATTCCAAGAAACACCAAGAATCTTAATAGAGCATTCTTCATTTTTCGTTGACACGATGTTTTCGGGCTTCCTGTCCTTTGAAGGATTGGTGGTATCTTGGTAACTTTCGTTTGGGAAAGACTTCAACACACAGTCGTTGACCACAACATCTCGTTTGCTCCCGAGGGATTCTATCGTCGTTAACTCTTCTTCTTGAGGTCTCATTGTTTGCTGGTCGACAGCCACTCTTTCTCGGAAAGCCTTTGAATTAGAGATCCACTTTCATAATGTAAAACCACCATCTTTCATAAGTTCACTGGACTTCTCGTAAATCTCAAGGGCTTGACAATCATCAGTGGAACCACCCACAAAATCATCGACATAAAACGAATCTTGCAATAGTGACGTGATGTGTGGTTCTTTCTCCTCGTTGAGCTCCAAATAATACTGTATAAGGGATGACAAAATAGCTGGGCTAGGTGTGAGTCCGAACACCAGACGACAGAACTGGTACTGTACGATTTCAGGCTGTTCCTTTGAAACGTCATCAAACCACAAGAAACGAAGCATTCGTCGATCATCCGGATTTATTTGGATCTGATGAAAAGCTTTTTCCACGTCAGCCGCGATTCCAATAGGATATCCTCGAAATTTCACCAGTACATCGAAAAGATGTGGTACCAAGTTTGGCCCCTTCTCCAAACACTCGTTGATGGATAACGCAGTCGTTCCATGCTTGGCTGATCCATTGAAAACCACGCGTACTTTCGTAGTAAGCTTTTCGCGACGCACGACCCCATGGTGAGGTAAGTAATGAGTTGACCCATCAAGTCCTGGTGGATCTGAAACCCTTTCGATAATTCCAGACTCCAGTTGCTGTTGAATAACGTGGTCATATTCTTTAAGAAGTTCTTGATCATTCTTCAAACGTGAATGAACCTGTCGCAATCGCTTTACACATGATGAATAACCGTTCGATACTGGCATACACCCTTCTTTCCATGGCAAAGTCACTTGATAACGTTGGCTGATTTCATCAAATTGCACATCTCTCAGAAATTCACTTTCAGTTGCTTGACTGGACTCGAGAATTCCTATCGATTCTGTTTTCCAGAATTCACGTACAGCATCGGTTAACTCGTCGTTTTCATTGCTCACAAAGAGGTTGTGAGGGTAAACATGTTCTGGGCCTTCCACAATGAGATTGGTAGTTGCCTCTTGTCTTCCAGCAGAATTCCTTGCTTGGGCATTTCCTGACACCAGCCAGCCAAATTCACTTTCCACTGCAACAGGGCCTTTGTCTCCTCGTCGTATTTCTCCCATGACGATGTCAAAATAGTAATCGGAGCCAATTAGGATGTCAATGTTTGGCACAGAATCATCAAGCAGGCTTTCATCTGCGAGAACCAACCCCTCCAAGTGAGGATAGCAACTGATATCTAGTGTTGTTGACAGAGGAGAACAAATCTTTGGGAAGCAAAGTACCGATATTTCAATGTCCTTGGTCTTTCCCTGTAGCTGTAGTCGTACTCGGTCACACCGTTGCTTTCTAAACTGGTCGTCACCAAATGTATTCAAATTTAAAACCTCCGTCTTTTCAGGAACAAGACCAAGTCTTTCCTTCAGGGATTCAGTAACGTAAGATCGCTGACTACCATTGTCCATCAAAACTCTTACCGGTACCAATGTAGATGTGTTTTGAGAACAGGCATATGTCGTTGCTGTTTGTAGAAAAACCTTGCTTTTGGTTTGAGTTGTCGCGGTCGTTGAGGTTTGATTGGCAGTCACAGTGTTCTCACTGCTCGGAATTGTAGCCCCTGGTTTAGTCGTTTGGTCGTTCTTAGTTGATTTAGTACCATTACTTGGCAGCTTCGGTTCAGAAATTCTGGTCGAAAGTTTATCACATATCGACTGGTGATGTGCTCCTTCACAGCGGCGACACTTTCGGGACTGATAACATTCGTTACTGCGATGACCAAACCGTAAACAAACAAAACACCTACCGTCTCGTCGTAATATGTCCTTTCGTTCATTTGTTTGTACAACTGTCTCGCATGAAGCAGAATAGTGATGTTTTCCACAAAACGCGCACTTAATTGGCAAACCATTCTTGCCAGGTGCTCCCTGGGCTGTTAAAGATGTCGTGGGAAAATTCTTCGAAGACGGCGGTACTTTCTTGCTCTCGTTCGCTTTCACTTGCTCGCTTAATTCGCGTGCCTCCACTTCTTTCCTGATAATCTCTAATAAATCTCTCATCACCCACACGTCCTTATCAGTATTTCGAGCTATTTGCAGGCGAACGTCGCTCGGCAGTTTCGACATTATCACCGGTATCAATAAACTTCCATATTGCTCTGACTGTACTCCTAAAGCTTCCAATCCACGCACGTTCACACTCACCTTGTCGTAAACAAATCGCAATTGATTAGCCTTGTCCCCAGCGCAAGGAGGTATTTTTAGGAGTTCATCCATGTGGGCAGAAATTATTTGTTGGGATTTCCCGAAACGTTCCTGTAGTATGTCGACGGCGGCTTGATAATTATCTTCGGTTATGGCAAGACCCTTTATCGAACGAAGAGCTTGTCCCTCCAACAATGAAAACAGATAATTAAACTTGTCAATCGTTGTTAGTTCAGTGTTGTTATGCACCGCACTTTCAAATGTCTGCCAAAATGTTTGATAATTGGTTACATCACCTTTGAATTTTGGTAAAACGAGCTTGGGTAGTTTCGATCTTGCACTTGGCCGCGTATTCTTGCTAGACGATGATGTCTGCTCGGTTTCTTTCGTTGTTTGGTTGAGTGACGCCCCAACCAAATTCGCTTCGTCGCTCGATTCTGTATGAACCACAGAGGTCGTTTGTTTTGCTTTCGTTGCATCCACAGTAACAAGGACCGGGGTTTTCGTCGATTTATCGATCTGTTGACTCGTAAACTTCGTTATTTCTCGTCTCACATCACTCGTTCGGGAAAAGATATCTTCGGTTTCCTCAATTTCTTGTTCAATGTCGGTTACGTCGCACAACTCCAACACTTGCACGCCGAGTTCTTTCAATCGGTTGATTTTCTCGTTCAATAAATTTGCAATCGTAGACAATCGGTCCTTGGCCGATTCATCCCCTGGTCCTACCTTCAACAATTCTATCGCTTCTTTCGTGTACTTCGTTACTACACCACGATTTCCAGATCGAATCGCTCGTAGCCTCTTTAGACTGTCTTCTCCTTCGTTCGACATATTGACACACTTGGATTCAAATCGTTGCAAAACACCACACGGTCGTTTCACAGTCGTTCGGTTAAAGAGCCAGTGCCCCACGTTGGGCGCCATGTAATAGACTTTCCATTGTTTAATACAAATATACAAAATAATAATACAATAAACAGAACAAATATAAGAAAAGTCCTCGAGGTTCGAGCACTGGCTTCGACGGTTCGAGTTCAAAACGTAAACCTGAGAACGTACTCGTGACGTTACAAAAACATGTCAATCAAAAAACATAAACAATCCTAACGCGAAGTGATCGTCAAATTCAACACTCGCGTACTTCCGGTATTAACGTTCTTTACAATATGTTTTGACAAATCTAGAGCTTTAATAAAATTATACAGCAATGTACCATTTAGCCCATCAGATTATTTTGCAGAATTTGTATAAATAAAAATACACACACGCATGCAGAGAGTAGCGTACGTCTGATCAGAATGCTGATCAGTGCAAACACAATGAACCCACGCCAATATTGGCGATATACACCAAAAAATAAAAGAAAACAACCGTGAAATCTCCTACCAAGAAACACAGTTGTCAGTTTAGTTGTAGAAACTAATATCTTACCTCGACAAGATAAACTCTCCTCACCAAAATTGTAAGACAGTTCACAAGTGTGTTCAGTAATTAAAAGAACAGGCTTTGACTCGTTCAGAAAATTGACTCTTGCCAGTTCAGAAAATCCATCGCCGTCGTTCATGTGTCTGTACGTTGACCAACTTCAAATATAATTTCATCAGACAAATCCTTCTGGGGTATGCGAAGTAAGTTGTAGGAAGAAACTTCTACGTCACAAAACGTCATAAAATGGTCAACATTCTTAAAATTAAACATCTCAAAATCGAGATCTCGTTGACTATACATAACTCGGCAAAGAGGTCTGGATACGAGACACAGACACCCATGTCAAGATTAGTGTGCTGCCTTCAGCAGCAATTACAAACCTTCTCAGATGGTTCCAAATATCCTAAATATGATATAGGCACTTTTAAACTTAATTTTCAGCATAATAAAACAAACTTCATAGTTTTCGCATATCTTTATCCTTGAAATTTTTTAACAGGTCCCTAAAAGTCCTGGAAATGGGCTTCAGTTTCATGTTTTTGAAGGGTGGGAATCCTGCTTGTTTAGAACGCTGTCATTTTTTGTTTAGACTGTAAGGGTGTGGTCTGTGGCAACTAAAGAATGTAAATGTGAACTACGGGAACACGAGCATGTTGTCGAAGACGTGGCCTGGGCACCAGATACCGCCTGTCCTCATATCAACGAAGCTGCCGTTACTGAGGTAAGGGGCGGACCGTTAGAAAACGGATGGGGGTTGGAAGGGGCAAACAAATTCGTGTAAGGTGAAGTACGAAAGAAAATTGTGCAGTGCCTTCTCCTGGCAAAAACTGCAAACCAAACGCTTTCTCCTTCCAAACAATAGCAAAGGAAGACTGTAATAGACCTTTTACGCAATAACGTTGGTTGGCCTATAAACACACTGTTGATTGAAAACACTGTTGATTAAAAACACTGCTGATTGAAAACACTGTTGATTGAAAACACTGTTGATTAACTCCTTCATGCGCATTGTTCTTGTGGAACAACTTTATCTTTTTACTCTGTCTATAGCCTGCGAGCAGACGTTCTGGGAGTTTAGATAGCATTGGTGAGAAAGAACATCTGCCGTCAAACCCTATAATTGGCCTTCCGCCCCTTGACACCTGACATGTAGACAAACTGCAAGGCAACTCACCTTCGACGTATCTACACTGGCGAAATGAACGTCTACTTACACACCATATCGTTAATTGACTGTCATTCCTCTGCGATAAAAGCAAACTTAGCGGTTTCCTTCTAATCCTATTTAAGTATCCAAGGCAGTTGATTTGCCAATTCTTTTACTGGCCGCCTTTTGCAGAAGCTGACGCTGATTTCACTGCATGGGGATTTTTTCTGTTAAACTGAACCCGTTGAAAGTTGAGCAAAACGTCTCGGCTTTACAGCAGATGACCTTAATTATTTAAAAGTTAATTGAACGAGTTTGTCTCAACACAAGCGAATATATTATAAAACGATCCCTCCCAGCCACAGTCTGATAATGAAAGTGAAGTTTAGAAAATTGTTATAACCGTTGGGCCGTTGGCCAATCATAGTAGAAGCGGAAGTAGTAGAAACGTTCTAAACCAATCAGAACATTAGTCCGCCACGCGGACTAGAGAATATATTTTTGAATGGATTGTCCACAGACTGTCTTCCCTTCTCCCAAAGCCCCCTGTTTCCACTAGGC
Organism: Corallium rubrum; assembly: GCA_964035015.1. Taxonomy (NCBI): domain Eukaryota; kingdom Metazoa; phylum Cnidaria; class Anthozoa; order Scleralcyonacea; family Coralliidae; genus Corallium; species Corallium rubrum. The sequence goes on from OZ036008.1 coordinate 623,396, forward strand.
TTTTTTTTTTCGGTTGAAATGACGTCATTCGTGTTTCTATCACAGTGCAGAGACACGCAAGCGATTTTCTATTTGTTAAATAACCTCCAAATGACGTCTTGGTAGTGTAACTTGCAATAAACAATTTACAAAGAAAATGTTACTCAGTTCTTGATATAGCACATACTGAGTGCTTTACAATACCTTACACTTGATTTCATTACTACTTTTGCTAATTAATATTCTGGGGGTTTTTTCTGTGTGTATTTACAATACAACAAAAAACAGAAATGGGGGGTGTGGGGGATGGAGGGGGCTTACAAAAATACATATAAAGCGGGCGAGGGGTTGTTGCGTTCATGTATTTCTAGTATTTTTATAGGTGTATATTTATTGGCGTACAGCATAATTATCGTCGTCACTGCTGCGACAAATCTCAGACTCCTTAGTGCTCTTTCCCTGACTTAATATTGCTTTCTTTTTCTTGTTCTTAAACCTCTGCTCAATTTTTCTGCTCGGTCTCCTTTTCCTTTCACCACTGTGAATAGCACTCTCGTCAAACCTGTTCTCAAATTCATGCATGACATGTTGAATATCCAGCAGCTGAATATGGCAGTGAAAGGGTTAATATGTGACTTTGTGTAACAAATTAGTTGTAGGGGTGGGGCAATTATTTTTTGTTTTACAGTGGTGAGATTAAAGCATTTTTTGTTTTAAAAATGTGGGGTTGAACAATTTTTGTGATACAAGATATTTTCTCTTCGCCCCCCACCCCGGCTGTAAATAATGACCGTCCCTTAGCGATTACTTTTGTGGAAGAGTTCAAAATGTGCTGGCCAAAACGCTTGCCATCCCAAGTCCACAATCAGTGTCAAAAGTCTTGGAACACCCGCAAAGTTTATAGCTCATTTTCCGGTTTCCCCTGTTCAATGTTGTATACCATGTTTGCGTTAAATGTCGCCAAAAATATCAACCTATTTTATCATACAACATTGTAATTTGGGGGGGGGGGGGGGTAAAGTGCGTGCATATTGAAAAATAAACGATGTTGAATGACTATGTTTAGAAAAACTCAAGTGTCCCAACGACTTTTGACATTGATTGTGCCTTTCTTGAATAATGTTTACTAATTCAACATTTTCATTACTTCTAGGGTGGGAAAAAAAGTGCAAGTCCTGGGCCATTTCTGGCTACAGCATCTCGTGATAAATCGATTAAGTTATGGGATATAAGTGGTGGGGTTTGCCTGCTGACGTTGGTGAGTTTCTTTCAACTTTCTGTACTGTTCTGTTTCTTTTCCTGAAAATGTCTGCGCCCTGCCCTGCATCTTCGTTAAACTGGTTTCCAAGCGTCTCTTTCAACGTCGGATTTGCATCAAGCGGGGCTTCAATTATGAGAGGCCTGGTCGAAAATGGTTTTAGCCACAAAACTGTACCCAAATTTGACACCGAGTCAGTTTCGCCCAGCGTAACCCCACAGCTCTCCCCTTCTAGCACTTGCTAAAGTTATAGTACAATCGCAACTTTGACGGTCCCGCACATTTTTGGCTCTGAGAACGAGAATGCATTTTCCGCTAGTTCCGTCTCAGTAAAGACCTACCTAATATGAACGAGTTTTCTGATTTGGTAAAGTAACCAATCACATTGTCGATTATCAATTCGTTCCCATGCTCCTTACTGATTAGGGTTAGGGGAAGGTGTTGGGTTAGGTTATCTAAACCAATTACAAGCCTTCTTCGTAAAGGAAGTTGATGTCCCTTCTGTCTCGGTTTCTTATTCTGTGGCGTAATTAGAATGAGTTATCGAGAGAAAAAGGACTACGAACTAGTCAGGCCTGGTTTACTATAAAACGAAATTGAATATATCCACGTCATGTAAACAAAGAACAACTAAACAACCAGAATCACGTAAGAACACAATGACGTAGTTACGTGCTTATGTTTAGTTTAGAATTAATGAAATTACATAATGGAATCAGGATTGTTGACCGAAGAGAGCTAAACGAAGTGGTATTTAATGGTTGCGAAATCGTAGGATTTTTCAAAACGTCAATGGATTTCTTCATTCTTTGACTGAAGTAGTGTCGCTGAATAGAAGTGAAGAATTCGAATTCTATTTTATATTGGGACCACACTGCCATGCAAGCGTGTTTCGCCGCAGCAGATTTTTCAAGCTAAGCTTTGGCGTAAGAGTTTTATGTTCCTTCAGATTAAGCTCACCTTGAAAAGCTAACGATTTTACAGTCATTGAATACCTCTTCGTTAGCTCTCTTCGGTCAACAATCCTGATCCATTATGTAATTTAATTAATTTTAAAATAAACGTAAGCATGTAACTACGCTTTATTATATGTCATGAATTACTTCCGGTAAAACCACGCGCTGTGATTGGTTGCTGATGTGGCGAGATTTCTCCGTAATGCCCGCGGGCATTATGAAAATTGTTAATGCCCTACGATTGGAAACAAACAAAACATCCCCATAAGAAAGTTATTGCTGCAAAACGACGAAAATAAATGAAATAAATGAGGATGAACATTATAGAAGTAAATTTTAGTATCCAGACGAGAAAGAAACAACAGAAAATAACGCTAGTCCGGTGTTTTTACGAAGTTAAAGGAAGCGAAGACCAAGAAATACAAGATTGATTTTGTGACAAAAAGTGCCATATAATAAACTACTTAATAACCTCGACCGTTCGGCGTTCGGTCTTTACGGTAAAATATCAAACCTCGACCTTGAACGTATTAACCTCGCTATCGCTCGGTCAATACAACAAGACCTCGGTTTGATATGTTACCGTAAAGACCTCACTCTCTCGGTTATTAAGTAGTTAATTAATGTGTTCTTATTATATAGATGCGAGTGTTTTATTAGGAAATATGCAGTGTTGTATTTTCCATATCCTCAGTAGTGAAGATATCGATGACGTCATTTAGAATTTTACCGCTTTTTGCATTGAATCTATATAATAAAAAGAACATTACACGGTGGCTTGAAGATATGAATTTTATCTTCTCGTGGCAAAAACAATATTTTACTCATTCGCTACGCTCATTCGTAAAATATTGTTTTCCCCCACTCGAAGATAAAATTCATATCTTCGCGCCGCCGTGTAATATCCTCTCTTTATGTGATTCTGGTTGTTTAGTTGTTTTGTTTGAGCTAACACAATGTTGGCATTTGCTCTGATGAAGACCTGAGTCAACAGGTCGAAAGCTCAATAAACGTAGTGTTTCCAAAAATTCTCGCTTCTCTTACAATTTGTCACCATTGAAGTAATTCATTTCATTTCAGACGGGACACGATAATTGGGTTCGTGGCGTCCTTTTCCATCCTGGAGGCAAATATATTGTCAGTTGCTCCGACGATAAGACACTAAGAATGTGGGATTTTAAAAACAGGCGATGTGCGAAAACCTTAATGGCACACGAACACTTTGCCACGTGTCTCGGTATGTGGAATGAGGTTACATCTTTTTTAAAAGTTTTACTTTCTACAGTAAGTTGCACCGGCACATTCTGGCATAGCCTGCGAGCAAATGTGCTGGGAGTTTAGATAGCGTTGGTGAGAAAGAACGTCTGCCGTCAAACCCTATATAATTGATCTTCCGCCCCTCGACACCTGGCATGTAAACAAACTGCAAGGCAACTCGCCTTCGACGTATCTACACTGGTAAAATAAACGCCTACTTACACACCATATCGTTAAAGTACCTATAAATTACCAACCTCGTCCCCAGGGCATTTTGCCTCCACGTTGGGAGTCGGCGAAAATGGCCCTGGCATGGCTGGTCACGTGACACCCAGAATTTTGGGGTGTTTTGGCAAGAAAATTTATGCGGTCTTTGTGTTTCGTTTTTGTATAATACGTATCATAGACGGTTTTTCTGGGGGGTGCAGGGGGGTACTACCCCCCCCAAATATTAGTTTTCACCCCCCCCCCCCCCAAACAAAATGTTCACCCCTCCAAAAAAATGTTCGACCCCCCCAATTTTTGGCATAATAAATAAATAGTCCACTCCAACGTGCAGAGTGTTGATGATAAAAAAATAAACGTAGGAGTACGCTCAAACAGAAAAGGACAGTGCAACACTCTGAAACTAATCGCTCCTCACTTCCATTCACAGAATCACTGGTTTATTGGAGCACAATAATTTTATAAAAGTAAAACTGTATTTTGTGTTGGGTTTACATAACTGCCATTGCTATGGCGACAATGACGTTTCAATATGGCGGATATTTTCCTTTTAAAGTATTTTAACTCAAAAACAAGTTGGCTGACCCCCATTTTTTATTTCATAAAATGCTTTCTTATAAAATTTTAAATCATGGCGATTTAAAAAAAATTTTATTGACCCAAGATTTTCCAAATTAGTTAAACGTGATTATTCGTAATAACCTTTTTTCGGGTCAATAAAATTTTTTTTAAATCGTCATAATGATTAATAATTTTATAAGGCCTGGTTTAGACGTCGAAGTTCCGTCGCATTTAATTCGTCGAATTTAATGCGACGATTATGCGACGGAAGTGACACTGTTCGGTTTAGACGTCGAATTTAATGTGTCGCATTTAATGTTACGGTTGAAATTTAACGCCAAATAGCTCTTAAGTTGGTGTTTCGAGTTTCGAATTACCGCGCATTCCAATTTGCATGTACCCTGGTCCCAGAGGTCCTACGCCGCCCGCTCCCCCCCGAAATGCTGAAAGCGGCGAGAGAACCTCTGGTCGAAGACGCTACTAATCTCACTTTGATGTTGCAGTAATCTAATTAAATGGACCGGGGGGGAGGTTAAAATTTTTTGCACCACTAACAGAAATTTTTGTTTATTAGGAGAAATAAACTATAAAAGTCTAGAAATTTGGCCGTTTTACCAGTCGAGCAAGGAAAAAAACCCAACAGCCCACGAGACAAGACAATTTATTAGTTGCGCTGAATGACTCGCCCGACCGCTTCAGTGATCAAATTATTCATTCGTTTGATCGTTTCAAAATCACTTGCAAGCTCACAGTAACAGGAAAATTCTTATCCATAGGGCAGAATTTTTTCCCCATGGCGCTTTAGCTTCTATATCACTGCTATTCAGAAAAATTGCGAAAACGAAACCGAATTTTATGTGTACAACTACAACGCAAAAATGTCACCCGTTCACAAAGAAATAATATGCATTATTCTAGATTTGTGTTTGGGGGCTTTGGGAGGTAAATATATAACCAGACGTTTTGAACTTAGTTTCATGTAATGACACGAGAGAAAATACGCCGCAGCCAAATCATACAGGGAAAGTAAAAGAATTGACACAAATAAAGCGCCATTATCAGTTGTTTACGTTGTTTGCTTTTGAATCAATGCGTGTGAATAATTTGCTTGTGACGTACGCGCCAAATATTCTTTAATTTTTCCGTGCAAGTTTTTTCAAATCAGTGTTAGTTCACGTTATCTTCTTTAGAGTGTTCATAAACAACGGATTTTTATTCTTTAGCATGCATGAGATGACTGGATGAGGTCAAAATAGGAGTTAAAAAAATAAACAGCTATCAATTCGTTGGTGGTTAATACAAATGCGTGGCGCCATGCTTTTGGCATTATGACGCCGTCATTATATTCGTAATAAAATTAGCGATAGGATTTATAAATTACAATCACAGAATGATATAACAAGTTGATTTATGCAACAACTGTATTCAAATTTAAAAAAAACACGTCATACTTGGATGTCACGGCGAACCCACTAGAGAATATTGAAAAAGCTTGCTGAACGACGTTCTTGGTATATATTGGTATATATATAAACTATAGTTCGGCGGCAGATTAATACTCGATCGCCCAATCCGTATGGCAACGTAGAAATATTTCTTGAGTAAGAGAAATAATAGTTTAGTCTACGCACTGAAATAATATTTATACCTCTCACGCACTGCAAACTCGGTGTACCAAGGTACGACCCGGAAATGTGCACCAGCAACGGTATTCGTTAGTTCTTGTTCTTTACGGCTTTGTTTTGCAATTTTGCTCCGGAGATTTTAACATAACGATGCTACAAACGCCTTACAAGATGCAGTATATTTCTTCACGCCTCCACCTTTGACTTGTAGTTGTATTTTTTTTTAATCGAAACCCCCCTAACAGTTCTCTTAGCCAATCAGAAAATGGGGTCAAGATCTGACCCTAGCGACTTCATTGGCTCGGAGCGATCAAAGAAACGGCCAGTTCGACCAGAGGTTCTCTCGCCGCTTTCAGCATTTCGGGGGGGGAGCGGGCGGCGTAGGACCTCTGGGACCAGGGTAATTTGCATGGCACCCAGCTGTTAAGAGAAACGCCATGTTTTTATCTTCAAGTGAGTATATCAAAAAGATAAAACCCAAAGAAGGCCTTCAGATGCTCTCTGTGTTTCAACATGTGTTGTTAAACCTTGGCATTGGTCGCCCGTTTGTCGTTAGTGAATGTATAAGCTTTTGCTTAAAGCTGCTTTCGGCTAGTTCGACAGTTTTCTTCAGCCGAAAACTCCAATACCTTTAGCAAGTAACCCTTTATTGCCACCCAACTTCATACTAATTGTTTTCGTCCGTCACAAAACATTCTGGACGATACAAACAAGTACGACATGTTGAAAATGATCTTCGTGGGGCCCACGAACTGTAAAATTGTTGGGTATTGAGGGATATTGTAGGATAGAAAAAGTGATTATAATAATTTATGCATTTTATTCGACTGTATTTTATGCGACGTCTAAATCAACGTCGCATTTCCGTCGAATTATGCGACACAGCTCGTCGCATAATTCGACAGCGTCGAATTAAATGCGACGCGTCGAATAAAATCAGTTTAGACGTTGCATTTCCGTCGGATAAAATTGGTCGCATTAAATGCGACGAATTAAATGCGACGGAACTTCGACGTCTAAACCAAGCCTAAGAAAGCATTTTATGAAATAAAAAATGGGGGTCACCAAACTCGTTTTCAAGTTAAAATACTTTAAAAGGAAAATATCCGCCATATTGAAACATCATTGTCGCCATAGCAACAGCAGTTATGTGATTTTTGTTACAAAATTCAAACTCTTTCGATGTTACTTTATAAAAACTCAGACACTCTTTGTTTTCCAACAAGTAACAACTGTCCATAATATCGGACGTATATAGCTAATTTACCATTTTTGAAAATACTGTATTGAGCCACCTTAACATTATTTTAACTTTAACTCTCTCAACGGACATGCCAAATTCATTGATCTGACAACTTCAAAAACCTTAGTTTTTTTGCGAGGCTAGAAATCTTGATTTTTTTCAAATTTTTCCTGGGGTACTTTGTTTTCTATTCTCTAGCCTCCCTCTCGCGGCTCCACAGTCCACCCCGAAAGTGTAGACTTCACTGGGGTTTGGTGATGCTTTGTGTTGCCTCACCTGCTCACCCCCCTAAAATTTCTGGCACCACCCCAGTAAAAAATGTGAAAATCCGTCTATGATACGTATACATGAATAATAAATAATAAATATTTAACGCTCTGCCGAATCACTCATGTGAACCTTTATCATAAATGCAACTGGCTAGCATTATTCATCATGATACTCCCCACCATTATCCAGGATACATTTAAATGTCGGGAAGAAACATATATCTAATCTTGTTCTTGACTTTAACCAAAGCTATCGTTACAATTCTTTGGATGAACTTTGCAGAGTGGATTTATTGCAATTCATATTTTGATGAATAAATTACACTGTATCTGAATTAATCAAGTTTTTAAACCGGCCAATCCGATTATAGAATCGACCAGCCGATGCCAGGGCCATTTTCGCCGACCTCCCAACGTGGAGGCAAAATGCCCTGGGGACGAGGTTGATAAATTACTGGTATTAATTCTTTGTAACGTGAAAAGTTGAATGCCAAAATATTTTGTGATTTGAACTTTCATTTAGTGTTATATTGAGATTTGCATTTCCAAAATGGTAATGACGGTGACATCTATGTAGGCAATTGTGTTTCTTCTTTCTTTTTTGTATAATTAACCGCTTGAAGATTTGTGTGAAAAAAATATACTATTCAAGTAAGCCATTAACATGTGAATTGGGTAATATTTCTCTTGGAATAACACATTGTGTATGCAAATCATGCCAACATTCATCCTCATTGCCATTTTGGAAATACAAACCTCACTATAACAAGAAATAAAAGTTCAAATCCAAAAATATTTTTACATTCAACTATTCACGTTACATAGAATCCATATACATAATATCGTATTTGGGGTTGTAGGCACTTTAATTGACTGCCATTCCTCTGCAATTAAAGGAAACTTCACGATTTCCTTCTAATCCTATTTAAGTGTCCAAGGCAGTTGATTTGCCAATTCTCATTTCACTGGCCGCTTTTGGAGAAGCTGACGCCGATTTCACTGATGATTTTTCTGCTGTGCAAAACGTCTCGGCTTAACAGCAACGGACCTTATTTATTTAAAAGTTAACTGAACGATTTTGTCTCAACACAAGCATAAATATTATTAAACAATCCCAGCCACATTCTGATAATGAAAGTGAAAGTTAGAAAATTGTTATTAACCGTTAGGCCAATCATAATAGATAGAAGCGGAAGTAGCAGAGACGTTATATGCCAATCAGAACATTAGTCCGTCACACGGACTAGACTAGACACACAGACTGTCTTCCCTTCTCCCAAAGCCCATCCCATGACAGTCTGTTTACATGCCAATTCTGGCGTAACATAGGCTTGTATCAGTCTTTTTGAAAAGTTTCTATAAGAAATCCGAGATTGATTTGTGAATACTCCTACTGTGCTAGCTGAGCGTCCTGCATGTTCCGAGGCGAAGGAGACGAGGCCAAAATCACGTGTTATTTTATTTGATCATGCGTGACTGTTACCTGGTAACAACTTAAAATTTCCATAATCTTTCAGGCCTATTGGCCATTTCCCAAAAGTGTTGAAGACTGGTAAAGAGCATTGAGCACTTGGGATCGTTTGGAGGGAGAGATTCATGTGCTTACGCTACCAAGTACCCTAGCGTTCCTAACCCGGCACCAGTCTTCAACTCTTTGGGGAAATGGCGAAATTAGCGTTGATGTTCGACATGTAGTTAGCTGGTATGTCGTACCTAGACCCTCAAGTTTTGTGAGGTATCCTGGCGACAGACAGACAGACAGACAGACAGACAGACAGACAGACAGACAGACAGACAGACAGACAGACAGACAGACAGACAGACAGACAGGCAGACAGGCAGGCAGGCAGGCAGGCAGGCAGGCAGGCACACACACACACACACACACACACACACACACACACACAGAGGTGACATATAATCTCCTGACTGAGGTAATAATTTATATGTAATATATCGTACACAAGAAGTCGTATATTACCTGATTTGAAAACACCGCGACGTGTTGAAAAGCGAGGCGATAGTATAGCTTTTTAAACGAATGAGTATTTCGTTTTATTCTGTCTTCATTCTTGGAGTTTATTACCATATTTAGCAACAATGTCTCGGTAACTGATTTCCGTTGTGTTTTCCTCATGTATTATTAATGCATTTGAAAAGACTATTTAGTCTTGTATATTCTTGGTTTTCATCTGACGTAACTGCAGCCATATTGGCACAGAAGCAATGAAATGGTGGCCATACTGGTGCACAATCTTTATCCTATATGGGAATTGAACTCTATTCTGAACTGAACTCAACGGGGCACCGATCACGTGAGTGAAAACATCCGTTGATGATAATCGTAACAACATGACTTGTTGGGTCAAATTGCCTATTTATGGCCATTATTGGTTAAAATAGCGAAGCGCACAGTTACTATTTATAGACCACAACTCAGACAAACAAACCAAAATTTAATCTTGAAGGATTTCTAATGAGCCATTTTGTTTTGTTGGAAATGCGAGAATAAATTATAAACTCAGACAAACATAAATCCGACGTCATCTGTGCGCTTCGCTATTGGGTTATTAGGGCCATTTAAACGGGAGAAAATAAGTCGCGACTTATTTATTAAGACGCGTCCTATTTAAGTCGCGAACACACTCGTCTAGGCCCGTATAATTGGTCAATTTGTTGCGGACCAAAGTAAGTCGCGACTAAAATAAAGACAGGGTTGAAAGTTAATCCAAAATTAGACGCGACTCATTTTTAAGACGCGTCCTATTTTAAGTTGCGAACACACTCGTTTAGACCCTTATAAATGGTCAATTTGTTCGGGTTCAAAATAAGTCGCGACTTATTAGAAATTGACCATTTATACGGGTGTGTTCGCGACTTAAATAGGACGCGGCATAATTAAGTCGCGACATATTTTCTCCGTTTAAGCGGCCCTATTGTAACCAACATTTCGGTTTCTTTGACCCACTAAATTTATTTAAAAAATAACTCCAAGACCAATCTTAAAAAGTGGCGGTATGACGAAAAAATTGTGAATCTAGAACTGTAATTTCCAAATGAGAAATACCGGCGTTTTCAGTTTCTCAAAATATTGTCTCGTTCTCGAAATATTCAAGTTTCTGAAACACGTAAATTAGGTGCCTCGTGGCGTCATTTACTCACACAGACAAAAAAAAGATTTACAAAATGAGTAATATATCTGAAACTAAGAAGTAGAAATAATTCAAACTTTGCACAAGTATAGTTATCACAAAAGTACACTCCACTGTGCGCATCCTGTTGTTGCTACGGAAACCGTTGAAACATTCGAAATACAATATCTGTGCGTCTACAAATATTCATGTCAATGTATTGCAGTAGAAGTTGTTTTATGGAGAAAAAATAAGCATTTTTATTTTACAAATGAAGGTGCCTTTTTGCAAACGGTATCCATGGAAACAACATGGTGTGAACGTTGGAGTGTATTTTCCCCATAACTATACATATGCAAAGTTTAAATTATTTCTACTTCGTAGTTTCAGCTATATTACTCATTTTGTAAATTTTATTTTTGCCTGTATGAGGCACCTAATTTACATGTTTTAGAAACTTAAATATCTCGAGAACGAGACAATATTTTGAGAAACTGAAAACGCCGGTATTCCTCGTTTGGAAATTATAGTTTACTGGTATCAATACTTGATTCACGATTTTTTCCATCATAGTGCCACTTTCAAAAACTCGTCAATAATTCATGAAGAGACGCAAAGAAAATCAGCTACCAACGTTGTTGTTAAATTGGTAATAAAGATTAATATATAGTAGGTGTTTTATCATATCTAAAACACTCGGCTATCGCCTCGTGTTTTAAACCTTATGGAACACTGCTGCTCATAAAGTTTTATTGTATGTTTTTACTGTACAAGCTGTCGTAAGTTAACTCGAACCCACAACATTCCGAATGCCAGCCGGAACTCGCCATTGCGCCACTGGAACTCAGATGGTAGACCGAGGTTGTTTTCGACATTTATACGCCTGGGAACTAGTCAATCCGTACGTGTATCAATCTCGTTCCCAGAGGCCACGTTCCCCACCCGGGAAACGAGAGACTCTGGGATAATCCGTTTCACATCAATATTTCATTGGCTGATGAACACAGTGAACTCTATATAACTCTTCTTCCGGATAACAAGAATCGTGTGATGGCATGTACGGATTATCCCAGAGCCTCTCGTTTCCCGCCTGCTGGGTAAGGGGAACGTGGGCTCTGGGAACGAGATTGTACGTGTATCACAAGTACTTGTTGGGCTACAAGTCGCATTGTGTCAGTTTTGTTTTCAAGAAAGGTGAGAGCGTTCAGCTGCCATTCGGGAGGTTGTGGGTTCGAGTCCTGTCTGGAGCAGAGAGTTTTTCTCTGAGTTTAACTTACGACAGCTTGTATAGCAAAAACATACGAAAAAAACTTCAACTCAAGCTGAAAACACTAATAACGTACAAAAACATTTACTGAAAATAAAACTGACACAACGTGACTTGTAGCCCAACAAGAAGTACTTGTGACACACGTACGGATTGACTAGTTCCCAAGCGTATAAATATCGAAACAACCTCGCTCTACCATCTGAGTTCCAGTCAATGGTGAGAGCGTCCGGCTGGCATTCGGAAAGTTGTGGGTTTGAGTCCCGTCTGGAGCTCAGAGTTTTTCTCTGAGTTTAATATGACAGCTTGTACAGCAAAAAAAAACAACATACGAAAAGTCTGTACCAACTCAAGCTGAAAACAGTAATAACGTACTGCTGCTTATGTTTTAAATTTTACTTAATTTTCTGCTAACGTTTTTCATTGTTTAGATTTTCACAAATCTGCTCCCTTTGTCGTCACTGGCAGCGTCGATCAATCCATTCGAATATGGGAATGTCGTTAGACTTGTTAGTTCCTCACGTTGTCGGCCTTGATGAAGGATTTCGGATGCGCTGTCAATGGTGGGCCAAGCATGCAGGGTAGAGACAACAATAGAAAACACACAAAGGCACGCGAAATTACCACGCTCGATAAATGTCCCCTATCCCCCGTCAACAGATTAAATTAAGATATTGGACAGTCATTTTTGCATAAGTCATCTGTTGTTTTGAGATGTGATTGTAACGTGATGGATATTATATACTAGGCAATATATTATATGTAGGTTATATAGGATTCTAAACAAAACCTAGTGGCCAAATGCTCATATTTCAATAGCCACACCGGAATTACATTTCTGACATTATAATAAAGCATATCTTTAGGTTTTTCATTTTTGTCCTTTAAGAAATGTACGTGCATGCTTTTGTCGAGTTAAATCATTTTTGACGTAATTTCGGCTCGAGTCAAGCACGAATCAAATTTGAGTCGCATTAACCCTTTGTCGCCTGTATTGCCTTTTGAAACGATATAGACTTTAGTGTTCTGGTGTAGTTCACGCCATGCAAGCGATTTTACTTGCCAAGGGGAGAGCTCTCGGGCACCAAAGATTAAAGGGCATTGGCAATATAGATTAAACTGCCTATATCATGATTGGAAATTTTATATATTCCGGATATTTGGAACCCTCTGAGAAGACTTGTAATATATCTTCCTTTTCTAAAATTTCTTCTTCTTGGACTTTTTTGCTTTTAAAGTTGACGGAAGTGACAACTACGCAGGAGTTTGTCCATATAAAATCCACTTTACAGATTCCTGCGTAGACGTCACTTCCGTCAACTTTAACAGCGAAAAAGTCCATGAAGATGAAGTTTTAGAAAAGGAAGATATATTACAAATCTTCTCAGAAGGTTCTAAATATCCTAAATATGTAAACTCCCCAATCATGATATAGGCACTTTAAGTTTGACTAATTTGAAAGAACTCGTGAAATAGTAAAGGAAACCTTTTACAACTTTTTTTGTATTTTTCTTCGTTTTCAGGATGTTTTAATTTGTTTGATAAAGTACAGCATTTTCACACATGCACACATGCATGGCAAACTCAGTTATATCACCAAGTTTGTTGAACAAAATCACTTTATTTTATTTATTTGTAAGCTTCGCCAGTACGAAATTATAGACAAGACTTAAACTAAAATACACAATTACACTAAAACAGACGTATACATAGACAATGGCAGGGAATACCCCACAGAGGCAAAACCTCCAATAACGGGAACTTGAAACCTGGGCACGTTAAAACTCTGCGTGGCACTGAATATATTTCATGTTGTCCAATCATGGAAGTAGGAGTGATTTTGGAATGCATGAAAATGTCGTACTCTTGTTATGACGACAGAGACCATCTCACTTAATATCAAACGAAGTGAAACATCTCAAAAATGAAGAACAAATGTGGTCTTCCTATACCATTTCTCGAGTTCTTACAAATTAGAAAATTTAATTTATATTGCCAATACCTTTTAAACTAGGAGTTACTATTGCAAGTGAAATTCTGCGTCGAGTGCCAAGTAAATTCTGATATTTTAGAAATTTTTAAAAATAAGCCCCACCCGTTAGTCCCACATTCCTTATTGTCAGGACAGAATTACTATATACCATTTGCGTTCAAGTTAAGCGTGTGGCGAGTATTAAAGACTTATTAACCGAGTGCGAGATCTGTACGGGAAAGTATTTGCCTGAGGTTTTCGTACAGACCGAGCGACGAAGGAGCGAGGTTTGTGCGATAAAACCGAGGGCAAATACTTTCCGGTACAGACCGAGCAAACGAGGTTAATAAGGAATTTATTATATGGCTATTGGTTCATTGTATTTTTAACCTTCGAGCGTTGTTTTCGTCTTCGGAGTATGCTGTTTAGCTTACCTGTTGAATTTTTCGTGTCGCTTCTTGGCCTTCTTATTTACACCAGTTCGGCGTTTATTTGTCGTGTTTTTAGATAAACAGCTTTAAAGAAAACCAGCAGTGAACACATTTTATTGTTCAGAATATTTGAATAAAGATACCTATTTCTCTTTTATTTGTATTCAAATCAACTCAGAAATGTTCCCGCCAAAACTTACTGTGCCGAGAAAAAGGCGTATTGACCGGTCGGTCAATATCGTAAAATCCCGACCTCTCAGAAACCAATCAGCGTGCGTCGTTTTGCGTACGGACCGGAAATCAAACCCAGCCATATAATAAAGAGAGATTATTATAGATTGATTATACTTAAACGGGAAAAGGCAGACGTGAGATAGCCGCCGTTTGACATTCGCGTGATTGAAACAAGAGAGATTAAGATTGACATGAGCAGATCCAAGATGGCGGCTAAAAAGAGATATTTGAAGTTGTCGATAAAAAGTTTGCTTCTTCATGTTCGTGTTGGTATGGTTTAAAAACATTTTTTTAAAAACAAGGACGTCAAAGAGAGGAAATATTAGAAATTTTGACTGTAAAGTTTGCATTTTGCCGTTTCCGTGAAAACAGTCTGGGCGTTGAAACGGCGAACGCCAAACGGCTGGCGGGGGAAAACTCACCTGATCTTTTCTGCCGTTTCCCGTTTACGTGAATCTTAATCTCTCTATTAACTAGTTGTTTCCGGGTTTTCAAACACGATTTCATAGGTGCCTATGACACGAAAATTAAGTCTGTCTTATTTGAAACAATGATAGAATAACATCTTTTGCAGCTTTTCGTTTCCTTGCTTCGTTATTGAGCAGTACAAGCAGAAACTACGTTTCGAACAAAAGTTAGAGGAATCTAAAAAGGACAAAAGTCCGACGAAACCAACCGACACTAACCGCACAAAGCTTCCAAAACTGGTAATTACCAAGTTCAACGGAGCGCATACTAGTGGCTCCGCTTCTGGGATGTTTTCGAAGTCGAAGTTTATAGTCAAAGCGATGTAGCCGCTGTAACGAAGTTTGCCTACTTCAAGGAGCTCCTACAACCAAAGGAATCGAGGGATATACGCGAGCAAAAAATATATTGAAGAGCAAATATGGGAAAACGTCGGAAATAAAAAAATGCGTACGTACAAAACATCATGGCATCGCCCGTAATCATGCGTTTATTGCGTCAGTGAAGAGCGCAAATCCGTCGAATGTAATAAAGTGATAGACGCAGCCGAAAGAAGATGCCTTCAACAGAAGCGCCTTTGTTTTAACTGCGAAGGCCGGTCATAGAGAAGCAGAATGCAAAAGTCGGTTGAACTGTCAGAACTGTGACGCAAAACATCATACTTCGATTTGTGATAAAGGAGTACCAGTTGATCGAACACAATCAAAACCGCCAAACAAGGGAGCGACCAACAAGTGGTCTATCCAGTCGTCGTCGTGGAAGTCCATGGAATAAAATGTCGTGCCTTGCTGGATTCTGGAGCAGGGAGTTCATATGCCTCGGTGGCATTACTCGAACGAATTGGCGCAGGACCACAAAGCTCCGGAATGCGAAGAATTGAAATGATGCTCGGGGCGACGACACGAAAGATGGAGACTTATCATATCGCTGACTGCGCCCGTTGAAAAGAGATTTTGCCATGGACGTAAACGTCACGAAAATTGAAAAATAGGTACGCGCTGCGTACATGCGGATACTGGTATTTGGCTTACAGATGACTAAATAATGTAAATTTCACACGCAAGCACACCCATGTACTGAAGATGGCATAATTTGAACTGAGTGCTTTAGGGGGCATATTGTGCAAATAGGATAGAATGAAATTTCAGCATGGATTTACAAACAGACACTCTAGGTGCGTCTGGTGCGATTAGAAACTAATCTGCATATCTAATGTTTATGGATAACGCTCGTTTATCCACACGCATACATACTGTAGCACGATTGCAAACTTTAATTTCACAAAAACAATTCTACACATACTTTTACGTATAAGCATGCGAGTCACAATGACTTTATTTCATCTTAATCTTTATTCACACGGGACTTTTACATCTTCCTCGCAAACCGTAATATTACAAAGTAATAGCATGGCGTTTCGGTTGATTAATGAGGGTAATAGAACGACGAGGAGTGCTATTAATGCCAAAATCATATGAGTGATTACAAAATCGACCGACCGCGAAGCGGGAGGTTGATTTGTTAACCACGAGTATGATTTGGCATTAATAGCACGATTCAATTCGTTCTATTACCCATTAATTATATATCCTTCTGTAATCAGGTCATGTCCTCGTCTTCTTTGTTTTCGACAGCAAATACTTCACAGTAGCCGAACTTTTGGGTTCCAGACCTAGGCCTCTCAACATGGCCCGCAAAAAATGCAAATGTCAGGCGGCCATTTCTTTTAATATAACGGAGACTCGTCGAGGAGTTTTTTTAATAATAAAGTGAATTTATGAGGAGTTCATACAATTATATGTGAGGTAAAACCGGGAGTTATTGATAAAGAATGACAAGAACCAAAAATGTGAGTAATTTAGTGCTGTTTGTCTTTACTTTATAGTGTGTTTATACGCATGTATTTATAAACACACTCATGCAGTTTAAGCTTTACTGTATTTCACCGAGTGTTGCTACTTTACTGACTAAAATATTTAAGAAATACCCGGGTGCCAATCTGGATAATACTTTGTTTTTAATTTGTTGGGAACACGACACTGTTTTCAAAACGTATACAAAAAAATACAAATTTAAATTCCATATTTTAATATTTAAAATCCTCCATTTTTTAATTTTTTGAAAAATCCCGCAAAATCCTACAGCTTAGGTGCTGAACTGTGATTGGACAATTTTGATAGCTAGCTTGATTTCCATTGGCTGAAGCAGGTGTGCAATTACAGCTAGCAAGAGGTGCGATTAATGGGGGTAATAGAACGACGAGGAGTGCTATTAATGCCAAAATCATACGAGTGATTACAAAATCGACCGACCGCGTAGCGGGAGGTTGATTTGTTAATCACGACTATGATTTGGCATTAAGGTGGTAGTCTACCCTAAATTTAAATCAAAAGTTTAAATCTTTTCAAAAATTTTTTTTGGCTTTACTGACTTCTTTATTTATTGTATTTTCACCCCCTTAACTTTATTTTCTGCTATTTGAAAGAGTTTCTTCAAAATATCGATTTTTATGGAGGGATGTCATAAAATTGCGCTTAGCAACCATTTAGGATGATTTGTTTACTTTGGTTGCTATGGACGTTTCGCTCCTTAAATGTATGATTTTTTCGCCAGAACCCTCAGAGGCATCTCCCTTTTATGCCTGCACTAAAATATGGCCTAATCGCGGGTTGAAACATCGATCAGGCCCTGTGTTTACATTGTTCTGCCGAAGCGTCTACTGCAGTTGTCTGCGAAGCGATACTTTGTATTATACAATCTCTCTCAATCTATAAATGATATTGGGCATTTCACTCGATTACATGGCATGTTCTAAGGATTTAGGGTGAACGAAAATTGGAGTGTAGAATATATACATTTTAAGACCAAACCGGGAGCAGTTGCGAAAAATGCAACTACACAGGCCCTCCGGCAGGAATTGAACCCACGACCTTGCGATTCTAGTGCAATGCTCTGACCACTGAGCCACGGAGGCCGTTGCCGAGAGCTTGATCGCGAGTTCTGTATATATAATGAGGTGGTAATGCCAGGAGAGAATTGGGTATATTATAAATGATATTGGGCATTTCACTCGATTACATGGCATGTTCTAAGGATTTAGGGTGAAGGAAAATTCGAGTGTAGAATATATACATTTTAAGACCAAACCGGGAGCAGTTGCGAAAAATGCAACTACACAGGCCCTCCGGCAGGAATTGAACCCACGACCTTGCGATTCTAGTGCAATGCTCTGACCACTGAGCCACGGAGGCCGTTGCCGAGAGCTTGATCGCGAGTTCTGTATATATAATGAGGTGGTAATGCCAGGAGAGAATTGGGTATATTATAAATGATATTGGGCATTTCACTCGATTACATGGCATGTTCTAAGGATTTAGGGTGAAGGAAAATTCGAGTGTAGAATATATACATTTTAAGACCAAACCGGGAGCAGTTGCGAAAAATGCAACTACACAGGCCCTCCGGCAGGAATTGAACCCACGACCTTGCGATTCTAGTGCAATGCTCTGACCACTGAGCCACGGAGGCCGTTGCCGAGAGCTTGATCGCGAGTTCTGTATATATAATGAGGTGGTAATGCCAGGAGAGAATTGGGTATATTATAAATGATATTGGGCATTTCACTCGATTACATGGCATGTTCTAAGGATTTAGGGTGAAGGAAAATTCGAGTGTAGAATATATACATTTTAAGACCAAACCGGGAGCAGTTGCGAAAAATGCAACTACACAGGCCCTCCGGCAGGAATTGAACCCACGACCTTGCGATTCTAGTGCAATGCTCTGACCACTGAGCCACGGAGGCCGTTGCCGAGAGCTTGATCGCGAGTTCTGTATATATAATGAGGTGGTAATGCCAGGAGAGAATTGGGTATATTATAAATGATATTGGGCATTTCACTCGATTACATGGCATGTTCTAAGGATTTAGGGTGAAGGAAAATTCGAGTGTAGAATATATACATTTTAAGACCAAACCGGGAGCAGTTGCGAAAAATGCAACTACACAGGCCCTCCGGCAGGAATTGAACCCACGACCTTGCGATTCTAGTGCAATGCTCTGACCACTGAGCCACGGAGGCCGTTGCCGAGAGCTTGATCGCGAGTTCTGTATATATAATGAGGTGGTAATGCCAGGAGAGAATTGGGTATATTATAAATGATATTGGGCATTTCACTCGATTACATGGCATGTTCTAAGGATTTAGGGTGAAGGAAAATTCGAGTGTAGAATATATACATTTTAAGACCAAACCGGGAGCAGTTGCGAAAAATGCAACTACACAGGCCCTCCGGCAGGAATTGAACCCACGACCTTGCGATTCTAGTGCAATGCTCTGACCACTGAGCCACGGAGGCCGTTGCCGAGAGCTTGATCGCGAGTTCTGTATATATAATGAGGTGGTAATGCCAGGAGAGAATTGGGTATATTATAAATGATATTGGGCATTTCACTCGATTACATGGCATGTTCTAAGGATTTAGGGTGAAGGAAAATTCGAGTGTAGAATATATACATTTTAAGACCAAACCGGGAGCAGTTGCGAAAAATGCAACTACACAGGCCCTCCGGCAGGAATTGAACCCACGACCTTGCGATTCTAGTGCAATGCTCTGACCACTGAGCCACGGAGGCCGTTGCCGAGAGCTTGATCGCGAGTTCTGTATATATAATGAGGTGGTAATGCCAGGAGAGAATTGGGTATATTATAAATGATATTGGGCATTTCACTCGATTACATGGCATGTTCTAAGGATTTAGGGTGAAGGAAAATTCGAGTGTAGAATATATACATTTTAAGACCAAACCGGGAGCAGTTGCGAAAAATGCAACTACACAGGCCCTCCGGCAGGAATTGAACCCACGACCTTGCGATTCTAGTGCAATGCTCTGACCACTGAGCCACGGAGGCCGTTGCCGAGAGCTTGATCGCGAGTTCTGTATATATAATGAGGTGGTAATGCCAGGAGAGAATTGGGTATATTATAAATGATATTGGGCATTTCACTCGATTACATGGCATGTTCTAAGGATTTAGGGTGAAGGAAAATTCGAGTGTAGAATATATACATTTTAAGACCAAACCGGGAGCAGTTGCGAAAAATGCAACTACACAGGCCCTCCGGCAGGAATTGAACCCACGACCTTGCGATTCTAGTGCAATGCTCTGACCACTGAGCCACGGAGGCCGTTGCCGAGAGCTTGATCGCGAGTTCTGTATAATATAATAAGGTGGTAATGCCAGGAGAGAATTAGGTATATTATAAATGATATTGGGCATTTCACTCGATTACATGGCATGTTCTAAGGATTTAGGGTGAAGGAAAATTCGAGTGTAGAATATATACATTTTAAGACCAAACCGGGAGCAGTTGCGAAAAATGCAACTACACAGGCCCTCCGGCAGGAATTGAACCCACGACCTTGCGATTCTCTCCTGGCATTACCACCTTGCAATTCTCTCCTGGCATTACCACCTCATTATATATACAGAACTCGCGATCAAGCTCTCGGCAACGGCCTCCGTGGCTCAGTGGTCAGAGCATTGCACTAGAATCGCAAGGTCGTGGGTTCAATTCCTGCCGGAGGGCCTGTGTAGTTGCATTTTTCGCAACTGCTCCCGGTTTGGTCTTAAAATGTATATATTCTACACTCGAATTTTCCTTCACCCTAAATCCTTAGAACATGCCATGTAATCGAGTGAAATGCCCGATATCATTTATAATATACCCAATTCTCTCCTGGCATTACCACCTCATTATATATACAGAACTCGCGATCAAGCTCTCGGCAACGGCCTCCGTGGCTCAGTGGTCAGAGCATTGCACTAGAATCGCAAGGTCGTGGGTTCAATTCCTGCCGGAGGGCCTGTGTAGTTGCATTTTTCGCAACTGCTCCCGGTTTGGTCTTAAAATGTATATATTCTACACTCGAATTTTCCTTCACCCTAAATCCTTAGAACATGCCATGTAATCGAGTGAAATGCCCAATATCATTTATAATATACCCAATTCTCTCCTGGCATTACCACCTCATTATATATACAGAACTCGCGATCAAGCTCTCGGCAACGGCCTCCGTGGCTCAGTGGTCAGAGCATTGCACTAGAATCGCAAGGTCGTGGGTTCAATTCCTGCCGGAGGGCCTGTGTAGTTGCATTTTTCGCAACTGCTCCCGGTTTGGTCTTAAAATGTATATATTCTACACTCGAATTTTCCTTCACCCTAAATCCTTAGAACATGCCATGTAATCGAGTGAAATGCCCAATATCATTTATAATATACCCAATTCTCTCCTGGCATTACCACCTCATTATATATACAGAACTCGCGATCAAGCTCTCGGCAACGGCCTCCGTGGCTCAGTGGTCAGAGCATTGCACTAGAATCGCAAGGTCGTGGGTTCAATTCCTGCCGGAGGGCCTGTGTAGTTGCATTTTTCGCAACTGCTCCCGGTTTGGTCTTAAAATGTATATATTCTACACTCGAATTTTCCTTCACCCTAAATCCTTAGAACATGCCATGTAATCGAGTGAAATGCCCAATATCATTTATAATATACCCAATTCTCTCCTGGCATTACCACCTCATTATATATACAGAACTCGCGATCAAGCTCTCGGCAACGGCCTCCGTGGCTCAGTGGTCAGAGCATTGCACTAGAATCGCAAGGTCGTGGGTTCAATTCCTGCCGGAGGGCCTGTGTAGTTGCATTTTTCGCAACTGCTCCCGGTTTGGTCTTAAAGGATGAGTGTCCACCTAATGCTTTGCGCGCTCACAGTGCACCTTCGCGGCCATTTTTCGGGCCACGAAATTCAACAAGTGAAGCAATCCCTCGATATCTGAGCAATCCTTGCAGGAAATTACTCAATTTATGTTTTTCGTGGGAGCAAAGATGATTTAGTAAGTAGTTATTGTCATATTTTTGATAATATTTGATTACACTCACAGGGTCGTGGAGTTGTACTTCGAGACAAGTATTCGTCCATCGGCGGTTCTTACAAAACCAAACGAAGGCCAAACAAGAGATCATAACTAAACGTAGACACTAAATTAGATGCCATTAATAAGAGCTAGTTAGACTCAAAGTTTTGTCATTTCAATAAGACGCATAATTCGTACTGCTGTTAGTTGTTTACAAGTGGTTTACCTGTTGCATCTCCGATTAGGATTTGTTTTGATTCGGCGCTCTTGTTCTCTGGCGTTTAATTTTCAAATGCAATACTGCAATTTATCGCAGTGTTTTGTTTGTAGTTGTAGGCTCCTTTCCCTTCGTATAGGCTACAGTAACACAAGAGTGAAGACCATCCAAATATTTTTGAGTTCTCAGACAAAGACAAATCATTGTCAATTAATTTCACGCGGAGCGTCAAAAGTAATATATTTCTCTTCGACACGTAGTTCCTAGCAAAGCCTATAAGATCCTTTTAATCTTCTATTCCCTATATTCTATGGGCAGACAGACATGCAGAAATACGTCAGAAACGTGGAGCGTGTATACAGCATACAGAAGTGTTTATATGCAGTCTGTAAAGTGCGAAATAATATATATGTACTTGAAAGGCCGTTGTAATCAAAGCCGTTGCGAATAGAACACGCTGGCAGATTTGTGGAGTGTCGTTTATAATTATTTTCGACAAATTCTGAGTCAGACATCGCTACGAATCGATTCAAACGACTTTCGGAAGCTTGTAATATCATCGGCTGAGAACCAAACAATGAGAAACTTAATATGAGGACAAGAGCGCCTAATCAAAACAAATCCTAATCGGAGATGCAATCCAACAGGTAAACACTTGTAAACAACTAACAGCAATCTTATTGAAATGACAAAACTATTAGAGTCTAGCTATTATAGTAGCATCTAATTTAGTTATGATCTCTTGTCTGGCCTTCGTTTGGTTTTGTAAGAAACGCCGATCGACGAATACTTGTCTCGAAATACAACTCCACGGCCCTCTGAGTGTAATCAAATATTATCAAAAATATGACAATAACTACTTACTAAATCATCTTTGCTCCCACGAAAAACATAAATTGAGTAATTTACTGCAAGCATTGCTCAAATATCGAGGGATTGCTTCACTTGTTGAATTTCGTGGCCCGAAAAATGGCCGCGAGCGTACATGACCAAAGTGATCGCGTGCACTCTCATTCACTGATCTCATTGCATTGTGAGCGCGCAAAGCATTAGGTGGACACTCATCCTTTAAAATGTATATATTCTACACTCGAATTTTCCTTCACCCTAAATCCTTAGAACATGCCATGTAATCGAGTGAAATGCCCAATATCATTTATAATATACCCAATTCTCTCCTGGCATTACCACCTCATTATATATACAGAACTCGCGATCAAGCTCTCGGCAACGGCCTCCGTGGCTCAGTGGTCAGAGCATTGCACTAGAATCGCAAGGTCGTGGGTTCAATTCCTGCCGGAGGGCCTGTGTAGTTGCATTTTTCGCAACTGCTCCCGGTTTGGTCTTAAAATGTATATATTCTACACTCGAATTTTCCTTCACCCTAAATCCTTAGAACATGCCATGTAATCGAGTGAAATGCCCAATATCATTTATAATATACCCAATTCTCTCCTGGCATTACCACCTCATTATATATACAGAACTCGCGATCAAGCTCTCGGCAACGGCCTCCGTGGCTCAGTGGTCAGAGCATTGCACTAGAATCGCAAGGTCGTGGGTTCAATCCCTGCCGGAGGGCCTGTGTAGTTGCATTTTTCGCAACTGCTCCCGGTTTGGTCTTAAAATGTATATATTCTACACTCGAATTTTCCTTCACC
Organism: Corallium rubrum; assembly: GCA_964035015.1. NCBI lineage: Eukaryota > Metazoa > Cnidaria > Anthozoa > Scleralcyonacea > Coralliidae > Corallium > Corallium rubrum. The sequence continues at coordinate 647,071 of OZ036008.1, forward strand.
CTAAATCCTTAGAACATGCCATGTAATCGAGTGAAATGCCCAATATCATTTATAATATACCCAATTCTCTCCTGGCATTACCACCTCATTATATATACAGAACTCGCGATCAAGCTCTCGGCAACGGCCTCCGTGGCTCAGTGGTCAGAGCATTGCACTAGAATCGCAAGGTCGTGGGTTCAATTCCTGCCGGAGGGCCTGTGTAGTTGCATTTTTCGCAACTGCTCCCGGTTTGGTCTTAAAATGTATATATTCTACACTCGAATTTTCCTTCACCCCAACTCCTTAGAACATGCCATGTAATCGAGTGAAATGCCCAATATCATTTATAATATACCGAATTCTCTCCTGGCATTACCACCTCATTATATATACAGAACTCGCGATCAAGCTCTCGGCAACGGCCTCCGTGGCTCAGTGGTCAGAGCATTGCACTAGAATCGCAAGGTCGTGGGTTCAATTCCTACCGGAGGGCCTGTGTAGTTGCATTTTTCGCAACTGCTCCCGGTTTGGTCTTAAAATGTATATATTCTACACTCGAATTTTCCTTCACCCTAAATCCTTAGAACATGCCATGTAATCGAGTGAAATGCCCAATATCATTTATAATATACCCAATTCTCTCCTGGCATTACCACCTCATTATATATACAGAACTCGCGATCAAGCTCTCGGCAACGGCCTCCGTGGCTCAGTGGTCAGAGCATTGCACTAGAATCGCAAGGTCGTGGGTTCAATTCCTGCCGGAGGGCCTGTGTAGTTGCATTTTTCGCAACTGCTCCCGGTTTGGTCTTAAAATGTATATATTCTACGCTCTCTCAATCTAGCTGTTTACAAAGCGTTTTAAAGTTATTTGTTAACGTCGGAATGGTGAGGGAGGATAAAAGAAATAAAGGATCGGTAAAGCAGCGAAAAAGAAGGGGATTTTTCGGCAAAAGACCGCAGGAAATGACCGAGGAATTTACAAATGACGCCAATCCTCGGGACGGTAATCCTCAAAGTTCTTGTGGTGTTAGCGACGTTTTACCAACGAATGCAACCGCTGATCGCGAAAATATCTCGACTAAGAAGCTTCTAAACACTTCTTTTAAAGAATTCGAAAGCAGCCAAGGAAGTTTGACTCGTGAACAAGCGAGAAAAGTTGGTTTAGGATCGGCATGTGATGCTGAAATTGCAACAGGATTTAAAATACAAGATGCTGTTCTCTTGAGCGATTGCATTTCAGCTGCAGCAGTATGTAGTTCCTGCCGTAAAGCAACATCAAAACTGAAACTTTATCAACGAAACAGCGAGAGAGAAGGTTTGTCAGAGTCGTTATTCTTGAAATGTTCGTCTTGTGATGTGGTGACTCCATTGTCAACAAGCAATCGACTAGGTGGCAAAGGTGGTGGGTCTCATGAAGTCAACCGTCGAGCAGCTTTGGCTTCCCATCAATTTGGGCATGCTGGATTGTCACAGTTTTGTGCTGGAATGAACTTACCTCCCCCAGTTGCAAAAGGTGCATACAACAAGCATCTCATTCAAATTGAAAAGGCTGCCAAAAGCAATACTGAAAAAGTAATGAAAGATGCTGCCAAGAGGTTATTTGAGAAAGTTATGCTAGAATGTCCGGATGATATCGAAGAAGATGGTGAAGATGCGATTGCTAGTGTTTCTGTGACAGTTGACGGTACCTGGCAGAAAAGGGGTCACTCATCAAAAATTGGAGTGATCTTTGTTATCTCAGTCGCAACTGGGGAAATCCTAGATTATGAAGTAAAATCACTCTTCTGCCATGAATGTAAAGCTCATAACAACCAAGATCACGAAAGCAAAGAGTTCCAAGAATGGAAGAAGGCTCATGAACCAAAATGCGAAAAATAAACCACGTAGGATCATCCGAAGAGATGGAAGCTGTGGCTGCTGTTGACATATTTAGCAGAAGTATTGCAACAAGAAAATTGAAGTATACAACATTTGTTGGTGACGGAGACAGCAGTAGTTTTGGTCGGGTAAAGGAAGCACTGGATAAAAAATTTGGTGCAGCTTATGAAATTAAGAAAGAGGAATGTGTGGGGCATGTTCAAAAGAGACTTGGAAGTGGTTTGAGAAGATATAAGAATGACATGAAGGGAAAGAAACTATCGGATGGTAAATCGGTTGGAGGAAAAGGACGGTTGACAGACAAGGTGATTGATAAAATGCAAAATTATTACGGCAAAGCAATTCGGGGGAATAAAGGAAATCTGGAAGGGATGAAGACCAGCATTAAAGCCATTCAGCACCACATGATAAAGAATGATAAACTAACATTAGAAGAACAACACCAATATTGTCCCAAGTCAACAGATACATGGTGCAAATACTGGAAGGACAAAGCTGACAGAACTAAGTGGTATAATGAAGATAACCGGTTACCTGAAGTTTTCATGAAACAACTGGACCCAATTTTTACAAGGCTATCTAATGATGACCTCCTGAAGAGATGTTTGAAGGGGATGACCCAGAACCAGAATGAGGCAGCTAATGGAGTGTTATGGTCCAAGTGTCCGAAAACCAAGTTCTGTGGTGCAAGGCGAGTACGTATTGCAGTATGTGAGACAGTTGCCATATTCAACACTGGTGCTGCAAGCAAAGCAGTGATAATGAACATGTGTGGTATCACACCTGGAGCCCATACAATGAGAGCTCTTAGGAAGCAGGGTGAAACCAGAGTGAAGACTGCAGCTAAAAAGGTAAGTATAAAGTACCGAGAGAAAAGACAGAAACTCCGTGCACAGCGAAAGTCAAAGGGTGACAAGATGGCATACCAACCTGGTGGCTTAAGTTTGGACTAAGTGCCAAGCCTGTTGATACTGGAAAGAAAAGAAAAAGAACACCAAAACAGACAAAAAACAATGAAGTAAATGAACAGCCTCAAATAACGTTTGTCATGCCAACCATTGAAATAGTTGGTAAAAAGCAACGGAAATGACATTTGGTTTTGGTGTCTAGAAACCTTATTTAAGACAGTTTTACTGAAGAAAGACAACTATATTGAACATATGTATCTTATTGCATCTCATTGAATGTACAGGTAACATTTGTCTGTAATCTGTGTGCTGTATGTTGCACAACACTGCAGCAAAACATTAGTTCATCTTTAACCTTGATTTTCTCAAAACGAATGCGTTTTGTATTATCAAATTTGCGGAAAGCCTAAATGTAAGGGAATTTAATGTATTGCCCTGATTTTTGGACTGCAGATGTATTTCATTGCACTTTATGGGATAAGTAGACAGTTTTTCAAAATTTGCAATTTTGGTCTTGTTACCATGGAAACTGTGTTTTTATAGCCTTCGGACGAAACCATTTGTCGAAATGAAATTCTGCCTACTTATCCCATACTCTATCTAGGTCATAAGAAGTAACCTCACCAAATTTGGAGTTGATAGCTATTTTTGTTCTTGAGATATTCGTTCCACAAATTCTTGTTGTATCGTAGTATTCTGCCGTTACCATGGCAACTATTTAGTGTTGTTTACTTTAAGTAACGTTAAAATCTGTATACTAACTAGATCTTGCTTTTTGCCAATTTTTGTGGTGATTGAATAAATCCTCTAGAAACTAGAGCAAAAAGAGTGTTTTGGCTAATTTAGGGTAGACTACCACCTTAATAGCACGACTCAATTCGTTCTATTACCCATTAATTATATATCCTTCTGTAATCAGGCCCAAATACTGCAATTTCATTGGTTTAGAGGAGTGCGATTTGAGCATTAATCGCACCTCTTGCTAGCTGTAATCGCACACCTGCTTCAGCCAATGGAAATCAAGCTAGCTATCAAAATTGTCCAATCACAGTTCAGCACCTAAGCTGTAGGATTTTGCGGGATTTTTCAAAAAATTTAAAAATGGAGGATTTTAAATATTAAAATATAGAATTTAAATTTGTATTTTTTTGTATACGTTTTGAAAACAGTGTCGTGTCCCCAACAAATTAAAAACAAAGTAGTATCCAGATTGGCACCCGGGTATTTCTTAAATATTTTAGTCAGTAAAGTAGCAACACTCGGTGAAATACAGTAAAGCTTAAACTGCATGAGTGTGTTTATAAATACATGCGTATAAACACACTATAAAGTAAAGACAAACAGCACTAAATTACTCACATTTTTGGTTCTTGTCATTCTTTATCAATAACTCCCGGTTTTACCTCACATATAATTGTATGAACTCCTCATAAATTCACTTTATTATTAAAAAAACTCCTCGACGAGTCTCCGTATATTAAAAGAAATGGCCGCCTGACATTTGCATTTTTTGCGGGCCATGTTGAGAGGCCTAGGTCTGGAACCCAAAAGTTGGGCTACTATGAAGTATTTGCTGTCGAAAACAAAGAAGACGAGGACATGACCTGATTACAATCTCGTACCCAGAGCCTGCGATCCTTTTGGTCATTGCCAAGGAACGGAGGCTCTGGGAAACTCCGATGAAAAAGTCCCCAAATCGGGGTCTTTGGTCCCAGTCCTCTGGTTCCCAGTTCCTCATAATAGGGGAGTTCAAGGTTTTTTTCGCCATATTGCAAGGGGTGCAAAACCATTGGGGCGAGCGCGCGGCCATGCCTATATATCCTTGTTAAAATCATGGCGAAACTCGTGAAGCAAGAAGGATATCGCTTCGGTTTTTGTCGAATTCGTCTTTAATCGTCGTTTGGATAGCTTTTCTGTGGTCTGGTATGTTCGTTCTTTGATTTCAGACCATCATCGCTGATAACAATCGCGTAGAAACGCTATAATACGAAAGTTTCCTCAACTGACGGGCGGCTGCGCCATTGTGGCAGACACGGGACGCGGCTGTTTGTCTATTTTTATAGCAGAGACAAAACGCATCGCTGTGTAGTGGGATACTGCGATGACAACAAACGCAGTCTATGTTGGGTGAAGAGGTATTATCTTAAAATTTTGGTCCTTAATAAGCGGCCAAATCACCAGATTTCGGCAGAAACTTGGCGCAAGCAAACATTTGTCTAGAATATCCGTATATCAGCCTTCAATGCCAATGGTGTCAAATTTCCCAAATAAAATTGCTTCGTTCTTCTGCTTCAAAATAATTACACGTTTAATTCGACAAAAATACAATCAATATGTACGATTCTATCTTTATGCTTAATAGTTAGACTTAAACTGTATTTAACTATATTTTGCCCTGTATATGCCAGTTAAGAACGTGTATATATAGAAGTAAACACGCGTAACCCAAAACGTATCCCTTTCCTGCGAGAAGGAGATATACATATAAATACACTTCGTTTCATGACTTCAGATGACGAAGATGAACTCTGGTTACTTACGTTACTATACGCTTGAAGTTCAAGTGATTTACAAGAGAGTTGGAGATAAAGTTTTACAATGCGTTGCTGAAATAGTCACTCAGTCGTGCCCGTCATAACAACGCAGCCACCCCTCAGTTGAGGAAACTTTCGTATTATAGCGTTTCTACGCGTTGGTTATCAGCGATAATGGTCTAAAATCAAAGAACGAACATACCAGACCACAGAAAAGCTATCCAAACGACGATTAAAGACGAATTCGACAAAAACCGAAGCGATATCCTTCTTGCTTCACGAGTTTCGCCATGATTTTAACAAGGATATATAGGCATGGCCGCGCGCTCGCCCCAATGGTTTTGCACCCCTTGCAATATGGCGAAAAAAACCTTGAACTCCCCTATTTGTACTGTCATGTTGATGATCGTTCACTAGTCCGAAGACCAGGGAAATATTTGTTTAAAGTGTCACTGAGACGAAATTTTCACCCCTACTTTTTTCTCTATGAGCCTAAAGTGCATGTATCGAAGACTTACCAAACGAAGTTTCATGCTGATATTCGGAAAAGTAAAGCAGATATTGACGAAAGAAATACGCAAATTCGCGGCCGCCATTAAAATGGACGTGTTTATTTGAGACTGGGTCTAGGATGTCTGTGACGTCATAGTCTCAACCCAACAAAATAGTAAACAAGCGTAGCTTGGCAGAATCGCTCATTAAAATGAAATTATTCCGTCATGCCATCATCACGCTTTGTTGTACAAGATTGCAGCAATCAATATGATATTAAAGCAGGAATATCCAAACAAGAGTTTTTCAGCGTGGTAATATGCCTATTATTTGAAAGACTAACAAAACTTTGGAGGCAGAGGTAGAGCAGTCTCGAGCTCCAAGGAAGTGAACCGTTGGAAAATAAGCGAATATTTCTTGTCCCCTGTTCGTATACCATACCATGCTATAGTTCCACTATACTTTTATTTAAGATTATAAAACATATCATGTAAGTAAAGCAAACGACAAGGAAGGTTGAATTTAATGTATTGTATTTGTATATAAAATACATGTATATACTAGCAATTCATTTAGTATTTTAAAACTTAGAAAATGCTATTAGATGTTACAAAATAAATAGCATAACTAACTCAATAAATATACAGTCTGATTTGCAAAGCATAAATACTAATCTAAATATTTTAGGTGTAGAAATTTAACCAAAACAATTCTACAAGCTGAAGCAGTTCAGTACATTATTGATACTTTAGTTATACTTATATGCGCCAGCTTTGTGAGCCACGTCAACAGGCCATTGCAAATTGACAGAATTATATACTGAGGCCAACTAATTTTCTTTTTCTTTTCTGTCGCTGCATAATTTCCAACAGGAGAGAAATTGCTCTCGAACTTTTGAATTTCTATGTTAGTAGTATCAAAATATGTATCCGGCATCAAATACAAGCTAGAGCCACATAATTACATATACATACATATTTTTATACACATTCATACCAACATAAAGATAGTGTCTCAAGCCGACTAATACTGTCTTTCTCAAGAAGAAACCACGACGTCAGAATTGAAATGTTGCTATATTGAAAATGTATTGTACTTTTCTTCGGCAATATATATCTTGTTCGTAATTTGCGCGATTATCAGTCTCGTCAGCCGAAGCAATACAATCATCGTCCTGGCAAATTCCGAAACCAGATTCGTCAAAATGGGCTACCATATACTCCAAACATATAACGGATGATTCCGTTTCGATCCATAGCCAGAAGAACAACTAAATGATGATGAATTCGACTTTTTTGTTGTCAAATTATATGCGCTGTCGTTGTTTCTTCCTTAGTCACGCAAGTTTGGGTTGAGACTATGACGTCACAACCCTTCTCAGGTATCAATATTCACCGTGAAGAAAATTTTAATGGCGGACACAATTTTCAGCATTTCAAACGTTTATAACTTTAAACCTATTTGTTTATATCGGTTTAAATTTTGTACACGGGGTATTTATATCTCAATGAAGTTCGTCGAAGTTAAATTTTCGCAAAACTTTGTGGTCGATTTTTCGTCTCAGTGACACTTTAACGATGAATAAAATCAACATGTTTTACAAGGCTCTCGACAAAGCATTTCGTGTAAGAATGGCCATTCTTTGCTTTTCTCCTAATCGTTGACCGGACGATTTTCGGCTCAGCTGCTCAGGTAAGGAATTATGTGTTACAGCACGTTGATAAATCAATTAAACAAGTTAGCAACGTGCACAGAATTTTAATTTTCACTGTTACTTAATGCTGGGTCGATTCATCGAACTAACCAATCAGATGCCGAGTTTCATCGGAGTTTCGAGGTATCATCGGTTTCAAATTATGAAGCTTAACCATCCAATAAAACCATCCCACAAGCGGGATGTTAAACTTGAACACATAAAGGTAAAAACTCTATAGGGGTGTTGTGGTCGGGGTCTGAGAGGTGGGACATTTTTCCGGGGGGTTGTGGTTAGGTTTAGGGTTTCCGGGGGGTGTGATTAGGTTTAGGGTTTCCGGGGGGTGTGATTAGGTTTAGGGTTTCCGGGTGGGTATGGGGGTGAGGTTTCGTTTAAAAAGGTTGTCTAATCAGATGGTGGTTTTAGTAGTTGGTTAAGCTTCATAATTTGAAGGAAATGATAGCTCGAGTTTCCCAGAGCCTCCGTTCCTTGGTACTGACCAAAAGGATCGCAGGCTCTGGGTACGAGATTGGACCTGATTACAGAAGGATATATAATTAATGGGTAATAGAACGAATTGAATCGTGCTATTAATGCCAAATCATACTCGTGATTAACAAATCAACCTCCCGCTTCGCGGTCGGTCGATTTTGTAATCACTCATATGATTTTGGCATTAATAGCACTCCTCGTCGTTCTATTACCCTCATTAATCAACCTCAAAGCCATGCTATTACTTATAATAATGGAATCATTTCTTGAGCCTGATTCAGAGCTGAAACTTACGGGTATCTCAGCCTAGACATAGGCTTTTCCGTTGGCTGAGCTGTGGCCTATGGGACTGGGAACTAAGTTCACTTCATGACGTAGGCAGAGTTAATGCTCCAGAAAAGCCTAGTAGATTTGCCAAATCCCAGACAATTGTATTTACTAGAAGTTACTACCGCAAGTGAAGTGCTGCCTCAGGGACAAAAACCTTTAACCTACTCCACAGGCAAATATCTGCAGTCCGTGACCAATGTGACACCCCTCTTGCCCACTCCACCCAAGATTACCCACACCACCCAAGATTGCTCACACCACTCAAAACTGCCCCCTCCACCCAAGATTACCCACACCACCCAAGATTGCCCACTCCACCCAAGATTTCCCACTCCACCTGAGATTGCCCACTCCACCCGATATTGCCAACTGAACTCCACCCAAAATTACCCACTCCACCCAAAATTGCCCACTCCACACTCCACCCGAGATTGCCCACTCCACCCGAGATTGCCCACTCCACCCAAGATTTCCCACTCCACCAGAGATTGCCCACTCCACCCGATATTGCCAACTCCACCCAAAATTGCCCACTCCACCCAAAATTGCCCACTCCACCCAAGATTGCCCACTCCACCCAAGATTGCCCACTCCACCCGAGATTGCCCACTCCACCTGAGATTGTCCACTCCACCCAAGATTGTCCACTCCACCCGAGATTGCCAACTCCACCCAAGATTGCCCACTCCACTCGAGATTGCCAACTCCACCCAAGATTGCCCACTCCATCCAATTTTTTCTCACCTCTTCACCATAAGAACCCGCAGAGTTGCCTGCGAAGAAGACTGGGAAGTCCAAAAATGTAATATTAATTACAACAGCCAGAGTATTTACACATCTCTTCTATATTTTTTAATTATAAGATTGAAAACAACAAGGGTTTTGACATATACACACAATTAAATAATCACACCTCTTGCACTGATGCTGTGGCAAAATTTCCAATGCAATTCCAAGTGCTTAATATGTTTTGACAAATCTAGAGCTTTAATAAAATTATACAGCAATGTACCGTTGAGCCCATCACATTATTTTGTAGAATTTGTATAAGTCAAAATACACACACGCAGATAGTAGCGTCGTCTGATCAGAACGCCCCACCAATATACACCTAAAATAGAAGAAAACAACTGAAATCTCCTAGAGAGAACCATTCCAAATGTGTTGTTTTGATATTGTCTAGAAATTGATATCTTACCTCGACAAGATAAACTCTCTCCACCGAAATTGTAAGACAGTTCACAAGTGTGTTCAGAGGTTAGCGAACAAGAACGATTCATTGCCAATTTGGAAAATCCATCGCCGTCGTGGTATTTACCACTTCAAACCAAGGGAGCACGTTAGAATGTGATCTGAGTTCTTGTAAACTAAACTTTGCTTACCTAAAGTTGTTACCAGTGTGAAGGTAGCCTCGGATTCGGCCTCGGATTCAGCCTCGGATTCGCAAAGCAAATATTTCACTTTAAATAATTCACTCAATAATCAACCGATCGGCACACAGGATACACCAAATTAAAGCTTATTATTCTATCTTTCTGGCCCACGATTAATGGCGTTCGTTTGAACAATTTGTAGAGGTAAAAAATAACGATTTAATATAAAGTATCCACTTTTTAGGTAAACAAATAGATCAAATTCGCCGGGACCATTTGGGGGAAAAATTTCGATGGCTTCTGTTATTTTTTAATGCCTTTGCTATATATCAAAATGAAGCTCGTTCTATCATCTCGCTGGCCCAAGAAAAACTAGAAGTGGCCCAGATCTGGTTTAAAAGTTATTCGTTTTTAAAGCGAGGCGCCAAAACTGTAAATAGCACAGCGAGCCGAATTCACTTGTAGCTGACGTAACTCTTTGGGGGAAATATTTCGAGGGCTTATGTTATCTTTCACCGGCTTTCCTATATATCAAAATGAAGCTCGTTCTATCATCTCGCTGGCCCAAGAAAAACTAGAAGTGGCCCAGATCTGGTTCAAAAGTTATTCGTTTTTAAAGCGACGCGCCAAAACTGTAAAGAGCACAGCGAGCCGAATTCACTTGTAGCTGAAATAACTCTTTGGGGGAAATATTTCGAGGGCTTATGTTAACTTTCACCGGCTTTCCTATATATCAAAATGAAGCTCGTTCTATCATCTCGCTGGCCCAAGAAAAACTAGAAGTGGCCCAGATCTGGTTCAAAAGTTATTAGTTTTTAAAGCGAGGCGCCAAAACTGTCAATTGCACAGCGCTCTAAAAATTAGAATACTTTAGTCTTTATTATTAGATTCGCCGGGACCGTTTTGGGGGGAAAATTTCGATGGCGTCTGTTATTTTTTAATGGCTGTGCTATATATCAAAATAAAGCTCACTCAATCCTCTTGCTGGCCCAAGAAAAATTAGAAGTGGCCCAGATCTGGTTCAAGAGTTATTCGCTTTTAAAACGAGACACCCATATTGTTTACAATTACACAGCGCGCTAAAAATAGAATACTTTATTATTAATTCGTCGGGATGGTCTTGGGGGAAACATTGCTTTGGCTTCTTTTAATTTTAAGCGGCTTTCATATATATCAAAATGAAGCTCATTCTATCTCCTTGCTGTCCCAAGCAAAATTAGAAGTGGCCCAGATTTGGTTCAAGAGTTATTCGCTTTCAAAGCGACAAGCCCATATTGTTTGTAATTACACATTGCGCTAAAAATAGAATCGGGATGGTCTTGCGGCGATCAAATTGAAGCTCATTGTATCTTCTTGCTGGCCCAAGAGAATTTGGTTCAAGAGTTATTCGCTTTTAAACTCGGATCGGTATCGTCGGTGTAATCACAGAATAGTAATACAACCAGAAGTCCAACTCAAGTGAAAACTTGTCCGCATTTCTTCAATGCGCAGGCGCGATATTTTACGCCATCCGACGCCATTCTACGCCATCCTACGCCATCCTGGCAAGTCCCCCGGCAGTTTTAACCTTCTTTTGAAGGACCAAACTGCCGGGGGAACTTGCCAGGATGGCGTAGGATGGCGTAGGATGGCGTAGGATGGCGAGGAATCCAGATGCGCGAGGCGACATGCGCGAGGACATAAACTTCAAAGGTTCCGACGCGAGTTGGACTTCTGGTTGTATTACTATTCTGTGGTGTAATGGATGAATGCATAGTCGTCTTTACTTTGGGGGGGGGGGGGGAGAGGGGATTTTCCTTCCATTGGTGAACTAACTTACAAGACATACATAGTTGTTTAATTTAAAACGTTCAATAAAGGAACCATTTAACTTTAATTTGTGTGATTTGTCTCGAATATTACGGAAGGCTAATTTAAAACTAAAAGTATGTTATTACTTGAGTATTCTAGAAATAAAAAGTATCAGCAACTTTTAAAACATTTTCGTTGTGTGAACTTTCAGTGCGTTGTAACAACGCTCCGTCGTGATAACCGCGTCACTCTCCAAGTTTGTCTGTTTCTGCCCATAGTTCTTGCAGCCAAAACAATAGATTGTGCATCATTTGCAATCATTTGAAATTCAATTTTGATTTGTTTGCTAATAAATTGCAGCTCGACCGTACCCTATTGACAGTTTGGGCTTGTCGCTTTAAAAGCGAATGATAGCTTCACAGTTTCGGCGTATGCGAATAACTCTTAAACCAGATCTGGGCCACTTCTAGTTTTTCTTGGGCCAGCAAGACGATAGAATGAGCTTCAATTTGATCTATAGGAAAGCCGGTAAAAAATAACAGAAGCCATCGAAATTCTTCCCCCAAAGTCTAAGTCGGCAACCACAATTATTAAAGATTTTTATTTCCGGCGCGCTGTAATTGACAGTTTGGGCTTGTCGCTTTAAAAGCGAATAACTCTTGAACCAAATCTGGGCCACTTCTAATTTTTCTTGGGCCAGCAAGAAGATAGAATGAGCTTCATTTTGATATAGATGAAAGCCGCTTAAAATTAAAAGAAGCCATCGAAATGTTTCCCCCAAGACCATCCCGACGAATTAAAAATAAAGTATTCTATTTTTAGCGCGCTGTGTAATTATAAACAATATGGGTGTCTCGCTTTAAAAGCGAATAACTCTTGAACCAGATCTGGGCCACTTCCAATTTTTCTTGGGCCAGCAAGACGATAGAGTGAGCTTTATTTTGATATATAGGAAAGCCGGTTAAAATTAAAAGAAGCCATCGAAATTTTTCCCCCAAGTGAATGTGGTGCTAGCTTCACAGTTTCGGCGTATGCGAATAACTCTTAAACAAGATCTGGGCCACTTCTAATTTTTCTTGGGCCAGCAAGACGATAGAATGAGCTTCAATTTGATATATAGGAAAGCTGGTAAAAAATAACAGAAGCCATCGAAATATTTCCCCCAATGTCTAAGTCGGCAACCACAATTATTAAAGATTTTTTATTTCCGGCGCGCTGTAATTGACAGTTTGGGCTTCTCGCTTTAAAAGCGAATAATTCTTGAATCAAATCTGGGCCACTTCTAATTTTTCTTGGGCCAGCAAGAAGATAGAATGAGCTTCATTTTGATATAGATGAAAGCCGCTTAAAATTAAAAGAAGCCATCGAAATGTTTCCCCCAAGATCATCCCGAAGAATTAAAGTATTCTATTTTCAGCGCGCTGTGTAATTATAAACAATATGGGCGTCTCGGTTTAAAAGCGAATAACTCTTGAACCAGATCTGGGCCACTTCTATTTTTTCTTGGGCCAGCAAGATGATAGAGTGAGCTTTATTTTGATATATAGGAAAGCCGCTTAAAATTAAAAGAAGCCATCGAAATGTTTCCCCCAAGACCATCCCGACGAATTAATAATGAAGTATTCTATTTTTAGCGCGCTGTGTAATTATAAACAATATGGGCGTCTCGCTTTAAAAGCGAATAACTCTTGAACCAGATCTGGGCCACTTCTAATTTTTCTTGGGCCAGCAAGAGGATAGAGTGAGCTTTATCTTGATATATAGGAAAGCCGGTGAAAGTTAACATAAGCCCTCGAAATATTTCCCCCAAAGAGTTACGTCAGCTACAAGTGAATTCGGCTCGCTGTGCTATTTACAGTTTTGGCGAATCGCTTTAAAAACGAATAACTTTTGAACCAGATCTGGGCCACTTCTACTTTTTCTTGGGCCAGCGAGATGATAGAACGAGCTTCATTTTGATATATAGCACAGCCATTATAAAATAACAGACGTCATCGAAATTTTTCCCCCAAAACGGTCGCGGCGAATCTAATAATAAAGACTAAAGTGTTCTAATTTTTAGAGCGCTGTGCAATTGACAGTTTTGGCGCCTCGGTTTAAAAACTAATAACTTTTGAACCAGATCTGGGCCACTTCTAGTTTTTCTTGGGCCAGCGAGATGATAGAACGAGCTTCATTTTGATATATAGGAAAGCCGGTGAAAGTTAACATAAGCCCTCGAAATATTTCCCCCAAAGAGTTACGTCAGCTACAAGTGAATTCGGCTCGCTGTGCTATTTACAGTTTTGGCGCGTCGCTTTAAAAACTAATAACTTTTGAACCAGATCTGGGCCACTTCTAGTTTTTCTTGGGCCAGCAAGATGATAGAACGAGCTTCATTTTGATATATAGCAAAGGCATTAAAAAATAACAGAAGCCATCGAAATTTTTCCCCCAAGACGGTCCCGGCGAATTTGATCTATTTGTTTACCTAAAAAGTGGATACTTTATATTAAATCGTTATTTTTTACCTCTACAAATTGTTCAAACGAACGCCATTAATCGTGGGCCAGAAAGATAGAATAATAAGCTTTAATTTGGTGTATCCTGTGTGCCGATCGGTTGATTATTGAGTGAATTATTTAAAGTGAAATATTTGCTTTTCGAATCCGAGGCTGAATCCGAGGCTGAATCCGAGGCCGAATCCGAGGCCGAATCCGAGGCCGAATCCGAGGCCGAATCCGAGGCCGAATCCGAGGCCGAATCCGAGGCCGAATCCGAGGCCGAATCCGAGGCCGAATCCGAGGCCGAATCCGAGGCCGAATCCGAGGCCGAATCCGAGGCCGAATCCGAGGCCGAATCCGAGGCCGAATCCGAGGCCGAATCTGAGGCTACCTTCACACTGGTTTTTCGATTGATGAGTTATATATATACACTAAATGTGTGCTCAATGCTTACCATCAATTTTAATGTAGTATGCATGCATGCATGTATGTATGTATGTATGTATGTATGTATGTATGTATGTATGTATGTATGTATGTATGTATGTATGTATGTATGTATGTATGTATGTATGTATGTATATATATATATATATATATATATATATTTAAGAAATGGCTCATGGTTTAGCGTGCTCCATCGAGTTATGGATGCACACGGGAAATTGGGAGAGCATGAAAAAATTGTAAGAGTTGGTATTATAACATAGCATTAAATCCTTTCACAAGCCATCAAATCGTTTTGGTTGTTGTGTTTTCTACTTTCGTAGCCAAGTCATTTTTGTTCACTAAAATCCAACCAAAAGGACAGTTTAAACTCGGTTACCCAGACCCAGTTTATGTCTTCTGCGTCGTTGTTCTTTATTACTCAATAAAATTAAATGACTCGGTATTTTGATAATATAAAAGGCCATAAAAAGTCAATTTAAAACTCAGTTTTTGTTTGGAAATTTTTTCCCACACTTTTTTCCCTCGAGTTGTGGAGCACGCACGACAGCCAATCAAAAACATTGCTATATCAAAGCTATGTTATAAATATATATATATATATATATATATATATATATAGCGGATTCAGGTTGAGTGTTTAATGGCAACATTTGTCGCGTTAGTTGCAACTGATTAATTATACGACGTTTCTAGGCAAAATGTCAGACGTTGTTGGGTGGGGCTTACAGGTTCTTAGTAAATTCACATGCAACGCTGATATTTTTTGACCGAACATTGTAAGTCCCGCTCAGCAACATCTGACATTTTGCCTAGAAATGTCTTAATTAACTGTTGCAACAAACGCAACAAATGTTGCTGTTAAACGCTCAATCTGAATCCACAGTATATATATATATATGTAATATTTAGAAACCGCCTCAGTGCTTTATCATTGTATATAGATGTGACCTGAAGGTCAGCATCAATATACAATGATAAAGCATGATGACAAGGTTTTTAAATAACTTCTAAACCATCATCATAAAGTACCTAATTGTTACCCAGTCACTTAGTAGACTGCTTTAATAATTTGTTTAAAACTTTTAATGAAGAATACTAAACGACAAATATCAAATATATTTGTTTGTTCTCTCCGAACTCGTGGTCTCACACCATCGCTCTACTCATGTCCAGCGGTTTTTGGTCTCACACCAGTGTTCTACTTCATGTAAGCTAATTACATTTTCTTTATCTAACACTCTCCCCCCCCCCCCCTAGAAACTTAATTCCCTTTAACAACAATTGTTTTATCTTGTCTCTTGGAGCTTGGAGTTGTGCACTTCATTCAGCTTCGTCTTGTTGCAGTCTACTCTAGTGTCTCTTCTAGATCTTATATAATCCTAGACTAAATGTGCATCGCACGTTACAGTTAACAAACCTGTTCACAAAGCAATGTTACCGACAATGTTTTGTTCATTTTACAATAACATTATTCTAAAGAAATCTTGTTGCCTCAAATCTTCGATATACAGTTGTGAAGTCTCTGTATGGACCAGCGTTTGGGTACACACACCCACTGCCATTTTGGTAAGGCCAATATACTGGATATCCAAAGGTTGATGGTTGAAACACCGCGGCGTACAGTGGTTGAAACACAGGAGCGTACGGTGGTTGAAACACCGGGGCGTACAGTGGTTGAAACACAGGAGCATATGGTGGTTGAAACACAGGAGCGTCTGGTGGTGGAAGAAATGGGGGGAACGTTGCATGTATTTCGGCGGCTGTACTCGATGTCGGTTCTCCGGGAGCATCGTAGTTGAGTCTTTCGGGGGGTCGTCGGAATCGTCGAGGTCTGTTGTATTGCTCGGTCGGCGGTGGCGATGCCTGGGTGTTTTCTGAGGATGCAATTGCGCTGTCAAAAGACATTTCATGCATGTTTTCATCATTTTCTTCAATCTCTTCTGTGTGGTTCACTACAGTCCGTCCAGCGTTAACGTGATTCTCTTCTGGTTCTGTGCTGTTGTCCGGCTGGTTTCCGTAGTCACTTCGTAGGGCTGTTGGCATGAATGATGGGAGCTCCTCGTTATCATTATCTTCATATCCTCCCTCTTCTTCCTTTCTTTGTTGTATTTATCCTGGTTTTCGGTATGGAGTTGGTCGACTCGCTGCTTCCTTGCCAGTTACATTTTCTTCGATGAGATGCGGGCAAGGTAAAAGCATATTACGGTGTAACGTGCGTGACGTTCCAATGCCAGATTCACGTTGGACTTCATAGACAGGTATGTTTTTGCCTTTCTGTTGAACTACCACATACACGTCTTGTTCCCAATAAGCTCTAATCTTTCCTGGTCCCCCAGTCTCGCGTACATTCCGAACCAGGACACGGTCACCAGGTTGAAGTAAAATACTTCTGACTTTCTTGTTATATTGGTATTTCCCACGCGCGGCAGTTTTGGATGCTTTATGTGTCGCAAGTTGGTGAGCTTGTTGCATCGATTGGCGCCATTTCTCCACATATGCACTATATGATTTCCTGCTCGTTGGCAGCGACTTGAAACCAAATATGAGATCAATTGACAGTCGGGGATGTCTTCCAAAGAGGAGATAGTAAGGCGAAAACCCTGTTGAATTACACCTGGTGCAGTTGTAGGCGTGCACTAGCTTGTTCAAGTGGTCGGACCAACGAGACTTGTACGTTTCCGGCAGGGTTCGGAGCATGGCCAGGAGGGTGCGGTTGAAGCGTTCGACTTGTCCATTTCCTTGGGGATGGTAAGGTGTGGTCCTAGAGTGTGTAATTCCACAAAGTTTGTCGAGTTGGTAGAACAATTTATTTTCGAATTCTCCTCCTTGGTCATGGTGAATGGTCTGTGGAAAACCAAACCTGAGTATAAAATTGTTGTAGACTTTCTCTGCAGCGGTTTTCGCTGATTTATTTCGCGTCGGATAGGCTTGGGCGAAGCGCGTAAAGTGATCCATGACGACCAGGATGTATTCGTACCCTTTTTTACTCTTTTCTAAGTGTAAAAAGTCGATGGAAATCAGTTGAAATGGTGAAGAAGTGAATATAGGATGAAGAGGTTCCCGATGTGTAGTTGCAGGCGGCTTCTGCTTCAGGCACCGGCAGACGTTCTGCACATAATGGGTTATGTCGGACTGCATACGAGGCCAGTATAATCTGGTTCGGGCTAGATCACATACTCGCTCGTGACCAAGGTGTCCCATTTCGTCATGCAGTTCTCTGTAAACATGTTGACGAAGATGGCGTGGCCACACCACTTGTTCTCTGTATCCGGCATTACGGTATAAAATGTTGTCTTTTACAGTCAGGTTTGTCCATTCTTGTAGCAGTTGTCGTACTGCTAGCGGCTCCCGTTGTCTTTCTGTTGGCGATAGAGTGGTACGGCTCTGCTTTAAATGAACCACCCGTTGTATTGACGGATCCTTCTTTTGTGCGTGGGCTAGATCGATGGTTGTGACGCGCGTGTTGTTGGTCTCCTCGATATTTTCGCTTAAAATATCTGGCTGATCAGTCAACGCAGTTATCCACGGAATGTCACCTTTGTTTTGTAGCTGAACTGCTGACGTCACGACTTGTAGTACTGATTGTGTCGTTTCCTCTGTGCAAGTCTCCATATATGATTCCATGTCCATAGACATCCGAGACAAAGCGTCTGCGTCGATGTTCGCTTTACCAGGACGGTACCGAATATTGAAATTATAATCCGCCAGTTCCCCAATCCATCGAAGCCCCGATGCATTTAACTTCGCTGAAGTTAAGACGTATGTTAATATGTTGTTGTCCGTGTATACGGTAAATTGAGGTGCGTAATAAAGATAATCGCGGAACTGATCGGTAATCGCCCACTTGAGAGCTAAGAATTCAAGTTTACCCGAATGTGCATGATAGTTCTTCTCTGGTGGCGTAAGCGTTCTCGATGCATATGCAATAACTCGAATTTTACCATCTTGCTTTTGATAAAGAATCGCTCCTAGTCCGTCGTTTGACGCATCGGTGTGTACGACATAAGGCTTGTGATAGTCGGGGTAAGCCATAATCGGTGGGCTTGTGAGGTGCTCTATCAGCTTTTCCAATGACTCTTGATGTTGTTTCGTCCATTGAATCGCGGTTGAAGACGATAACTGGCCACTTTTGCTTCTTCTTTTATCTTTGGTATCCGGCTTCGCTGTCTTTGGAACGTTTAATAAGTCGTACAATGGTTTAGCAATTCTTGAAAAGTTTGCGATATAACGACGGTAGTATCCCAGAAGGCCAACCAGGCGCCTTACGTCTCCAATCGTTTTGGGGTTAGAATTCTTTAAAACTCGCACGGCTTCCATGCCTTTGGGGTCCATCGTATAGCCATCTTTCGATACTATGCGCCCCAGAAAGCAGACTTCTCGCTTGAAAAAGTTACATTTTCGTGGTTTTAGTTTCACGCCGTTCTGTCGTAATCGACGTAATACTTTACGTAAATGTTCAACATGCTGGTCGAAGGAACCACTGAAAACAATCACATCGTCCAAGTACGGTATTGCAATCTCATCTCTGAGATCACCGAGGCAGTGTTCCATAAATCTTTGGAAGTTGGCTGGTGCATTCGTGAGTCCAAAGGGGATCCTCACCCATTCGTACAGACCCCAAGGAGTGATAAACGCTGTTAAGTGGCGACTCTCTTTCCCCATGAAGCCTTGATGGTAGGCTTTCCCCTGATCAAGAACACTGAACCAGGAATTACCACCTAAGTTGTCCAAAGTTTCTTGTACCCGGGGGATAGGATGACGGTCAGGAATTGTCCGTCGGTTTAATTCCCGGTAGTCCACGCAGAGGCGCAATGTGCCATCTTTCTTACGCACGCAAACCACCGGCGAGGAATAAGGTGATTTTGATTTGGTGATAAATTGCTTGTTCAGAAGGTCTTCGACATGATGTTTCACTTCTTGGTATAGTGGTCTGGGTACCGAGGTGTAGTTTTTTTGGACCGGCTCTGTGTTTGAAAGGTTGATGTTTAACTGGAGATCTGGAATGCTACCAATATCATCGTCATTACGCGCAAAGGATTCGGATTCTTCTAATAGCATTGCTCGTGCGGTTATCTTCTGTTCTTCTGTCAGACCACTGAGATCTATGCCATTCATTACGTCTTCGCGGCTGTCGTGCGTCGGTTGGTCTTCTTGGCTTTGAACAACTCCACATTGTGCTGGCCTTGCAGTTGAGCTCGCTTCTTCAGGCTGAACAGAGTCGTTCTTTAATTTCACATCAACAGGTGTTGCGGATTTGATTAGTTGTAGATTTACCAAGACTGTTCGTCGACTCAGAATGATGTCGTGGTTTGTTGTGTTGCGGACTGCGACACTAAGCAATGTTTTTTTCCCTTTCTTGACCGAAGTCAGTGTCTCTTGCAATTCTAATCCTGCTGGCCAATGAGCGTTTTCATCAGGTTCAAACAACACCGGTAATTCGCAATCAATTCGACCAGTTTTTGCACGGCATGGTACTTCCCTTGTTTGGTTTCTTGGTATCAGAACATCTTTCGTTGCAGTTTTAACAAAGCAGAGGCAGTCCTGGCTTTCATCTTGAATCAGGTCCACAAGGTCGTCCAAAGTTTCATCACTGTATTGTGCAAAACTTGCTTGGATCGAGGCACTATCACTTCCAACAATTTCTTTAATGACATTGTACCCCACTATTGGATTTTCTAACTGTTCAGAAGTCACCAAGAAAGGTACCATAATTGCTGTCACCCGTCCTTTTGTAGGAAGTAATTTTACTTCTAACTCGACCCAGCCAGTATACGGAATCGGGGTTCCATTAGCTGCGGTCAGTTCTAGGGGTCTGTCCAACAATTCCGATATGTTCTTTGTCTCGACGTTTGGAAACTGTGATTGTAAGAAATTCTCGGTAATTATTGACACTTGGGCACCAGTATCCCAAAGTACTTTGAGCTGAAAATCATTCAGAAGGACTGTCACCATACATTTCTGTCCAACCAGGCTTGCCATTTTCGCCAACTGCTTTGGAGTTAGATGACTTACCAAGGTTGCTTCATCAGTATTTTGGTACTCGGTCTCAAGCTCAGTAGCAGCTACTTGTTCCACAGCTTTACACAAAGGCTTGTGTAAGTGCCAATGTTCTTTTTGACACTTTCTGGAACAATACAACACAAATTTGCATTGAGAACAACGTTGCAATTCTTCTAAACATTCAACTGTTTTATTACAATTGTAACACTGGTGGGACCTTGTGATGGACTCGGCTACTATCGGTCCCTCGGAAGTAACCTTGGTCCGTTTAAAGACTGTTTGCTTGATTTTCTCCGACAACCAGCAGCATAATGGCTATCATCACCACAAACGAAGCAGTGTTGACTGTAACAACGTCTATCTCACTCGGGGTCTCTATTAGAACTGATTTTATTATCTGATTACGTCTTAATTAATCTATTTAGCTATTATATTACATCTCCCTTTTTCCAGTCATGCTTTCTTAATTAACACCGTCCAACTGTTGATGGATTTCATCTATGTTAATCACATGTTTTCTAAATGCTAAATCATATTGTTTCGTATATTTAAGAGTTAATCAAATTGTTTCGTAATAAAGAGTTAATCAAATTGAGTTGATCAAATAGTGTTTCTGATCTGTTCATAAGGTTTTAGCTACGCTTCATATCGATTTGGTTGAACAACTTTCCGTCCACTTCTTGTCTGGTAGTATGGTTCTTGTCTTGGTTTGCAGGATGTTGAACTACCGTCTCTATAGGATGGCAACGGTGCTGGTGGTTGCTGATCCTCAGCGTGCTGTGTTACGTCGTCATCAACCTCGTAGTCGTCTGGTTCGGTTGTCTTGTTGTATTGTGATTTATACAGATGTTTTCTGTTGCGTCTGAGTATCCGACCATTGGCTGTTCGGATAACATATGATCGTGGTTCTGCTCTTTTCTGGACGACGACGGCAGACTGTAGTCCACGCTTTGTCTCGTATCTTATTTTTTCGCCAGGTTGTAGAGTGGAAAATTCTTTGGTGTGTTGGTCAAAATACCGTTTTTGTTTTTGTTTTTTCGTTTATTGAGCTTCTTGGACAATTTTTGGGTTGATAACTTTAGGTTTTAATAACTGTGATGACGTTAGTAAGGTTGTTTTTGTTCTCCTTCCCATCAAACGTTGGGCTGGTGATCCTAGCGTTTCGTCGATCGGAGTATTTCGGTAGGACAGCAGAGCGAGATACGGGTCGTTTCCTCCGTGTTTTGCTTTCTTTAAAAGCTTTTTTGCGGTTTGCACAGTACGTTCAGCTAAACCGTTCGACTGAGGGAAGTTTGGACTGGACGTCGTGTGTAGGAACCCATAAGCTAGTGCGAACTTTCGGAATTCGTCGCTGGAAAACTGTGGACCATTATCTGACACAACTTTATCAGGTATGCCATGACGAGCGAATTGGGATTTGCAATGTGTGATCACGTTGGTGCTCTTGGTGCCGTGTAGGTTGGCAATTTCAAAGAACCCAGAATAGTAATCGACAAGGATAAGGTATGATTCTCCATCAAGCTCGAAAAGATCAGTTCCTACTGTTGCCCAGGGTCTGATCGGGATTTCGTGTGGATGTAGTGGTTGTTTCATGTTGCGACGTTGATACTCCTGGCAGATTTGGCAGCTTGTGACAGTTACCTCTATTTCACCATTCATGCCAGGCCAGAATAATGTATCTCGAGCGCGGCGCTTGCACTTGTCGATGCCCAGATGAGCATTGTGTATGATCTTTAGCATTTGTGGTCGCAGCATTCGCGGAACGATGACTTTGTTGCCCTTTAGTAGTAGTCCTTCGTGCTCCACGATTTCGTCTCGATAATACCAATATGGTTTGGCTCCATTTAGTGCTTGCGATTTCTGTAATGGCCAACCATCTTTGACACACTTTGCCAATTCTTTTAAGTCTTCGTCTTCTTGGGTAGCTTTCTGGAACAACTCGACTTTTTCTTTGGTCATTGGCAATGTTTGGATGATGTGTACGTCAAAATCGTTGTCGTGGTCTTCAATCTGGCTTTGCGTACAGGCGCGTGATAGGGTATCCGCGATGAGCATCTCTTTTCCTGGTTTATATTTCACATTTATCGAGTATTTCTGGGTACGTAAGATCATCTTTTGCAGCCGTTGTGGTGCGTGATGTAAAGGTTTCCTGAGGATGTACTCCAGGGGTTTGTGATCAGATTCTACGGGGATTTCTTGTTTGCCAAAGATGTATTCATGGAATCTTTCGCATGCAAAGGTTATTGCAAGCATCTCTTTTTCTATTTGCGCGTAATTCTGTTGGGCTTGTGATAAGGACCGTGAGGCATAAGCGACTGGTTTTCCTTTCTGTAACAGGGCAGCACCCAATCCATTAGGGCTTGCGTCGACTTGCAGGGTCACTTCTTGGTTGACATCGTAATACTGTAATACAGGGGCTTGAGTCACTGCTTGCTTGAGCCTTTTGAAACTATTTTCTTGTTCTGGATCCCAATGCCATTCGGTATCTTTCGCTAGTAAGGAGCGAAGGGGACCAGCCAATTCAGAGAAGTTTGGGATGAATTTGGCGAGGTAAGTCGCCATACCTAAAAATCTCTGGAGTGCTGGCTTGTCTTCAGGTCTGTCCATATTTTGTATCGCCTCTACTTTCTTTGGATCTGGTTTCAGGCCTTTGGCACTCAGCGTGTGTCCGATGTAGGTCACTTGGGTTAATCCGAGCTCACATTTGTCTTTGTTGAGCTTGATTCCTGTTTCTCTTGCCCGTTCGAGGGTTTGTCTTAATCGCTCATCGTGTTCGGCTTTCGTGTTGCCCCAGATCAATAGGTCGTCGACAATAACTTCTACTCCCTCGCGCCCGTCAAAGATTTGGGACATTACTTTCTGGAACACTTCAGGCGCAGAAGAAATGCCGAAGGGAAGTCGGTTAAATCTGTAGCGACCGAAGGGTGTGTTGAAGGTACATTTCTTCGCGCTTTCTTGGTCGAGCTTGACTTGCCAGAATCCCTGTGTCGCGTCTAGTTTAGAAAAGAATTTCGCGTTTGGCATTCGGGAGACGACTTCTTCTATCGTTTTCATGGGATAATGTTCTCGTCTAATAGCTCGATTCAAATCTTTCAGATCAATGCATAATCGGATTTTACCATTAGGTTTGACGACAGTTACTAAACTGCTTACCCAGTCTGTTGGTTCTTGTACTTGCTCAACAACTCCTAGACTCTCCAGGCGGTCCAGTTCATCTTTAACTTTCTGGCGCAACGCGACTGGAACTCTTCGTGGCGGGTGTATAACTGGTTTAACGGCTGGGTCTGTTTCGATGTGATGTGTGATCCCTTTTACGCAACCTAATCCAGTACAGACGTCGCTGTATTCTTCGAGAACTGACTCTTTTCTGTCATCGCTTGAATTAACACATTCTTTCGTATTGATACTTAACACTCGTTGCACAAGAGTTAAATCAAGACAGGTGGTTAGACCAAGTATGTTTGGCACGTGTTTATCCACCACTTGAAATTCGATTGGCCAGTATTTATCTTTGTACAGGCAGGCTAGAGTAACTTTTCCGATTGGTCGTAGTCTTTGTCCTCCAAACACACCAAGTTTCACTCTAGACTTTGCCAAAGGAGATTTACTCACGCGATCAAAGGTGCTTTTCGAGATCACGTTACACTCGGCTCCTGTGTCGATCTTGAAGATGACGTCTTTCTGTCCAGTGTTGAGTGACACGGTCCACTCCTTGCTTTCTGCTTGCGATTGTATTGTACCGATAAAAATATTATTTTCGTCGCTTTCTTCGGAATCACTGTAGTTTCCATCAACATCGTGGCTGTGGATATGCTTGGAACGCTCTTTTTGGCTCGGTGTTTTACACGTTCTTGAATAGTGGTTCCTTTTGTCGCACTTGTGGCAGATGGCGCCAATCGCTGGGCAGGTTTGTTGTCTGCTGTGTTTTCCTCCACACCGTGTGCATATCGAAATTCGGGTGTCGAAACGGCTGTCGTGTTGTGGAGGTCGCTCAGGTCGGCCTTGTCTTAATATCTTCTGTTTGCCATGGTCACGTTTGCCTTGGTCATGTTTGCTAAAAGCGTTTATATCTTCCGTCTTTTCGTCGTTGGTAAGGAATTTTAACTGCTTTGAACTGACTTCGCTTGCTCGACAGATATCGATAGCTTTCTGGAGCGTTAGATCGCTCTCTCTTAGTAGGCGCGCACGTAGTTTATCGTCTGTGATACCACACACAATACGATCGCGAATTAGGCTGTCCTTGAGAGTTCCAAACTCACATGAGCTTGATTTCGTGCGTAGATCTGTTACATATTGATCTATGGTCTCACCTCTCTGTTGGTTACGTGTGTTGAATACATGCCGTTCATAGGTCACGTTCTTTCTTGGTGTGCAGTACTCTGTGAATTTCTCCATTATTTTGTCTATTTTCATGGCGTCGTCTTCTTCGGTCCATGTGAAAGTATTGTAGATTTCCAACGCCTCTTCTCCAATTACGTGGAGTAACGTTGAGGCTTGAATTGTGGCGGACTTTTCACCGATTCCGCTCGCGGCAAGGAACAGTGTAAACTTTTGTTTCCATTTGCGCCAGTTTTCGGATAAGTTTCCCTCTAGTTGTAGCGTATTAGGCGGTTTCATGTATTCCATCCTGACACCATGTAACAACGTCTATCTCACTCGGGGTCTCTATTAGAACTGATTTTATTATCTGATTACGTCTTAATTAATCTATTTAGCTATTATATTACATTGACAATTGGTATTACCACTTTCTTGGCAGGATGAACACAATGTTCTCCTAGAGGGCTGTTTACCTTTTGCTCTTGTATCTCCACGCTGCATACTTTTGTTCCTAACTTCAGCTCTGAGGGACTCAACTTCTGTCTTGATCCCCTGAATCACTGCCATCACATCACTGGGTGGAGTTGTGGGTTTTGTCGGCTGTGAATGTCTTTTGGATTCTTGGTCAGTACTCACCAGAGATGCCTGGCCAACCTTAGTGTTGGATTGGGACTTCATCTTTCTTGATCTTTCACTCTCAGAGGAAACAGCCACATTGAGCTGGTGAATTAGGTCTTCATCTTGGATAGTGACATCTTTCAGGTAGGGCCGGAGTTTTGCACGGATACTTTCATCTTGTAGTCCAGTCTCAATTGTTCTCAGGAAGAGCTTTTGGATATGGTCTGCATCGTACTGCAATGTGTCGGAACCTTTTGTACTGGTAAAAATAATCTTCTGTCTTAAGTCCAATGCACGCATGAGGAATGCCTGGGGTGATTCTTTGGGACCTTGGCACACAGAAGCCAAACTCTGATACAGTTCTGTTGTATCCTTCACATCATAATAACTGTGAATAATCTTTCTCAGCCGATCCAGTGTCAGGTCACTGAACATTTCAAGGTAACTTCTTAGGACCATACTTGGGCTGATTGCACAAATCACACCATTGACTATTTCAGCTTCTGTGTATCCTTGTTCTTGACCAGCTTCAATTTGTCGCACCAAAGAAGTGTAGTTGAGCTTGTCCTTCTGGTTGGGCTCCCCAATTTGTCCAATGATCTTGAACTGCCTCCTCAGTGCACTTGCGGGTCCAAGCATTGCAGGCAATGATGAGTTATTTGTTGTTTTCCCCCTTAGTTTCTCTTCTGCTTGGTCTAATTTTGCCTTTGTTTCTTCCAATTCTTTCTCCTGCGATGTCTGAAGTTTCTTTAGCTGTTCTTTTAACAATTCCACCTCCTGTTCCTTATTATTCTGAACAACTACAGGTTCTTCGTTCTGAGACTCAGTATTGGTTTCTTTACAACGACCTAACAGATCTTCGAGCATGGCAACTTGTTCATCTGTTCCGAGCTTATCAAGTTCTTTCTCTAGGAATTCTGACACAATTGCCACCATTTGAATTTTCTTGTCTTTCCATGTCGCTTGTTCAATCCCTATACGCTCAGCTATTACTTTTATTACATCCATGCTAGCCTGACAAAGAGAGATTTGGAGCTGAAGTTGTAAGTCTTCGATTTTGGCATTCGCGTCGGCCATTTTCGCTTGAGATATCAATAAAATCCTCGGTGCTTTCTTTCACACAACTGCATCCAATTCTTTACACAACAGATCTTGTTATCAAATGAGAAATCTTAGAGTTCCACGAGTCGCTGGGGACTTGATAAGATTCTACAACATTTTAATCAGCGATACAATCCAATCGCCTTTTACACAAATATACAAAGTATTTTGCTTTACCTTCAAGGAATGACTTCTCCTTGATCTCGGTGGGACCTCCAAATTGTTACCCAGTCACTTAGTAGACTGCTTTAATAATTTGTGTAAAACTTTTAATGAAGAATACTAAACGACAAATATCAAATATATTTGTTTGTTCTCTCCGAACTCGTGGTCTCACACCATCTACTCATGTCCAGCGGTTTTTGGTCTCACACCAGTGTTCTACTTCATGTAAGCTAATTACATTTTCTTTATCTAACATAAGGTTATAACAAAGCAAGTCAATCACCGAATGTGGGAGGCTATAAATTATCATATTCGTGATTGGAGCATGTGCTGTGATACAAAAGAGTCCCACATGTTGTATTCAAGGCAAAGAGGAATAAAGTTCTCATTTAAGAATCAGCTTGTTTGCAACTAAAAGTTGCCTCTCCCTCTCGTATGGGGTTGCTACCAGCATACCATTGTCGAGATTGTTGAGGGACAAGTGTCTATATATGTGATATAGACCTCATGTGTCTATGTATGTGATATAGACCTGATTAATAAAACATCAGTGTCTATGTCACACAATAAACTATAAAGGTTTATATCATACTATAAAGGCACTGATTAAAGATTAATTTCTTTTGAATTTTCCTCATGAATTATTAATGATGTTTAGAAATATATATATATATATATATATATAATTTGTGTGAACATTAATACTGTGTATAATATAATATATAATATGATATAATGTAATGTAATATAGTATAATATAATATAATATAATATAATATAATATAATATAATATAATATAATATAATATAATATAATATAATATAATATAATATAATATAATATAATATAATATAATATAATATAATATAATATAATATAATATAATATAATATAATATAATATAATATAATATAATATAATATAATATAATATAATATAATATAATATAATATATTATAATATAATATAATATAATATAATATAATATAATATAATATAATATAATATAATATAATATAATATAATATAATATAATATAATATAATATAATATAATATATATATATTAAATATATATTACATATATATTACATATATATTACATAAATATTACATATATATTACATATATGTATAGGTAAACATGATTTTGCTTGTACAATTAAGGATTTACACTACAAGTGATATTTGAAAATTTTGCCAAAATTGCAATTTGGCATAATTTTCAAATATCACGAGTAATGTAAACCCTTAATTGTATGAGCAAAATCATATGATTACTCATTATATGCATGACAAAATTACAACCTGTACCCTTCGCACTCACTAACACCTTTAAAAACATCTTGTTTCATTACTTGACAAGAAACATTTTCACTCTGGGTGTTTTCTGTACCCATTTCAAAATATTTACATGGAATTTTTAGTTCGTAGTGTACCACCAATCTCACAGCCCGCGTGAGAAGGGTCTGGGAACGAGGTTGAGTGTACCACAAGTCGTTGGAAATGTGAACACTTTTTCCATTGCAGAATTGGCTGCCATTTTGAATTTTATGTCAACATCATTCCCAGGGCCTTCTCTATTTTTATTAATTGTTCTGCAGTACAATTAATAAAATAATTGTATTTGTACTCCTCTGAACCAATCAGAATGTAGTAATTTTATCATGCATATAAGAAATATTGTAATTGTTATAATTGTTATATTATTGTGTGGCGTAATGATGGTGTATTTGATGGCATTCAATCTTTTCATGTTTTCCATAGTTATAGAAACACAGCTTTTAATTGTTATAATCCAAATAGTGAAATAAAAGTAGCGTGCTGCGTAGGCAGTGTTGAAACAACAATCGAAATATAGTAAGATTTGATATACTGCCAAAACAGAGAACGTAGGAGTCTAACGTTTCGAGCGAAGGCCCTTCGTCAGGCTCACGTTTCTCTCTGACGAAAAGCCTTCGCTTGAAACATTAGAGACCTACGTTCCTTGTTTCGGCAGTATATCAAACCTTTAGTATATTTTGATTTATTAATTGTTATATTCTGTCACTCCGTATGAAATCAGGAAAGATCCAACGTTCTCCCACACGTCATTATCACCTTGGTTACCATCACGTATTGCCATTGGCTTAATAACTAAAACCTGTTGAGACGTGTCCAATGTCTCTCTGCCCTTTTTCTCGTATCAGTCGCTTCTAATTCTAAATATTTTGACTGTATTTTCTTTTACTAGCATGGGAAAAACATAATATAGCATTATTATTTTGTCTTATTCGTTTTCCAAGCGTTTGCAAGCTTAACTAAAAATTCGAGGGAAAGTCCCTACTTAGCTCGGGAAACTCCCGACTACATCATATACATGATGATTATATTTCATAATGTACTTGTAATAACATGCAGCTATTGGTCAGTTTTTGTTACGTATGCTCGACACACGATACCATAGCTTATCAGTTTCTTCTGCTCGTCAACGACACAGGTTCTGTATTTGAGCATTTGGATGATAATTATTGATTTATTGAGATCTACATACTGAAGTTTCTTCGCAGACTCTGGTGAGCTGAACTTAACACGATTCATCGGAACAGCATTAGATTTTGACATTTTGTCCACTCCGGAGGGAACAGCTTCTGTGAGATCTGTGTTTTTTCCCCAAATGTAAGTAGATAATTTGTGTTAAACTCAGAAGAAATAATATCGAGACATTAGTCTTTCATGCATAGCTTTCCAAGACGTCCTCCCTTGACGAGTAAAATCGTCTGGCGTTAGACAGAGTAAAAAGATCAAGTTGTCTCACAATAACAAAGCGATTGAAAAGGTTAATGTGGTGATTGTCACTTATAGAGATAAATAATTTTGAATGTGGTTATTATCTAAATTATTTCTAAGTATAAAAGGAATGGACAGTTCTGGCAATGTTGCTTTTGACCACTGAACTGAAAATTGTTGCGTCTGTATTCTGTATGGTAAAGCAAGGCAAAGCGAAGCACATCCCAGCGAAGCAAAACAAGGCAAAGCAAAGCAAAACACATGCAGCAAACTTCAAGCAAAGCACAGCAAAGAAAAGCAAAGCAAAGCAAAGGACGGCACAGCAAAGCAAAGTAAAACACAGCATGAAAGCAAAGGAAAGCACAGCAAGGCAAAGGACAGCAAAGCAAACCAAAGCAATTAAGCAAACAACATATCTTCAAGCACGCTGTGACGCAGTTCCGAACCTGAGTGGTTTTGTTATTTATTATTCTGAACTCATGTTTTCTCAGTCTGGTATACGCTTTGTTCTTTGTGTTTATGATTGAACATTACATTGCCATATTTCGAACAATGATACTATAGACTATTTTATTTTGCTTTGCAATGACACTAAAGATGAAATATGTGTGTTTCCAATTAGTTTATAGAGAATTGGTCTTCTTGGAATATCATTTGATTTCACGATAATATTATTGTAATTTGATGTTTAAAAAGGCTACAACAATGACTGACATGACTGCAGTAACATTTCTAAAAGGTCAAAGTGAGCACAGTAAGCAGACAACCTTAAGGTCTACAAGACTCGAACACGTGAAGAAAGACAGTTGTAAAACATGTCACACTACTATGTTACTGAATTTAGTTTATAAAATCGCATTTTCGAAAACGCAAGCAGTGATGGTTGAAAGCCGTGTTTTATAACTCTATGGAAAACAAGTAAAGATTATATAGGCCATCCAATACGACAACCACTACGCCACATAATATAAGCCATTATACGCTTTAATCCTTTTTTTTTACGGAAAACGTTTTCCGTGTTTCTATAGAATTATAGAAACACGAGAGGAAGTTTGGGAAAATGAAAAATTAAAGTGGGAACATGATCCCGCAGGGCGAGTGTCTCCACACTATTTCGAGTTTTCCCAAACTTCCACGAATTTTTCTATAACTTTATGGCAACATGTAAAACGCTTTCTATTTCTTAACTAGTGTACTACTAAATTAACATGCATAACATGTCTAACACAAATGTTGCTCTTTAAATCTAAGCAATGCTCTCTTTGTAAAGGTATCAGGTACAACAGCATTGAAATAGTCCCAAGCCACAGTCTCTGGTGGATACATGCAAGTTGTGAATATGAATGAACTTACTGTCCTTATATGATGGAGAATTTCTTTTCAAATACGTAACTCTCCTTTCGATGTAAAATTGTGTTTTTACAGAATAGTACTGCCTGGTAAGTAGCAATGTTTCCCCTGCCTGTCTGTCTGTCTGTCTGTCTGTCTGTCTGTCTGTCTGTCTGTCTGTCTGTCTGTCTGTCTGTCTGTCTGTCTGTCTGTCTGTCTGTCTGTCTGTCTGTCTGTCTGTCTGTCTGTCTGTCTGTCTGTCTGTCTGTCTGTCTGTCTGTCTGTCTGTCTGTTATCAGCTATTCCAGTCTTAGTAACTAACCTATATACATATTACATAGTTCTCAGTTTGTTGGCCTGATTTTGTTCATGTATTTCGGTTGCTTTTGCAGCTAAAAACGGTCTTGCCAGTATTAAACAAATGGCATCAGCTCAAGAACGTTTTGATGCAGGGAAAATGCGCCATGAAGTAAGTAATTTAAATATCAGTACTATTTTTAGAACTATTTGAAAAAGTCCAAACTGGGACTATTTGCATAGATTTATTTATTTTATTTATTTATTCATTTATTCGTTCGTTCGTTCGTTCGTTCGTTCGTTCGTTCGTTCGTTCGTTCGTTCGTTCGTTCGTTCGTTCGTTCGTTCGTTCGTTCGTTCGTTCGTTCGTTCGTTCGTTCGTTCGTTCGTTCGTTCGTTCGTTCGTTCGTTCGTTCGTTCGTTCGTTCGTTCGTTCGTTCGTTCGTTTGTTCGTTTGTTCGTTTATTCAGCTATTCAATTAATCAGTTGTTTAGTTATTTAGTTATTCGTTCATTCATTCTTTCATTCATTCATTCATTCATTCATTCATTCATTCATTCATTCATTCATTCATTCATTCATTCATTCATTCATTCATTCATTCGCCCACTTTTTTAAACACCCCCCAAAAACCCACCCACCCACCCACCCACCCACCCACCCACCCACCCCCTGATTGAAATAAGCACTCTTGATATACAGCCAATATAAAAACAAACAGATATAAACCTCAGGATAATTATAAAATTTATAGATACAGTTAGATTTCATTAAATTCTTGTTGTAAAAAATATATTGTTTTTAGGAGGTTTCAAAAGGGTTTAATATTTTTTGCAAGCCTTTAAATGGCTTCCATATCCATACATGTTTTGTACTTTTGCAAAGGCAGAATTAAACGTTAATAGCTCAAAAATAACATTTTTAACAGAGTCAGTAGAATCGGATTCCAGAAAAAAGTATTGCACAGACGTTTCAGTCGAAAATTTGGAAATACCGCCAAGAAAATCGGCAAAGCCCATGATTATTTCTAATAATAGTGCATGCAAAGTCAATGAAAAACCTCACGTCCACTTAAGCTTAAGGTGGTGTTTTAAGTTAGCTTTAGTTAAGCTGACATATGGTTTGGACGAGCACGAAAACGTGAACCTGTATATTGTTTAGGTAAGCGAAAACTTGAAAACAACATATAAAGGACAAGCCCAAGGTATACTGAAACCTTAAACTGATCTTGGCGTTTACAGAATATATAAATACTGATTCCAATCAGCAAAATAAATAAATACAAATACCCTACCGTTAACTTGATTTTGAGACCACTGATGTTGGTGTTTGGTTTCTTCAGGTTCTCTGGTTTCTCTTCAACATATATTAAACCGGCTGTTTGTCTTCTTCTTTTCTTCGCTGTTCCCTTTTAAGCCAAGTAGCTCCGGCTTTATTTCGTTTCGTTAAACGAACCCATTTTTCGCAAAATATGGAGATTTAGTTTTGTTCATAGCTAGTCACCAGTGTCCAACTATTCTTACCGCGTGACACCGTACCAAACATATATATAAATATATAAACTATTTACAGATTTCGTCTCCCTCGCTTTTTCTACACGCGTGTAAAGTGGACTCCACGCATGTCGAGATTAGCACCCTCACCGGGCTCCGGGCCTTCGGCCCTACGCCCGGCTCGGGGAAAAGTAGCGTGCTGCGTAGGCAGTGTAGAAACAACAATCGAAATATAGTAAGAGTAGTATAGAACTTGAGGGTACCGACGCACTTTTTTTTTTCCCAACAAAGACAGCCCCCAGATGATCAGATTTAGCAAGGAGGGTTGTTTGAAACGGTAAGCTTTTTTTAAAAATTTTTTAAGTATAAGCAGAAGGGACGAAAAAGGACCCAAACCAAAAAAAATAAATTCGGAATTCATCAAGAAAGGATGTTTGAAAGGGGAAAATAATTTTCGCGCCTCCCAAAACCCATTTTCGTCTGCTTATACTTCAAAAAGTGAGAAAACGGCCCACCCCTTTCAGACGCTTTTGTTGGATTTGATATGAGACACGTCAGAGCGATCAGGGTTGTGGTTTTGACACACCTTACTTACTCCCCGATTTCTCTTCAGATACTTTAGTTTTGTGTTGGTACACATGTTTTCCCACAGTTATACCACCAGATAACAGTCCGAGACATGGTATATACGGTGTGATCATGGCTACAACTTTACCAACGTCACTTTTTAACAGTTTGTCTTTTTGTAATTCGTTGTCTAACTCCTCAGAGCTTTCTACGGCGTCCAAACCACCGAGAACATTGGAGAACCTACTGATTAACATATCAGTCAGGAATTCATTAGCTCTTTCCATCCTTTTGGCGTCGTATTCAGCGTATAGCTTGTCCACAACCTTTACCGACGCTTTTTTGATGTAGCCAACTGACTGAGTTATTTCACCATCCTCTGACAGTTTTATTAGCTCACTTCTCTTCTTGTTGGCATCATCGGTTGGTGGAGGTGTTGGGCTGGTTTCCTCAGTCTTTTTCAGATCATTGACGAGCTCATCGACTAGGTTGGGGATCTCAGTAGGTATTTCAGTTTCTAGCTCCTCAACAGATGCTTCAGCTGGTTCTGCAGCGGGTGTCTTGATTTTTTCCCAACTCTCGCCGTTTTACTTTTCTTTTCAGCCATCTTACTATAGATCAGATTTTGGGATGACTACCTTATACGCGTACGGATGCCTTAACATAATCTCAAGCCTAGCGTATTTGTTTTCTTTTAGCTTTTCAGTTATCCCTATGACGTTTTCACGGTCTAAACCACCAAGGTAGTCATCAGTGATGACCTTCATATCGGTTTTGTTGGGGTTGTAAAACGTTACCAACTTACTAATATTCTCCCTATAAGGTTTTGTGATAGCTGTTAGCTGTTGTGTGATTACGATAGTTGACAGATTGTAGTGCCGGGCGCTGAAGGCTAATTTAACCAACTCACTTGTTCTGTTTTTTACGGGTTGCCCACTGGCACAGTCGTCGAGGACTATCAGTGTTTTGGATCCTTTGAATATCCGAACAACATATTCTAGTACAATCTCAACGTCGTCCTGACTACAGTCCACAGCGATGAAGTCCGGATCGGAGGTGTATTTCCAGGTGGTGTAGGTTTTGTTCCAGTTGAACGTCGGACAGAGCAGAACGATGTAGTCGAAGAACCCGGAGTATTCATCTTCTAACATCTTCAGGAGATACCAGGTTTTTCCACAGGCCGTCATACCAACGATCAGCATATTGAATGGGTGGTCCATTTAATACTGGATTGATTTTAGATTTTTGTTTACCATATTTACCAAACCATCACTCAGCACAAAGATCCGACAGACTACGTTAGCCACAGTCACCTTCTTAGTAATCTCAATCAGAACCCCAGACTGTGTATTAACGATTCTTTTCCCAGTTCCAACACTGTCACGGTCCTCAATACTTCTCAAGTCAATCGCTAGAGCGAAAGCGTCCTTGTAGAACTTTTGGATTGTCATAAACTGATCCGTGTTTTCCTTTCCACCAAACAGTCTTTTAGCCTCACCGTAGAATCGGCTTTTTGGGATTCCCTGACTGAAGACAGCGTTGGGTACACCCTCAATTGTTAGCTTAACACTTTCGATGTTTGGATAGACGTATTCCTCACTATCAGTCCGGGTTTTATTTGTGAACATCATCACGATTCCTTTCATAGACTTCCGTGGGAGGTTAATGTGTTCGTTGATCAGGGTTGATCCAGCCAACCATTTAGTTGACTTCATTAACGTGACATGCTCATAGGACAACGATCGACCAGCTGTGTACAACGAGGTTATTTCACTGGCGATGTCGGTGTTATCAATCGTCTCATACTCCAGTTCCAGGTTTTCCAGTGTGTACCCGTCAACAGATTCACTTGACTGGGCCACCATGATGTCACTCGCCTTTGGTAGGCTAATGACATAGCGGAAGTTGTTGTACATTTCAAAGGGAGCATAGAGTCCGTGATCCCCGAGGATCTTATCCAATCTTACCCTCATCCTCACTCCATGGATTGTGAGCATTAGAGCGTCAGCTGCCTTCTCAGCGTCCCCAGAGGAGGCCCCACTGTCGTCCTTAGACATCAACTTTCTCAGGTTCTCCGGACCGATCCCATATCCAACCATCTGATTCCTCACACTCTTCGGTAACCAGAGATCCCTGTATACACCAAGAACACTTTCACCTGTGTTGTCGTAAACAGTCTCGCCGGCCAGCTTAACAACCAGCCTTTCGACCAGAAGCCTGGAGAGATTGTTTAGGAACCACGACTTGGTGTTCATGTTTTTGAAGTCGAACAATAGATGAAAGCTACCCGGGACCAGACAACTATTAGGTTTTAGCTTTGGTATGTCGATGTAGAGGTCCTCACCAGGGTTGACTTTGTTGGGGTTCATGGTGATTGTGTGTCTTGTCCGGAGTCCCTTAATCTCCGACATTCTCGCCCGTCTGAATCCAGGTAACAGCTCTGTCTGACTTCTGTTGGTCATATACTACATAACAGGTTTTATTTTCTGTTTTTCCAGTAGTCATACAATAACCACGTCATAGCTATAGCTAAAATCCACAGATTGTTGGCTAACCATGCTATCCCTTTTGCTCCCCAGGTCAGAACCTGTGCTATCACACTGAACAGTGGTGCTAACAGAGGTCCCAAACTCTTACCCAGGTTAGCGAGTGCCTTAGCGAAACCACCAACAGCTCTCGCTCCCCCCGAGACAGCTTTTCTAGCCGCCACAACTATTGTGGTTATGATCCCAGCTATGGTGATGGCTATGGCAGATAGACCAACCATATTTCCCTTAGCCCACTTCTTAAAACGTTCCAACTTATTCAGGTCGTTGTTTTCCACCTCATCTCCTAAGATAGACAGAACATCAATATGTTCGGGGGCGTCACCTATTCTAATTCTTATGGTGTCCGCCTTCATTTCCGCCACTTCGCTGAATTTCTCATACAGCTGTCTCTTACGGGGGTCTTTCTCACTAGCCGCTTGCTCTCTGTAGTATCTGACTTCTGTTTCAAGGAGCCCAATCTTTTGTACACTTGTACCCTTTGGTTCGAGCATTCCCATGAATTCTCTTGCCTCATTCTCAGTTAGGATTTCTCTAGCCTGTTTTTGTAGGTCCTCCCCTCTTTCCTCAAGCGCACTCTCACTTTTTGAGATGGTCTGTGAGGCCACATCGTTTACGACTTTCTGGGGGGTTGTGGGGTCGTTGTTAGCCTTCTCAATAGCCCCTGAGATTTTTTTAGAGTGTTCCTCTTCAACCTCCCTTAACAACTTCTTGAAACTCTCAACGGCTTCTCTATTACTTTTTCCCTCATTATACACAAACTTACCATTCTCAAGTTTCCTAACTCTCTCATTATTAAACTTCAGTCCGATAAGCTTTCCTGTTTTCCTGCTATAAACAGGACTAACACCTAACAACAACTCACTAGATTTCTTACCGTCTCCCTTGTTTACCTGTATTTCGAGCGTGTTCATGATAAGCCTTTTCTTATTTTCTGTAACACTCCTCTCATGTGCCCTAGAACCACTGTCGAGACTAAAGCTACTGTTGGGACGGCTAGTCTCTTCTGTTACGTGGGTTATACCATCCCCAGCAGACGTTTGACCTGTCGCTACCGCTTCCTGATCTTCATCGGTGAGGCTTGTCTCGTCAGTATCTTCTTCTTCCTCTTCCCTCTCCTTTTCCTTACCGAGATCATTCATTTCAAAGTCCTCCCCTTCAGCCATTATATACTAGCCTATGTACAACTCAAGCAGAACAGCTCCGATCCCAACCGGTCGACCTACTGAATGATCATTATTCCCACGGACCCTAAAGGTCATCTTACCATAGACACCCTTACGGATCTCAGCTTTCGACTCAATGTCTGTGTAGTGCTGTACACTCCCTTTCAGGCTCTGCTCAGAGGTTATTGGAAGAGTGCCAATCAGATCACTCCTCCTCCCATTGTCCAAACTTCTCTCACTCTCAACAGCGTCACACGAGATCCTAACATATCTCAACCCTCTGTTGATGTCCACCTGATTCGGACTGTTCGTCCACCCACCACCACCATTTATCACATCGTTTTCACCAAAACCCAAAAGAAGACCCATCTTTCCGAGTTTCAGCTTTTCCGACGTTTTCACCTTAGAAGTTCCGTTGTAAACATTCTTTCCAAACTCAACCGTCCCCAACAGACCCCCGGCTAAACCCCTAACAAACGTCTCTATCGCGTCAAAGCTGAAATAACCCTCAGGAGCGGATGTCTCCTTACCATCAAACGACACCGAATCGTTCAAACCTGATACCACATTGTTATAGTTCCAGTATACCGTAGCTTTCTTCAGCATCACCTGTGGTCTTGGACCTGTCACCATGATAGGCTGTTCGAAGTAGACAGTCTTTTCACCGTTCTCAATGAATAATGTTAGCCTCATTACCCGGGTATACATTAACCCAGGTTTTGTACGTCACTCTCGGGTATCCATGAGTTGTGCTTATCACCATAACCCAACCACTTGACCAACACCATCTTTCTTCCACCAACTCTCTTCCTCCTCAACACCTTCTCCACCCTATAAACATCATCCTTTTTATCCACCGGCGACAACTCCTCCTCATAGAACTTTCCGATAATCGGCTCACCCTCAGCGTCCTCTATCTCGTAAACGTTTGGATCACCACGGATGACCTTCGTAATCCTGAAGATTTCCTCAGTGAAGTTAGCCTCATAACCCTTTGTAAATATACTCTTGTACTTTGACACCCTTACAGTGTCTCCAACTCGGAACTTGGGTAAGGGATGATCACCAAAGTGATGACCGAACAACGTATTCCAGACCTGATTCTCGTTTGACTTCCTGACGTCCTTGGGCTTCAGCATAACGACACTGTGTTTTGTGTTGTTATAACCCTCAACGAGATCGTCCAGGACATCAATCCACCTATAAGTCCCCTCCAAAGCGGTCTCTGAACTGTTCCAACAGCTTACCCACAGCCTCGGTCATATTACTCGTGTCCTTCCAAGTCTATGTGGATTTGGCTACATAACTATAAAGGGAAGCAAAGTCTAGTTGAAGGTGGGTTTCCTATGATATGGCTTAGCGGTGGTACGTTACAGAAAGTTCAGGGTAAGCGACACCAAGAGTCCTCGAAACACACATATCTGTCAGACAACGCCATAGACTACGACCTCAACAATTTTAGGATTTATGTTAACGGTGAGGATTACTTTATGGCAAAATTACCAACCCTAAATCCAGGTAACCAGACGGACATCGCGGCATGGTGGAATAACAATGATCCCTATTACCAACTTATTACTGCTGTCTACCTCAGTTCGTATTGCTGTGGCGTTGGGGCAGGGCATCTGAAGTTCTCAAAAGACGTCTACCCAGTGATTACCTCAGTCATGCGTTTCCACCTCTACTTCACCACACGACGTATACTGAGACGTCTTAAAACGGAAACGAAAAGCAGTTTAATGAGAGAGTTCGGCGCGGAACACAGCGATGTGATTGACAACATGGCGAACATACCCAGACTCCGGAAGCGTAAGCTTGTACGTGACCCTGGTTATGAACATCATCTTGTTGGTAAGTGGGTGTGGCATCTCAATAGCGATTATAAGACACACTACAGAAGGTTCATCCCTTTACAGACAAATGGTTTCACCAGGGTAGGTACACAGTATCTGAATGAGTTTATTGAGGCTTATGTCTACGCCGTTCTTGGTTCACAGGCTAGAACAAGGACCAGCGTTGTTAACAAAGGTGGTGGCAGTCTTGAGACACAGCAAGAATTTAGAACCTTAGTACAAGATGCTGTCGTTAACTATTCTATCAGCACTTGGATTTTGAATATGAACAGGGCAATATCAGATACTAACGTCACCCAGAACCTGGCCATAAGCCCTGACACGTGGTTAGTGCCGGGGTCACTGACGATACTGAAGGAGAAAATTCCAGGATATAACAACGTTCTCAGACGTGCGTCGGAGGGCATGAAGTTTGGTATTAACTCTAAGGTCAACTACCAAGGTGTTCACAAACAACCAAAGAAGCTACACCAAGAAAACGGTTTACACTTGGAAACACTAGACGACAAACCAACCGTTCATACACCTGACAAACCAACCGTTCACACACCTGACAAACCAACCGTTCACACACCTGACAAACCAACCGTTCATACACCTGACAAACCAACCGTCCATACACCTGACAGACAACCAAAGCCAGACAATGAGTTGGGAATCCTACTAGTCCTCACAGCTGTGTCTGGGTATTTGTTCAGTAAATACGCCCTATAGTATATGAGTCTGTTTTATGGTTACAACAGACTGGACATAGTGACTAATAAACATATCAGCGACAGGTTGAGAGAAGTCCTTAACACGGAGCCCGACTACAGGGTCATCTTTGACCTGAACGTAACCAGATCCAGTAAGAACGCAGTCTCCAGACTTCATTTTGTTGACTACATAGAAGACAGGGACGGTGAGACCGACTCGGCCATGTTTTGGAGACCCCCAAGTGTCAACCCACAGCTTAACACCACCGGTGACCACCATTTCCTTTACCCTGAGTCCTCAATAAGAACAGCCTTCCAGGCTAACGTGCCCAGATTCATGGGCACCGATGTTTCAGTCTTTGTCGTGGTAAAGAGGAATACCATAAGATCGGCGTCGGGTGCCTGGGAAACAATTGTTTCCAATGCCAACGTTAACGATGGTAGAAGCCTTGGGTTCAAAGCTGGGGTGAGTAATAGACTGGTTTTCGGTGGGATGACACCGACTAGGTTTCATGAGTGTACAATTCCAGTGAAGTTCGTCGGGAAGAGGGTTCTAATATCTGCCCACTGGCTATCCGGACTTAGAGTGTCACACGTCAGAATAAATGGTGAGATACTGAGGGACTCATACACTATGTGTGACATCGGACAGCTGGGAACACCCTACCTGAGTGTCCTCGTGGTGAACAGCTTAAAAAGTTTTTATTCAGACATCAACCTCTACGGTATGAGGGTTGTGGAGGGTCGTCTAGGGGAACCCGAGATTGGGAGGATTTGTAAGGGGGTTATGGCTGAGTACGGTCTGTAGCCGCGTCTGGGTATCTGTCCTATAGTATATGAGTCTGTTTTATGGTTACAGCAGACCAATCACTAATAAACAACTCAACGACAGACTGAAAGCTCACATAAAGACCCGTGACAGCAGAGTTATCTTCGATCTGAACGTAACCAGATCCAGTAAGAACGTGGTTTCCAAACTCCCCCCATTTGTTGATTACATAGAAGACAGGGACGGTGAGACCAGAATCAACTCAACCATGTTTTGGAGACCCCCTAGTGTCAACCCACAGCTAAACACTGCTGGCGACCACCACTTCCTTCACCCTGAGACGACGATAAGAACAGCCTTCCATGTTATCATACCCAGACTCACGTTCACCGACGTCTCCGTTTTCGTTGTGGTAAAGAGGAACAGTGTGAGATCGGCGTCGGGTGCCTGGGAAATGATTGTTTCGAATAATGACAACCATCTCGGCAAAAGCATTGGGTTTAAAGCTGGGGTAAATGACAAACTGTTCATAGATGGGGCATCACCACGTAGGACTCATGAGTGTATGATCCCAGCGAAGTTTATTGGGAAAAGGGTTCTGATATCTACCCACTGGCTATCCGGACTTAGAGTGTCACACGTTAGAATAAATGGTGAAATGCTGAAGGACTCATTCTTTATCAGTAACATCGATCAGAGAGGGACATCTTATATGAATGTCTTCGGGCTAAACAAATTTGAGAAGTATTATTCAGACATTAACTTTTACGGTATGAAGATCGTAGAGGGTCGTCTGGGGGATCATGAGATTGAGAGGATTTCTAACAGGACCATGGTTGAATATGACCTGTAATTAGAATGGGGAAAAAGAGGAAAAGCGTCGTCAGCTTCAACCACATTGGTAAAAACCTCCAATCGGCTGAAGTGGACAAACTAACCCGACTCTATTCGTATTACCATAGGTTAGCGACCTGTTACAAGTGGAAACACACCCGACTGAAGAGACTGAAGATGATCCTTGAGACCGTCTCTATTGGGTTGACTGTGGTCGGGGGAATAGCCGGTGGTGTTACAGCTAACCCACTGATTCTCGGAACCATAGCAGGTCCTGGCGTTCTGATTCAAGGGTACATGACCAAGTCGAGGATGTCTGGCAGACTGGAAAACTGTGAATTCGCTCACGTTAGCTACCACAAGGTTCTGACACAGATCAGAAGCTTCCTACGTGGGGCTTCCTACGATGAGACTGTCTTCCTATCCGACGTCCGTGTACTCGACGACATTGTGACTGAGGTCTGTCCACATTCCGACAGTATGATCACACGGTACCATAGGACGTATGACTCAGCTGAGCCTGCCGGGCCTGGCTGACGGTTCTGACTATCTCTGGTATGTAGACGTC
Source organism: Corallium rubrum (assembly GCA_964035015.1). Taxonomy (NCBI): domain Eukaryota; kingdom Metazoa; phylum Cnidaria; class Anthozoa; order Scleralcyonacea; family Coralliidae; genus Corallium; species Corallium rubrum. The sequence goes on from OZ036008.1 coordinate 688,569, forward strand.
CCGACAGTTCACACGGGCCATCCAACCGTGAAATCCGCTAGGGGTCCCATTGAGGGCATCGACTACCTCCGACTCATCCGGACCGAAGTCTTCCCAATCTAGGGTAATCACCTTAGTCCCCTTAAAGGCTATGTCCTCAGTCATCTCCCCCATATACCTCTCCACACACCTGAGTTAATCCTTAGTCACACCGGCTTCACATTTCCGACCTCTCCTGAGCATCCGGTCGTGGCAGGTGTCAACCGAGGCTTTTAGGAATAGTAGGGCATCAGGGGTTGGGAGTAGATTGTTTAGTGAGTGGAAGACCTGGGAATACTCCGAAAACTGTTTGTCGGTTATCCACCCATTACGCCAACAGTTCTTAGTGAAAGTCATACAGCTGTGATGTGTCCTCTCTACGATCACATTCCTCCCTTCGTTGATTAACTCCAGAGCCTCTAGGTAGACGTCAATTCTCTCACCGAGGAACCAGGTCTCCATCTCATACGCCCACCTCCCGGGGTCGGCGTAAAACCTTTCGAGGTATGGATTGTCGTCAACTGGCTCCTCAGCAAGGTAATAACCATTTCTTACAGCGAATGGTATAGCGAACGTTGTCTTTCCAACACCGATGTTTCCGTCGAAGGTGATTAGCCGAGAACCGAACTTTGTCTCAGTCATTATACCCCAGGTATACGGTACGACCCTAGACCTCCCGTATTTTATATGAAGATTCCAAAGAGACTTAGACGACCCATACTGATTATCTTCCACACCCTCAGAAGAGCTATCGGGGTGATGAGACATTGTGTTAGAAGGAACCGTAGGGGAGAGTACTACGTGACTGAGTCTGTTGTTGTCTGGCCGACGGCCTCAAAGATTCCTACAGATGATCCCACAGACCCCCCACAAACAGCCTCAGAGATTCCTATAGATGATCTCACAGACTTCCCAGAGACGACCTCAGAGATTCCTACAGATGACCTCACAGATGAAACATAGATTAGTGTATAGATGGCTGACGAGTCTGAAAAAACCCTAGAAGTCCCTAAGATAACATCAGTGGTCAAGACGGAAAAAGTCAAGGACCCAAAACGGGTGGAGGCTGGTAAACGGCTGGCTCAAATATCGAAGGTAGCCAAGGAGAGAAAAGCCAGGGAGCGGTTGGTGGCTGAGATTGGTCCTGGGGTTGGTGGTCGGTCAGCCTATTACGGATATCTAATCGGAACCGTTGGGTTGGTTATCGGTGGGGCCTCACTTTATTACACTATGAGGCAGGAGAGAAGGGAGGTTCAGAGGCTAAAAACCATTGATGAGGAGAAGGTAATGGAAGGAACTGTCGAACCACAGAACCCCGTTCGGACCTCCCCGGTCTTAGACACCTTCGACGAATGAAATATGTGTTAGTATAATGTCAACCACCGACCGAAAAGAACTGATGAACGAGCTCTACGACGCCCTCCTGATTACAAGTGGAGCTGTGGCGGTCTCCATGGCTTCGAGGAAGGTCCTGAGGGAACCTTTGGGTACTCCTGAGTCGGTAAAGGGTACCGTCAGGCTGGCTCTGGCCGTTGGAATTAGTACAGTTGGGATTAAATATGCCCAGTCGAAGGGGTACCTACCGGTTGACCCTTTTTCGAAGCCTAAGTAGCCTAAGGGGGTTCCATATGCAGTGGTTACTATGAGCGTGGAGGTCGAGACACGTTGGCTGCCCCCTATGTCTAGAGGAGAGAGGAATGTGTGGGATGCTTTACGCGTTAACAGAATTGAGGCGGTTAGGGAGAAGACATTTGATGGGTTAGTGGGGTTGGGTGGCGGCCTTCTGAGGTATGACTTCGCGGCGCCCCTTAGCGATGGTACTTTCGTACTGATTGAATATGATGGTGAACAACATTTCAGCCCTTCCACCTGGTCGGGTAAGCTGACTCAGGAAGAGGCAGAAAGGTGCTTTAGGGTACAGAAGGAACACGATCGGATGAAAGACGAGTACGCCAAGAACAACGGTCATTACCTAATCAGGATTCCGTATTGGGAAAGACGTAACATCCATTCTATTATCGGATCTTTGTGACGGAGTGTATTATCTCTAGTTATATATATATGGCTAGTGTGGTTGCTGGTGGACTGTTTAACGCCTTGGCCTTCGCGGGCGCTGGATTCCTGTTTTCAAAGTTAAATCATACCGGATATGAAGCTGAGATTAAGAGACACAACCACGCCCTTGAGCAGCTGGCTAGGGCAAAGGAGAAATGGTATGAAAGTGAGGTGGCTAGGAAGGATAGGATACAGAGGTTAAGACAGGAACTGTCTGACGCCAACGCTGACATCAACACAACGAACCACGCTCTGGATCTACTGAGGGGTAGGTTGAGACAGGTTGAGGCCGTCGGGTTGTCCCAGCCAAAGCCTGAGTTGTCTGACTATTACAAACCATCGGGTGAAATGAAAGAGTATCAGACCCTGTTTATTGGGTCTGTTGGTCTGGTTGGTGGGTATCTGATGTCTAGGTTTGTTTTGTAGGGGTTAAGGAATTCGTTAGGGTTTAGTTATAATGTCTGTTTTCTTGTCGGACTTACCGAAAGGGCTGAGGGATTTACCGTCTTCAAGCGTTGAATGGGTCTGTAAGCAGATCGGGATCGAAGCCCCGGCTTGGGATCCACCCAGATGTAGTACGAAGTTGTGGTGTGAAGATTGTTCCAGATTCCGTGTGAAGGTGAGTACTGAGATGTATTCCTGTCCAGGATGTGGTGATACGGAGTATGGATATGTTGTCGGGAGATACCGGGCGGCCGGTCGTAGAAGTGAGCATTCGAGAAATAGTTGGATGAGGAAGAGACTCACCAGAGTTGTCAGGGATACAGCCGTTGACGTTGTCTTATCCGACTTTTCCAAGGTTCTTCGGGTGATGAGAAGTAAGGGTCTGATAAGAGGTCGTAATGTGTCCAGATACAATTATTACATCATCAGACTGTGCTCAAGGAGAGGGATTGGGTTACTGGGTGGTATGAAGGATCTTAGGGAGGGGAAAACGAAGGACTTGTTTGATAACAATCTGTTCGGAATTGTTTATAAGGAGCTTGGCTGGGATCGTGCCCCGGACAGGTTCTGCACCGAGTGGTTGGAGCGACACCTAACGGAATGTGATCACCCCTGTTATAACGATGGATCCGAATGTTATGATCCATCAGGACGACGACTTAGACCCTAACATGTTTGACTATCCTGATGATATAGACCCCCGTCTCTACGAGAGAATAATCGGTCACGACATAAATCAGTTAGACAGAGCCTTGAGGGGTAAGACCAAGTCGTTCAGCTGTGCTGTGGTGAGTCAACACCCACTGGAACAGGTAAACGCCCTCAGGAATGATGTGGTACGGCTGCTACGTCGGGAGCTGGCTGAGATGAGGGGGTTGAAGTTCGCTGAAACGCTGGTTGTGACGCTTGAGAAGGAGGTGTCCGACGGAACAACTTATAAGACGGCTCACTTCAACAGCCACATCAAGACTATAATCAACGGTGACGAGATCGGTCAGGACGTTGACACCGCGAATGAAGAGGTGGTGGCTAGAATAGCCCGATGGATAAGCGAGGGATCTGGCTGGACGGTGGACTCAATCGACGGTCACTACGTTAATCTTACTGTGTACAGTCCACTGGAAGGCTCGTCATACGTCGACCTCCCGAAGGAGCTGAAGAATAGTCGGAAGGGGCTGATCAACGTTAAGAATAACGACGACAGGTGTTTTATGTGGTGTCATCTGGCTCATAAGTTTCCTGTCCCAAAAGACCCACAAAGGGTCACAAAGTACCGGGACCATGTTAACGACTTGGATTACAGTGGAATCAGCTTCCCGGTGACTCAAAAACAGTACAACCGGGTGGAGAAACAGAACGAGATACGTACCAACGTCTTTGGTTATGAAAACGGGCTAACCTTTCCGGTTTACGTATCAGAGGAAAGGTTCGCCGACCTCATGAACCTCCTGATTATAACCAACGGGAACAACAAACATTACGTCCTCATCAAGGACTTTGATAGGTTTATGTACAACAAAACAAAACATAAGAAGAGAAAACACTTCTGTGTTTACTGCCTCCAATGTTTCAGCTCAACGGAGGTTTTGGATAGGCATAAGGTTGTGTGTATCAGTGTGAATGGTAAACAAGCTGTTAGGATGCCTGAGAAGGGTAAAAACGTGTTGAAGTATAGTAACTTTCAGAAACAGTTAAACGTTCCGTTTGTTGTGTATTCCGACTTCGAGGCGATCACGGAAAAGGTCAACAGACCGGAGGTGCCGGAGTCAGACCGAGAGGAGAAAGAGAAAAAACCATACATGGAGAGGTATCAGAAACATACTGATTGTGGTTATGGGTATAAGGTTGTCTGTTGTTATGACGACAAATACAGCAAACCTGTTCAGGTGTATAGAGGCCCTGGTGCTGTCAACAAGTTCATTGGAAAGATGCTAGAAGAAGTGGAGTATTGTAAGGGTATTCGGAAAGAGCACTTCAACCAGGACATGGTTCTGACTGATTCCGACAGGGCGGACTTCAGAGACGCTATAAAGTGTCACATCTGTGGGCGAGAGTATGTAGCAGAAGACGTTAAGGTCTGGGACCATTGTCATGTAACGGGAAGATATCGGGGATCGGCCCACCAGCTTTGTAACAGAAATCATAGAATGACTGATAAAATACCAGTCATCTTACACAACCTGAGGGGTTATGATAGTCATCTCATCATGGGGGAGATCGGAAAGTTCGGACAGGAGATTAACGTCATTCCGAATAATATGGAGAAGTACATGGCCTTCATGTTAGGTAAGAACCTTGTGTTTCTGGACAGTTTTCAGTTCATGAGTAGTTCATTGGATAGGTTGGTGGGAAATCTCCCGGGGGACGCCTTCAGATACACAGCTGAGGAATTCGGTATTGGTAATCGGTTGTATCTTATGAGGACGAAGGGTGTTTATCCTTATGACTACATGAACGCGTTCAGTCGGTTTGAGGAAACGGGGTTACCACCAAAGAGTGAGTTTTATAGCGTGTTGAACGATGAGGAGATATCAGACACCGATTACCAACACGCTTTGAAGGTTTGGAAGTCGTTTGGGATGAGAACGATGGGGGACTACCATGACGTGTACCTAAAATCAGATGTGTTGCTGTTAGCTGACGTCTTTGGGAACTTTAGAAAGACCTGTGTTTAGTACTATGGGTTGGACCCCTGTCACTATTTCACCTCACCTGGGTTGGCATGGGACGCTATGCTGAAGATGACTGGGATTGAGCTGGAGCTGATGACTGACATCGACATGTTCCAGTTCATTGAGAAAGGACTGAGAGGTGGGGTTAGCTACATAGCTAATAGGTATGGGAAAGCAAACAACCCATATATGAAGGGGTATAGTGAGAACGAGGCTGTGAAGTATATAATGTATCTGGACGCCAATAATCTGTATGGTTGGGCCATGAGTCAGTGCCTTCCGACTGGTGGATTTAAGTGGATGAGTGAGGGTAAGCTGAGGAACCTAGCCTGGGAACTTCCGGAGAATGACAGTCGGACTGGGATGATACTTGAGGTTGATCTTGAGTATCCTCCTGAACTCCACGACCTACACAACGACTACCCATTAGCCCCTGAAAAGATGGAAATACGGGAAAATATGCTGTCTGACTATTGTCGGAAAATCAAAGGGGAGTTCGGTGTCAGCGTTGGTGGTGTAAGTAAGCTGGTAACCAACCTGATGGGAAAGGAAAGGTATGTTGTCCACTATAGAAACCTACAGCTGTACGTCAGACTTGGGATAAGGGTGAAAAAAGTTCACCGGGTTTTGTTGTTCGATCAGTCCCCTTGGCTAAGGCAGTACATCAACTTCAATACCGTAAAGAGAACTGCTGCCAGAAACGCCTTTGAAAAGGACTTCTTCAAGCTGATGAACAACAGCGTTTTTGGTAAGACGATGGAGAATCTGAGAAAGCGTGTAGACGTTCGGTTGGTCACCAGTGAGAGAAAGATGCTGAGGTTGGCTTCCAAACCAACCTTCGTGTCCGCCAAAATATTTAACGAAAACCTTGTTGCTGTTCATAAGATTAAGGAAGTCCTGACGCTGAACGACCAGCATACGTTGGTATGTGTATTCTGGATCTATCGAAAACCCTAATGTACGACTTTCATTACAATTATGTGTTAGAGAAATATGGAAGTAGGGCTAAGTTGTTGTTTACAGATACGGACAGCCTGACATATGAAATTGAGGCGGAGGATGTTTATAAGGACTTCTGGGCCGACAAAGACATCTTCGACAACTCGGACTATCCGGAGAGCTCGAAGTACTACAACAAGTCGAACAAGAAGGTTATTGGGAAGATGAAGGACGAAGCGGCTGGTGTTCCCATAACCGAATTCGTTGGTCTTAAAAGTAAGATGTATTCTTATCTGAAAGACAACGGAGCAGGTGGCAAAACCGCGAAGGGAATTAAAAAGAGTGTCACTAAGAAACAAATTAAACATGAAAACTACAAAGACACACTATTTGGTAAAAAACAAGTGTTTCAGAAAATGAAAACAATTCGAAGTGTAAATCATGAATTAGGTAGTTACGAGATAAATAAAATATCACTCTCATGCTTTGACGACAAAAGATACCTGCTGGGAGACGGGATTAACTCCTACGCGTATGGACATAAAAGCATCATTTCGTAGAGTCGTTTCGGCTGATATCAAGCCTCATCAGAACACCTAACTAAATTTGTTTGTCGACTTCCTCAAACGATAAGAAAGCGTGTCGCGTTAAAACCTTAAATATTCACCATCGGAAACCGATTGTAGCAGTCGGAAACCGATTGTACCCATCGGAAACCGATTGTAGCAGTCGGAAACCAATTGTACCCATCGGAAACCGATTGTAGCAGTCGGAAACCGATTGTACCCATCGGGAACCGATTGTAGCAGTCGGAAACCGATTGTACCCATCGGGAACCGATTGTAGCAGTCGGAAACCGATTGTACCCATCGGGAACCGATTGTAGCAGTCGGAAACCGATTGTAGCAGTCGGGAACCGATTGTAGCAGTCGGAAACCGATTGTACCCATCGGGAACCGATTGTAGCAGTCGGAAACCGATTGTACCCATCGGGAACCGATTGTAGCAGTCGGAAACCGATTGTACCCATCGGGAACCGATTGTAGCAGTCGGGAACCGATTGTAGCAGTCGGGAACCGATTGTAGCAGTCGGAAACCGATTGTACCCATCGGGAACCGATTGTAGCAGTCGGAAACCGATTGTAGCCGGCAAAAGCCGATTACAGCTGGAAAAAGCCGATTGTAGCCGACAAAAGCCGATTGTAGCCGACAAAAGCCGATTACAGCCGACAAAAGCCGATTACAGCTGGCAAAAGCTGATTATAGTCACAGAATAGTAATACAACCAGAAGTCCAACTCAAGTGAAAACTTGTCCGCATTTCTTCAATGCGCAGGCGCGATATTTTACGCCATCCGACGCCATTCTACGCCATCCTACGCCATCCTGGCAAGTTCCCCCGGCAGTTTTAACCTTCTTTTGAAGGTCCAAACTGCCGGGGGAACTTGCCAGGATGGCGTAGGATGGCGTAGAACATTGCGTAGGATGGCGTAGGATGGCGAGGAATCAAGATGCGCGAGGCGACATGCGCGAGGACATAAACTTCAAAGGTTCCGACGCGAGTCGGACTTCTGGTTGTCTTTCTATTCTGTGTTATAGTCAACAGAAACCGTTTACAGCTGGCAAAAGCTGATTGAGCTGACAAAAGCCGATTACAGCTGGCAAAAGCCGATTACAGCTGGCAAAAGCTGATTATAGTCAACAGAAACCGTTTACAGCTGGCAAAAGCTGATTGTAGCTGACAAAAGCTGGTCGCACCCAACAGAAACCGATTACAACTAACAAAAGCCAACTGTAGCCGGTAAGGTACATATTTTCACTCACTTATGTTTGTAGATTACTCTCTCTTAGTGTAACGATAGGAAAATAATCCAGCCGCCATGATAAACACTATTAAATACTCTCCAGTGAAAACAATTACCTTACCACCAGCTGTTTGTATTTCTGTCCACGGTACTGTGTCTCTTCTCTCCGATGGATGTAACTTTTCCCATTTCTTAGCCTGATGAACTATATCAGATCCCTTCCTGGTTAGACCTACAGACAGACCAGTTACTAATGCAATCATCCCCAAACCAATAGCAGTTACAATTCCAGCTTTTTTCAGTTTTCTATCCAGGTTGATCTTAGTCCACTGATCATATTCAGCTCTAATGCCATCCCTTAGTAGATCATTTTCCCCCTCAGTTAAAGCCAGTCCAACTGTTCTAAACTCACCTCCCAGATATTCCACAGAATAACCCACTACCAAACCAGACTTATCAGACTCTTCAGATATACCTATTATATTATTATAAACTATATATTTAATAAACAGTGGATCCGTGCATTGTGGTTCTAGCCCTAGTATCTCTGTAAAAAATTTCTTACAGTCCTTATATGTGACCCCTCTCCCTATCCTCTCAGTTCTGTCTTCTGACACATTATTTACAGTGGGGTCATCAATAGAGTGACCAAATCCAACACTATTACGCTCTGAAAAGTCTTCCGGAGCGTCAGCACCCCCAAAATCTGTTTCCTCCTGACCATTTTCAGGATTCGGGTCTGAGTCATGATTTAGGTCTAATGGTTTAAGTTCAATTCCCTCCATATTAAAATTGTCATGATTACAAAAAGACAAACTGTTGAAAGTGACGTTGGTAAAGTTGTAGCCATGATCACACCGTACATACCATGCCTCGGACTGCTATCTGGTGGTGTAACTGTGGGAAAACACGTATACCAACACAAAACAAAAGTATCTGAAGAAAAATCGGGGAGTAAGTGAAATGTGTGTCAAAACCACAACCCTGATCGCTTTGGGGTGTTTTCAGGAAAAACGTCATAATCCATCCTTAAAATATGAAAAGGGGAAAAAGAGGAAAAAAAGTCTGTCCTTTCAAACATCATCTTCCGTTGAATTCTGACATTTTGAGGCAGTTTTTGGCAAAATAATAAAAAGTGGCCCCATAGCCTCATATTCTATACTACTAGTAAGGTTAGATATACTGCCGAAACAGAGAACGTAGGAGTCTAACGTTTCGAGCGAAGGCCCTTCGTCAGAGAGAAACGTGAAAAGCATGAAAGCAAAGGAAAGCACAGCAAGGCAAAGGATAGCAAAGCAAACCAAAGCAAAGCACAGCAAACTTCAAGCAAAGCAAAGCAAAGCAAAGCACAGCAAGGCAAAGGACAGCAATGTAAAGTAAAGCAAACGACATATCTTCAAGCACGCTGTGACGCAGTTTTAAATCCGCGCAAACAAATCCGAACCTTGAGTGATTTTGTTATTTATTATTCTGAACTCAAGTTTACTCAGTCTGGTATACGCTTTGTTCTTTTTGTTTACTGTATGATTGAACATTACATAGCCATATTTCGAACAATGATATTATAGACTATTTTATTTTGCTTTGCAATGACACTAAAGATGAAATATGTGTGTTTCCGATTAGTTTATAGAGAATTGGTCTGCTTGGAATATCGTTTGATTTCACGATAATATTATTGTAATGACATGACTGCAGTAACATTTCTGAACGGTCAAAGTGAGCACAGTAAGCAGACAACCTTAAGGTCTACAAGACTCGAACACGTGAAGAAAGACAATTGTAAAACATGTCATGCTACTATGCTACTGAATTTAGTAATAAAATCGCATTTTCGAAAACGCAAGCGGTGATTGGTTAAAAGCCGTGTTTTATAACTCTATGGAAAACAGGGCAAGATTACATTAAATTTTCGCTGTCTGGAAGGGGGGAGGGACTAGTTGGAAATATCAAAATATTAAACAGGTAAGTAAACATAACTTTTAATAATAAGATTTAACAAGTCATAGATACATAGCAAGTACAAAACTATATAAGTTGTCTAAAATATCAACAGAAAATAGAAATATCAATGAGCCATTTTCCAGTCAATATCAAGCGGGGCTTCCTGTTGAATCTTTAATAGTCGTAACCTTAGCAACCTACGTTTCAAATTTCACTCAACCGTAAGAATATTCAACTGTCTGGAAGTCCCGCTTGATGACTGGAAAATCGTTCGCTCTCGATAGGAAATCTTGCAATTTATCGCAAATCGAACTCGTAGTGAGAAGAACAGCTATGCGTTTTCCTTTGTTTGGCAATAACTAAGCTTTCGCTTTGGAATTTGAGACAGAAACTGAGCATTGACGTTGATTTTGGTGTGAGCGTTTTCTGCGTTGAGCGTTTCTATTCAAGAAGAACTTACATCATCTGTATGAAATGATTGTTTACTCTCCACTCGCAGAGGTCCATTTTGCCACAATCGCCTGATGTGAGGCGGCTGTATTCCCAGAACTAATTAAACCATTTTTAAAAAAACCGCTGACAAAAAACCCCAACGATGTTCAAGGGGGAGGGTGTAATTTTAGCTTTTGCTGTCCGGGGAGAGGGGTGTTCACTAAGAGGGGGGGACCCGTTTGACACTTCCTCCGGGGGGGGGGGGGGGGGTATGGATCTTTTCTGGAACGACCCAATATGTCAACAATTACGCCTCATAATATAAGCCATTTATACGCCTTAATCTTTTTTTTTTCCCGGAAAACGTTTTCCGTGTTTCTATAGAATTATAGAAACATGAGAGGAAGTTTGGGGAAACGAAAAATTACAGTGGGAACAGAGATTCCGCAGGGCGAGTGTTTCCACACAAGTGATTTCAAAACCACGAATGTTTCTATAACGTTATGGAAAAGAAAACGCTTTCTATTTCTTAACTAGTATACTACTAAATTAACATGCATAAAATGTCCAGCACGAATGTTGCTCTTTAAATCTAAGCAATGCTCTCTTTATAAAGGTATTGTACAACAGCCTTGAAATAGTCCCAAGCCACAGTCTCTGGTAGATACATGCAAGTTGTGAATATGAATGGACTTACTGTCCTTATATGATGGAGAAGTTCTTTTCAAATACATAACTCTCCTTTCAATGTAAAATTGTGTTCTTGCAGTCTGAATAGTACAGCTTGGTAAGTAGTAATGTTTGCCCTGTGTGTGTGTATGTGTGTGTCTGTCTGTCTGTCTGTCTGTCTGTCTGTCTGTCTGTCTGTCTGTCTGTCTGTCTGTCTGTCTGTCTGTCTGTCTGTCTGTCTGTCTGTCTGTCTGTCTGTCTGTCTGTCTGTCTGTCTGTCTGTCTGTCTGTCTGTCTGTCTGTCTGTCTGTCTGTTTGTCTGTCTGTCTCCGGGATATCCCACCAAATACTGCACAGATGTTTATCAAAGTTTGTGCAAAGATTGATCATAGACCAAGAACCAACCCATTCAATTTTGGTGAAATTTGGATGAGAAATTAATAAAAATCTGACCACAAGATTCTCTGTGAAGAAGAAATGCTTGATTGTGCTCATTATCCTTTAACAATTTTACAATTTAACAACATTAAACAATTTTGCATAATGGGCCATTCCAGAAAAGATCCATACCTCCCCCAGGGGGTAAATGTACTTCTGATAATAGTAAAATGTACTAGGACGTCTGAAGGGGGGAGGGGGTCAACTTCACATTTCCTCCCTCCGTGGGGGAGGTGTGGATGTTTTCTGGAATGACCCAATTTTGGTACGAGTGCAATCAAGCATTTTATTCATTCATACAAGTGTAGTAATAATAACCCACTGGTGGAGGTATTTACTCAGTCCCTGGCCTCTTGTATGTATATAAAAGAATCTTAATTTGGTGGCTATTTTGGAATGAGGTCTATTTATGCCTCAATTCTCATTGGTGCACCGCGGTTAAGTATAGCCATTACCGAACGCGACCGCGGTTGAGGTAACTATACTTAGGGCTGCGCTAAATGTCACACAATCAACGAATTTAATTCAGATGAATTTAATTGTTTGAATTTTATTCGACGAAACTGCGACGTATAACTCGCTTAAATTCGACTCACGAAGTAAGCGTCGAATTAAATGTTTCTCTTCTATCTGTGACAATTCGCCACCATGTTTTCAAGAAATTGTTTTCAGGCTCCACGGGTCCAAGTAAAAACAATTAAATTCGACTGAAATTCGACGTTTAACTCGACGTCGCATCAGCGACGAAGTTAATTCAAATTAAATTCGTGAATTAAATTTGTTTATTGTGCAACATTTAGCGCAGGCCTTATGTAGTTCGTGATCACAGAGGTTGCCTAAGAAAACTGAGATACTGAGTTCGTTATCACAGAGATTGTGTAAAAACACCTCAGTCCTGATGATAAGTCCTTTATCACATTTGTGACCATTGATTAACCCTTATTTTCCCAACCACGCATAAATCAATTGGCCCGGGCTAATATATATGAACTTGGCATTAACTTGATTTAGGCGTGGTTGGGAGTAATTATTATAAATAAATTTGTCAGTTTGTCAGCCTGATTTTGTTCACATATTTCTGCTTCTTTGCAGCTAAAAACGTCGTTGCCTGTATACAAAAATGGCATCCGCTCAAGAAAGTTTTGATGCAAGGAAAATGCGCCGTGAAGTAAGTTATTTAAATATCAGTACTGTTTGTTGAACTATTTGGAAAAGACCAAACTGGGACTAGTTGCGAAAATTTATTTTATTCATTATTTATTTATTTATTCGTTTATTCGTTCGTTCGTTCATTCGTTCGTTCGTTCGTTCGTTCGTTCGTTCGTTCGTTCGTTCGTTCGTTCGTTCGTTCGTTCGTTCGTTCGTTCGTTCGTTCGTTCGTTCGTTCGTTCGTTCGTTCGTTCGTTCGTTCGTTCGTTCGTTCGTTCGTTCGTTCGTTCGTTCGTTCGTTCGTTCGTTCGTTCGTTCGTTTATTCAGTTATTTAGTTATTCATTCCTTCATTGATTGATTCATTCATTCATTCATCCATTCATTCATTCATTCATTCATTCATTCATTCATTCATTCATTCATTCATTCATTCATTCATTCATTCATTCATTCATTTGTTTGTTCATTTATTTATTTGTTCCCTCCTTCCTTTATTCGTTCGTTCGTTCGTTCGTTCGTTCGTTCGTTCGTTCGTTCGTTCGTTCGTTCGTTCGTTCGTTCGTTCGTTCGTTCGTTCGTTCGTTCGTTCGTTCGTTCGTTCGTTCGTTCGTTCGTTCGTTCGTTCGTTCGTTCGTTCGTTCGTTTATTCAGTTATTTAGTTATTCATTCCTTCATTGATTGATTGATTCATTCATTCATTCATCCATTCATTCATTCATTCATTCATTCATTCATTCATTCATTCATTCATTCATTCATTCATTCATTCATTCATTCATTCATTCATTCATTCCTTTATTCATTCATTTGTTTGTTCATTTATTTATTTGTTCCCTCCTTCCTTTATTCGTTCGTTCGTTCGTTCGTTCGTTCGTTCGTTCGTTCGTTCGTTCGTTCGTTCGTTCGTTCGTTCGTTCGTTCGTTTGTTTGTTTGTTTGTTTGTTTGTTTGTTTGTTTGTTTGTTTGTTTGTTTGTTTGTTTGTTTGTTTTTGTTTGTTTGTTTGTTTGTTTGTTTGTTTGTTTGTTTGTTTGTTTGTTTGTTTGTTTGTTTGTTTGTTTGTTTGTTTGTTTGTTTGTTTGTTTGTTTGTTTGTTTGTTTGTTTGTTTGTTTGTTTGTTTGTTTGTTTGTTTGTTTGTTTGTTTGTTTGTTTGTTCAATCAAATCTATACGCATATAAAAATCTCACAGCTGGTTGACAGGATGTGTTTGCAACAAGCTTGTAGCAGTTAACAATTATTAACAAGTTGTGATTTTATCAAGCCAATGCAAGCTTGTTGTCAACCTTGTAGCAACTTGTTAAGTACAGAGCAGAATAACAAATTGTTACAACAACTTGTCAAAAATCCGTTGAAGCCATCAACTTTGTTACAAGTTGTCAACAACCTGTTAGAGACTTGTTAACAAACTGGGAACAACCCATTTGAATGCATCCCGGTAAAGTTGCATAACAACTTGCTTGCACACATGGAACAATCCCTGTGTTTTTACGTGCATACTTTAAAAGAAAACAATTTTTTTGTGATACCTGGTCAATTTAACTGTACATCCCACCCACTACACTATCTCTACGAAAGCTCTGTTCAGTACAAACGTCTGTCACAAACGTTTAAATTGTTAAACGTTAAAAAGTTACGAACCGTTGTTTTGTTTAACTTTCTTGATACAGGTGTATATAAAGTAATCTTAAGATTTTTAAACTGAAAACAGATTTTTCAAGCAAGAAACAGAAACATTAAAATGATAATTGTGTTTGTTGCTGAGATGGCAAAAATTCTAAAAGACAAAGGAAGAAAGAATGACTTTGAATATATAGTAGATAGATCTATTGAACTTCTTCAAGGTAACTTAATGTTAAAAACGGAAATGTTATCGTGCGTTGTTCGAACTTGTGATGAAAAAGGGGGATGTAGGGAAATGTTGAAGTACTATCTTGAGTTTGAAAAATTATTAAGTAATTTAGTTGAGCAAAAGAGTGCGAGAATGACTATTCTTCTTAGAATTGCAGAAATATATCTTAATACTTCACATTATAGTAAAACATTAGAGTATACCCTTAGAGCTGAAAAGATTGCAGATGAACTTCAAGACAAATTAGGAAAACTAATATGTTGTGTAAGATTAGGAAATGCGCATCTAAAGCTGGCAGAGTATAAAGAAGCTATTTGCTATTACAATAAAGGTCTAGAAATCAGCATTGAAATAGGATATCGGTCGGGAATATTAAGTAACAATGGAAATTTAGGGAATACCTATCGTAGTTTGGGGCAGTATGAAAAAGCTTTTCAGTATTACAATAAAGGTCTAGAAATCAGCACTGAAATAGGAGATCAGTCAGGAATAGCAAGTAACAATGGAAATTTAGGGATTGTCTATTCGAGTATGGGGCAGTATGAAAAAGCTATTCAGTATTATAATAAAGGTCTAGAAATCAGCATTGAAATAGGAGATCGGTCAGGAATAGCAAATAACAATGGAAATTTAGGGATTGCCTATCGTTGTTTGGGGCAGTATGAAAAAGCTATTCAGTATTATAATAAAGGTCTAGAAATCAGTACTGAAATAGGAGATCGGTCAGGAATAGCTAGTGACAATGGAAATTTAGGGACTGCCTATCGTTGTTTGGGGCAGTATGAAAAAGCTATTCGGTATTATAATAAAGGTCTAGAAATCAGCACTGAAATAGGAGATCGGTCAGGAATAGCAAGTAACATTGGAAATTTAGGGACTGCCTATCGTCGTTTGGGGCAGTATGAAAAAGCTATTCAGTATTATAATACAGGTCTAGAAGTCAGCACTGAAATAGGAGATCGGTCAGGAATAGCAAGTAACAATGGAAATTTAGGGAGTGTCTATTCGAGTATGGGACAGTATGAAAAAGCTATTCAGTATTATAAAAAAGGTCTAGAAATCAGCATTGAAATAGGATATCGGTCAGGAATAGCAAGTAACAATGGAAATTTAGGGACTGCCTATCGTTGTTTGGGGCAGTATGAAAAAGCTCTTCAGTATTATAATAAAGGTCTAGAAATCAGCACTGAGATAGGAGATCGGTCAGGAATAGCAAGTGACAATGGAAATTTAGGGACTGCCTATCGTTGTTTGGGGCAGTATGAAAAAGCTATTCAATATTATAATAAAGGTCTAGAAATCAGCACTGAAATAGGAGATCGGTCAGGAATAGCAAGTGACAATGGAAATTTAGGGACTGCTTATCATTGTTTGGGGCAGTATGAAAAAGCTATTCAGTATTATAATAAAGGTCTAGAAATCAGCATTGAAATAGGAGATCGGTCAGGAATAGCAAGTAACATTGGAAATTTAGGGACTGCCTATCGTTGTTTGGGGCAGTATGAACAAGCTATTCAGTATTATAATAAAGGTCTAGAAATCAGCATTGAAATAGGAGATCGGTCAGGAATAGCAAATAACAATGGAAATTTAGGGAGTGTCTATTGGAGTATGGGGCAGTATGAAAAAGCTATTCAGTATTATAATAAAGGTCTAGAAACCAGCACTGAAATAGGAGATCGGTCCGGAATAGCAAGTAACAATGGAAATTTAGGGAATGCTTATCTTAGTTTGGGGCAGTATGAAAAAGCTATTCACTACTTTAATAAAGGTCTAGAAATCAGCACTAAAATAGGAGATCGGTCAGGAATAGCAAGTAACAATGGAAGGCTAGGGAATGTATATTCTAAGATGGGGCAGTTTCAAAAATCTCTTAAATGTTTTGGAGAAGCATTTAAAATTAGTTTAGAAATTGGTGATCGAAGTTTGGAATGCATTTCTTTAGGAAACATAGGGAACTCTTACTTGTCACTGTATTTGTCTGTAGCTCGCGAAATGGACGATGTGACCAACTTACAAAAAGCTGTGTCACTTCTTAAGAGATCTGTTATGTGTGGTGATAAGATTTTATTCGACTTGAGCATTGACAAAAATAAGATATCATTCACTAGTAAATACTTTGAACGATATGTGACTCTAATGCATTGTTTTCTTTTGTTAACACGCATTGAAGCCGCCTTGTTAGTTATTGATCTTGGAAAGGCCAAGGCACTGCATGCGTTTATCGAGAAACGAGAGAAATCAGAGATTGATGACATGGTCAATTATACACGTGAGACCTGGAAAAATATTGACAAAAATGAAGAGAAATTAGAAATAGACAATATTGAGAAGGGCGTCCTGCTCAAGAAAAATAATTCCACTGTTATATTCTACTCTTTTGATCATTATAAGGCTCTTTATATATGGGTTTTAAATGGCGTGGATGACATTAAATGCATCTTTTTGAGTCGAAATAATGACCTGACTTTACCTGAGAATTCTATTTTCGACATTTTGAAAATGTTGCTTCAGGCGTATTCTGTTCATTTAAAGCGTGAATCCTCCTTGTTTAAACTAAGTTCAAATTCTACTTCTAGTCGTCATGAGATTGCGGAAATACCATGGAGTCAGATGTTAATGAATGAGAAATTTATTGATTCCAATAAAGGATTGGAAAATTGTGAATTAGAGAACTCCGAAAATATACTTTCCAAAAAGGCCCAGTCTTGCGAAAGCATATTTCTTCCCAACACACGCCAAGATTCCGAGTCAAAAATCAAGAATGTACTGCAAGTAGTGCAACGTTATGATCTGGCTGTTGACGTTGCCAAACTGAGGTCTCCGGCTAGACCTGCTCCTATTGAACAAGATACTCTTATTTTACAGGAATTGTTTCAGAAACTCATCAATCCTGTTAAGGATTTTATCAAAGGGAAGAAATTGATTATTGTTCCTGACAAATTTTTGTTTTTTGTGCCATTTTGTTCTTTGAAAGATGAAAACGGTTCCCCGATCTCACAAAATTACAGTATTCAAATAACACCATCTCTGCACACTCTTTATGCCAGCATGAAGCAATCAGATGAAGCTAATCTAGGTTTTGCATTGTTTGTTGGTAATCCAACTATTGGCAAAGTTAGTTTTCGTGGCCTAGAAATTGAACCGGAACCACTCCCATCCGCCACAGCTGAAGCGAAATGCCTTGCACCGCTTTTTGACGCTAATCCCTTAGTAGAAGACAAGGCCGTAAAGCAACGAGTTTTACAATTAATTCAAAATGCTGGCATAATTCACATTGCCGCACATGGGGAGGGAGAACATGGTGAAATTTTTCTTGCTCCTAATCCTAATTCAACTAGCCCAGGCTTACCCAAAGAACAATCGTATCTTGTAAGAGAAAAAGATATTATTGAAATTTCCATAAATGCCCGGTTAGTTGTCCTATGTTGTTGCCATTCAGGAAGAGGGGATGTTTCTTCAGAAGGAGTCGTTGGTCTAGCACGCGCATTTCTTGCAGCTGGTGCTCGCTCCGTTCTTGCCACACTCTGGCCTATTGACGATGAAGGTACACAATTGTTTATGGAAAATTTCTATAAAGAAATTTGCAACGAAACGTCGGTTTGTGAGGCTTTGCGAAGGACAATGAACATATTTCAACAACATGAACACCATATTTTTCGAGATCTGCAGGTTTGGGCACCATTTACTATCTACGGCGAAGACGTTAAGTTTTCTAAGCACGATATTGAAGAAATAAAAGCAAAATCTCGCGAAATGACCTTGTGATTGAATTGACTGAAATTACGAAACAAGGTAAAGTTAAAGTATCTATGAAATGAAAATTAGATCTGAGAAGAAGATTACATAGCAAACCTAAACTGAAGATCAAACTGATAACAATTTGATAAGAAGCGACAGAAAACAAATAGGCTATGATAAGAATTCAACATTAGAAGACAAAAGACGTGTAATTGTCAATAAATATAAGGATATTAGTTTAGGCTTCCATAATTAGGTCATTTCAAAAAACAGTGATTTACTTAGACAGTGTTTAAAGATTAGAACTCGAACCCACAACCTTCTGAAAGCTAGCCAGACGCTCTAACCATTGAGCCACTAGAACTCAGATATCAGAGCAAGGTTATTTAAGGTATTTATACCTTAGACTGTGCCTAGTCCTTCTGGAACGAGTCTTAACCGCTCGGTTACAAGTATTTGTTGATCTACAAGTCGCGTTGTAATAGTAAGTTTCCAGTTAAACATTGTTAGTTAGTTTAAGACGTTGCAGCTTGATGTCAGTAATAATTGTCAGTTGTTTGCTGTACAAGCTGTGTTAGTTCGTAATACTCAGAAAAACTCTGAGCTCTAAGCGGGACTCGAACCCACAACCTTCTGAATGCTAGCCAGACGCTCTAACCATTGGGCCACTAGAACTCAGATAGCAGAGAAAGGTTATTTACGTGACAATTATTACTGACATCAAGCTGCAACTTCTTAAACTAACTATTTTGAAACTGGTTTAAACACTGATTATCGTAGACAACTGTTAAACGGCGTCTCTACCCATTGTTTTTAGATAGAGCGTATTTATACAATAGATAGAGTAAATACTTATTCCGGATAGAACACTTCAGAATTTACAATGTGTATCGTGATATAAAATAAGGTACATACGGTATAATCTAATTAATACTGAATAATGGTTCTTTACTAATCTGCCAAAATAATTAAGATTCAAAGTTTTTCTATTTTTAATAGGAAAGTTATTATAGATATTAGCACTTACATAGTAATACAGGTTTCTAGCATATTCAGGGGGTATATCTTAGGCAGTTGAATAAAACAAGAAGCATTCCACGTATAGTCATCTACTCTGGTCGTTTATCTTGAAGTAGTTTTAAAAATGTTTACAGGCAAATCTATCTAAGCAGGCAAAGATGCAAGCTCTTTGTTTGTATAATATGATTATAAGTGTTTTGCATCATATAATTAGAATTTTTGATCATTTGCAGATATGTTGCATAACAATAGTTTGTCTTTGATATCATGTTTGTTGTTGTTAGTTAAACACTTTGAGCATCTCTCTAATTGGACCTTCACTTATACAAGATCCTCATATAGTTTAGTTATATATACTATTAGAATTGGAATTTATAATTAGCTTTTTTGTATATATGAGAGGACTTGCATTACACTTGAGTTACCTACAGCTATGAATAAAGAAGATATAGTTGTAATCTATAGATGTATCTTGTATATATGTACAGCTGAGGGTAACACAAATAGATCACTGCTGTTTAAATGGTACTATCTAATTGTTTGGTTATAAAATACTTGGTAATACTCAGTTTTGATCATTAGAATTGGCAAGGCTTAACTCTTTCGGTGAGTGTTAAAATGTAAAGCGTATAGTGTTTTAGATATAGAGCAAAGTGATAAGGTAGTAAACTAAAATTCCAGTAAGATAATAAAAGTTGATTGTGGCAGTGAAAGTGTTAACATATAGAAACAAAATTGTAATTTAGCAAAGTCAAATAGTTTAGTTCTGGGCTTTTTCCAGTATAAGTGTAAAGTGAGAATGTTTTGAAAGTGTGTGTCAACGGTATATCTTATTTAGTTACTTTCTAAAGCTAATTTGTTAATAGAATTTTTTATCACAATTATACAATTCTGATGTACACAATTACATAACGGTAAATGGTTTGAACCTAATAGTAGTATTATAGTACATGTTTGTGAAAGTTCTTCGTCTAGGTTAATGTAGTCTTGAGAAAGCCTGTTGGTAGTGGTGACTAACGTTATCAAGTAAATGGTTTGAAGACGTTGTGTAGACGAACAACTTTCAAAAAAATGTGTTTTATAATCCACATGTGAAATTAATGTTATTAGTGGCGTAAATACCAACAATGTACTCTACTGTATATAAAAAAATTGCATGAATGTTTCGTGTTTAAATGTTTCGCAGTATGTGTTTTATGAGATCTAAAATACTCGGCTATCGCCTCGTGTTTTAAATCTGATAAGAAAGCACTGCTGCTCATGTTTTGAATATTACTTCATGAACTGAGATATCAGCGTCTAATGTTTTGAGCAATTGTACAATACAATGTTTCCATTTGAGTGATAAAGATAATTCGAGCTGTTTGTCTTGTCAAATCAAGGCTGCTTAAACTTTGGAAATTATTCTTGGGATTCTGGAATCTTCCAGTGGTTACTTCACCAAAGATAAAACAAACTGTGTGGTACTTGAATACGGAGAAAGTCAAACTAACACCATTGGTCCAGGAAGACAACGCTTATTTGAGACACTTGTGGTAATAATTAAATCTGTGCTTTTTGCTGCTTAGTTGTCGCCTTCAAGGAAACCCAAATTGTTGTATCGACGAGTTTCAAAACCTTGGCTACGACAACAAATAAAGTAGCTACATAAATAATATATCTTATTTTAAAGCTTGAACCATGACAATTATTGTTGATGATGAAGCTGAAGGTTGATCTGTTTGAAACTGAAACTGAAGTTAAAGATTCTGCTTCCACAAGTTGGTTTAATGGTATGTGATTGGTTCCTCTGCATTACTTTGATCTCCAGCCATGTCAGTTACTTTATTTATCTATATTACTAACATGTTAAATGGTTGGAATCATGACTGAAAATTTGAACCCAATTCGTTGAACTTTAATTTGAGCTATTTTACTAGACAAATCAAACGGCTTCAACTTTACAAAGTATATCTCTTTGATTTGGAAAACCTCGAATACTGGCATTTGGTAAACTGACAACTGAATATCAACTACAAGCATTAAACTTTGATCTCTATGTTACCAAGCACTGAAATGTTCAACCAGGAATACATTTTCAGACATTCTTCATCTGCTTCGCACCTGTACTTTATCATCATTGATTCATTGTATTATACAAAGGATAAATATCTAAACAAACCTTATCTGGAACTATCTTAACTTTGACTGTCTTCAGATTATCTCAAGAATGTTTAACCCATGGTCCTTCATATACGTGAACTCCACTAACCTTAACCGTCAAACAACAACACTTTGAGAAGTTCTATTTCGACGAAAGCTGTACTTGAACCATTTTAAACTCTGACTGTCAACCTTCAGTTTACTCTATTTCAGATATTGGATTATTTACAGTTTTACTCTAAGCCTGCCATTCGACAGAAAACTGAATATTAAACATGAAAGAACGACAACGCTATATATCACGACTAAAGTCTGGATAGCAAGGAGAATACATCGCCTCTATTTTTTCTCTGTCAAAAAACTGGATTTAAACATTAAATGGATGCACTGTCAAGATTAAAGTCTGTTTTACAAGTAGTACATTGGCTTTATTACTGCTCTCTCTGAAAACTGAATATTAAACATGAATGAACTGCCACACTAAAGACTGGTTTGCAAGGAGAATACATCGTTTTTATTTATCCTCTGTCAAAAAACTGAATATTAAACATGAAGCAAGCACCACAAAACTAAAGTCTGGTTTGCAAAGTGGCAGCATGGTTTTGGTTTATACTAGAGAAACAGCTCTCAACTCTTTAGCAAACCTAAATAAACATCCAGCTTCATATTGCTTAAAGATTTAGTTGTGGATATCTTTTGCGGCCAAATTATTTCTTTTCCACAAAGTAAAGTGCTTTTGTATCAATTTGAGGGGATTTTATTGAGAATCAAAAGTTCTACCCGTTATTTTTTGCAAAAAGCCAGCGTCTGAATAGACTGAATAATTAAACACAAACATTCTGTCAGTCAACCAAACAAAAATTGCACCACATATCAACAAGATTACAGATCCGTAAAATATTGTGCGTTTTTATGTATGTAGTTCTGACTATTATGTTTATTTAATCGAAAATATACCAGAAAATGGCGGATGTAATTCAACCATAATACTTCGAAAACTTAGAGCATCTCAAAAAAACAAATAAACAGTATTTACTATTAATTCTTTGAATGTTTACATGGTGACAAATTTTAACAGAAGCGTAACGATTTGTGGTAACACAAGTCTATTATTTATTGCTTAGCTTTTGATGTGTGGATTCAGGCCTTTATCAGGTCAAATCTATTAAAGATTTAAAAAAATCCTACGATTTCACAGGAGTGTTAGCCATTGAATAGCACTTGGTTAGCTCTCTTCGATCAACAATCCTGATTCCATTATGTCATTTAATTAATTTTAGAATAAACGTATAAGCACGTAACTACGCCATTGTCATTCTGGTTGTTTAGTTATTTTGTTTATATTACGTGAGCCAACACGATGTTGGCATTTGCTCTGATGAAGGTCTGAGTCAACAGGTCGAAAGATCAGCAATAAATAAGAAACTTGGTAATTCTTGATTCTATTATAATGTTTATTATGTTAACATGCATTAAGTAGGCAAAAACTCGTTTTCCATGAAACTTTATTTTTTTCAAGCCGTATTTTTCAATAATTACCCCAAGAAACAATGTTTACTACGCGAAAAAAATTATGGTTAAATTTACAAGTCGCCATTTTTTTCGGGACAGTTAATAAGTGTGAGTTAATGTGATGTAATGCTGATGTATTGTATAGTTTAAATTAATCTTATGTAAGTAACTGTAGCTCTGAAATTTAATCTTTTATTATAACTTGAACTGACAACAACTGTAGATTTATATTAATACAATTAGGATTAAAAACATTGAGTTTTCTTTTATATTATTAGATAGAGATAGTCTTGTATTAGTCTTAAACTTTTTTAATTGTATTCATAATAAAATGGTGCAAAATATAAACACTTAAAAAGTGTGACATTTGCTGCATAATAAAATACATGGAAAAAACTTCACAACTTTGATTGGCTAAGAAAAGTGCAATTTTACTGTAAATGCAGAAAAGATGTAATACAATGCAAATTTTATCAGGTTTAGTATTTTTATTCTGATTGGCTAATAAAACTCAAAGAGAGAAAATCAATTGCTTATACAGGTTTTGAAGGTTGTCAGTTTCGTCAAAGTTCCCCAAGCGGATGCAATATGTAAGAAGGGTTGGAGAATGGTCACGTGTCCTCTATGGGATATAGGGTCACGAGAATTACATAGATGGCCACGAGGGGCCGGAGACCCCGAGTCGTCTTCTGTCTAATTCGAGGGACTCTATATCCCATTACATAGAACACGAGTGACCGACCATTCTCTTACCGTCTTAGAGAATGGTTGCAACCACGAAGAAGTTTCTATTTTAGCTATAAATCGGTTGGTTGGTTTTTTCCGTCTAGCACGTTTACGGTAGAATACACCACTTTCATAATAGCGATTAATTTGAATATTCTTTTATGTGCATCTTAATAAGCCTTTCTGGCCTCGTTTGTGTCTCTGAAATTCAAAAGAATCTGCTTCATAACGAGGCCAGAAAGGCTCATTTAGATGCACATAAAAGAATATTTAAAGTGAAGGCCTTTATGAAAGTGGTCTATTTACTCTATGTCGACTACAGTAGCGACTCTATTGAATTGATTAGTGACTCTATTGAATTGATTAGTGACTCTATTGAATTGATTAGTGACTCTATTGAATTCATTAGTGACTCTATTGAGAGCTCACTGTGCTATGACAAAAGAAAACAAAAGATCTTTGCAGTGGACTCTGTATAGAGCTCACTAGTATGTCTAATCTTGGTGAATCAAAACACTATGGAATATATATAGGGTTGAAATACTCGATATGGATTGGCTGAGTGGGTGCAAGCATTCTCTAAATGACTTTTATCAGTATTCGATTACCACGGTTTTTATAATACTGTTAAAGTGCCTATGAAGGGAAAATTATTATTGTCTTAAATGAAAGAACTCTTAAAACTACAATGTAACATCTTGCAAATCTTCGTTTCCGTGCTTCGTTGTTGAGATATGTCAGTTTCTTTGATATACAAATTAAACACTTTGACATCACACGTGTATAATGAGTTATCGGAGAAAGTTCTATATCTTTGCTGTTATCAAACGAAATCTCTTCGAAGCCGATCCTGTGCGTCTATTTCGCATACAGCATTAGACATACAGATTTTTAATTGATTTCGTTTGATAATAGCAAAGATACCGATAACTCATCTTCTCTGATAACTCATTATACACGTGTGACGTCAAAGTGTTTAATTTCATATCAAAAAAATTGAAATATCTCAACAACGAGGCACGGAAACGAAGATCTGCAAAAGAGGTTACTTTGTCATTTTGAGAGTTCTTTTATTTAAGACAATAATAATTTTCACTTCATAGACACTTTAATTGTTGAAACATTTAGAAAATCAAGGCCTTTTTAAGGAATGTCTTCTTGGGGTGGGGGGCATTCACTAAAAAGGACCCTTTTAGGGGTGGTCTGGGGAAATGCCCCCGGCGAAAATTTAAAATTAAGAGTCTCGGAAATACCATTTCCTGCATTCGATAAGGTGATTTTTAGGAACACTGAAGGTTATAAAATGTCATCGAAACTAGTTAAAATACAACACATTTCTGACTGCTTTGCCGTGCCAGAACTCATCAGCATGCCAAACATATTAATCCTGCTGTTACAGTACACTGCCTAGTGGGTTAGGACTGTCCCATGAAAACATTTATTAGGTACATTAATTTTTGTGAAAGAACAGTTAATATCATCAATAGAAATGCTGGACAAGATTGTTACTTATATTTAAGCATTTTAATTTCAAAAGTTTGAAACAAAAACTGGGGGTGAGTTAATTATATAGGTATTCCTTCTTGAAAGCTAAGTCCGAAATTTTCCTTTTATATCCTTATCGCTTAATTCTTTGTTCGTTTGTTTGTACTTCAGCGAAAAGGAACTTTGTCTGGGGGGGGGGGGGGGAATCAATTCGTAAGGGGGAGACTCAAGGGGGAGGGGGGCTGGGTGGAGGGCCTTGCCTCCTTCAACTTGTATGTTAAAAAAGGTCTTGGTAAATGGTGAAAAGATGTGATACAGTGGAAATTTTATCATGTGGAATAGGCCATATTCAGAAGTGGCCGTGGAATTAATATTCTTTTATGTGCATATAAATTAACCCCTCTGAACTCGTTTTCAAGCGCGAAATTAAAAAGAATCTTTATTCTAAAAACAAGGTCAGAGGGGCTAATTTATATACACATAAAAGGATATTAAATCGTCGGCCATTTATGAATAAGGTCCTATATATTAAGCATTTATTCTGATTGGCTAACAAAACTCAAAGAGCGCAAATCAAATGCTTCTGCGGATTTTGAAAGTCGTTCATTCAAGTTTTCCACAGTTCTTCAAGCTCATGTACTACATGACTTTTATCAGTATTCGATTATAACTGCTTTTATAATGCTATTAATTGTTAAAACATATGGAAAATTGGTCATTATATTAAAACTAGAATTGGAAATCAATTCTTACTTTTCACTTTTTTTGTCTTGATAATTGTTGCTTGATTTTGATTCAGAGAATTGATATAAACAATTAAACGACTTTGAAGTCTCTAGTCTTTAAAAAACCAAAGTAGAAACTTCGAAGCTGAAACGTTTATATCAGCTTTTTGACATATATTTAATAAGCAACAAATCAACATAGAACCAATTTCAAATATGTAGCTTGGGGTAGCTGTGTTTTACTTCAACAATATGGCGACCAAGACTTAAATTTATCAAAAGCATCTTGTTGAATTATAAAATGAATTGTGTTTTAATATTTGCCACTAAAGTACCTGAAAGACGTTTAGAAGATGTCATGAGTGAATGTTTTGATGTATTCGTTGAATGAAATGTTTTTTAAACTATCCAAGCTTTGAGAAGCTTCTAGGACAGCGTCAATGATCATTAGAGCCAGCGGTTCTGTTAAGCAACAATGGCGCCGAAATTATAACGGAGTATGCAAATGAAAGAAGAAATTGAACATTTAGGCGAAGCAATACATTCTACAGAAGAAAAAAACCGGCTACAAGATGGTTAGAATGGAAATTATTAATGGTAAGAGCGTTAAATTGTTTATCTGTGTTCGTTTAAAACGAAATAACTGGAAACAAAACACATTTCAAAATTACGCTTGCTGTTGACAAGATTTCGTGATGTAAACTATATGCTAAATTGAATGTTTCTTTCAACTTTTTGTCACTTTTACAAATCAAAGGAGTGGATATATATTGTTTCAATATTGTACATGAAAATCCATGCTAATTTATGCAAGAAAACTTTACTTTTCCATCGGTTACTGTACGGGCCAAGGAGTTGTCCGAAATGACCGTTGAACGTTTGTTGTTGGCAGTTAAAAAATGTATTAAACGAGCCTCAAAGAATATGTTATGTTCGAGAATTTATTTAACTTTTGCTGGTAAATTTATACTAAAACAATTAGACAACTTGCCCTCGTTTTCTATGAGCGATAGTCAACTTGGCTTCGCCTCGTTGACTATTCGCTCATAGAAAACTCGGGCTCGTTGTTTAATTGTTAAATATAATATATGATATAATATAATATAATATAATATAATATAATACAATACAATACAATACAATACAGTACAGTACAGTACAATACAATATAATATAATATAATATAATATAATATAATATAATATAATATAAATTATGTAGTATAGTATAATATAATATAATATAATATAATATAATATATATATATATATATATATATATATATATATATATATTACATATACATTACATATATGTATAGGTAAACATAATTTACAATTAAGGATTTACACTACAAGTGATATTTGAAAATTTTGCCAAAATTGCAATTTGGCATAATTTTCAAATATCACAAGTAATGTAAACCCTTAATTGTATGAGCAAAATCATATGATTACTCATTTATTATATGCATGACAAAATTACAACCCGTACCCTTCTCACTCACTAACACCTTTAAAAACATCTTGTTTCATTACTTGACAAGAAACATTTTCACTCTGGGTGTTTTCTGTACCCATTTCAAAATATTTACATGGAATTTTTAGTTCGTCGTGTACCACCAATCTCACGGCCCGCATGAGAAGGGTCTGGGAATGAGGTTGAGTGTACCACAAGTCGTTGGAAATGTGAAAACTTTTTCCATTGCAGAATTGGCTGCCATTTTGAATTTTATTGTCAACATCATTCCCAGGGCCTTCTCTATTTTTGTTAATTTTTCTGCAGTACAATTAATAACATAATTGTATTTGTACTCCTCTGAACCAATCAGAATGTAGTAATTTTATCATGCATATAAGAAGTATTGTAATTGTTATAATTGTTATATTATTGTGTGGCGTAATGATGGTGTATTTGATGGCATTCAATCTTTTCATGTTTTCCATAGTTATAGAAACACAGCTTTTAATTGTTATAATCCAAATAGTGAAATAAAAGTAGCGTGCTGCGTAGGCAGTGTTGAAACAACAATCGAAATATAGTAAGATTTGATATACTGCCAAAACAGAGAACGTAGGAGTCTAACGTTTCGAGCGAAGGCCCTTCATCAGGCTCACGTTTCTCTCTGACGAAAAGCCTTCGCTTGAAACATTAGAGACCTACGTTCCCTGTACCGGCAGTATATCAAACCTTACTATATTTTGATTATATTAATTGTTATATTCTGTCACTCCATATGAAATCCGGAAGGATCCGATGTTCTCTCACATGTCATTATCACCTTGGTTACCAATCACGTATTGCCATTGGCTAATAACTAAAACCTGTTCAGACGTGTACAATGTCTCTCTGCCCGTTTTCTCTTATCGTTCGCTTCTGATTCTCTATATTTTGACTGTATTTTCTTTTACTAGCTTGGGAATAACATAATATAGCATTATTACTTTGTCTTATTCATTTTCCAAGCGTTTGCAAGCTTAACTAAAAATTCGAGGGAAAGCCCCTACTTAGCTCAGGAAGCTCCCGACTACATCATATACATGATGATTATATTTCATAATGTACTTGTAATAACATGCAGCTATTGGTCAGTTTTTGTTACGTATGCTCGACACACGATACCATAGCTTATCAGTTTCTTCTGCTCGTCAACGACGCAGGTTCTGTATTTGAGCATTTGGATGATAATTATTGAGATATAGATACTGAAGTTTCTTCGCAGACTCTGGTGAGCTGAACTTAACACGATTCATTGGAACAGCATTAGATTTTGACATTTTGTCCACTCCAGACGGAACAGCTTCTGTGAGATCTGTGTTTCTTCCCCAAATGTAAGTAGATAATTTGTGTTAAACTCAGAAGAAATAATATCGAGACATTAGTCTTTCATGCATAGCTTTCCAAGACGTCCTCCCTTGACGAGTAAAATCGTCTGGCGTTAGACAGAGGAAAAAGATCAAGTTGTCTCACAATAACAAAGCGATTGAAAAGGTTAATGTGGTGATTGTCACTGATAGAGATAAATAATTTTGAATGTGGTTATTATCTAAATTATTTCTAAGTATAAAAGGAATGGACAGTTCTGGCAATGTTGCTTTTGACCACTGAACTGAAAATTGTTGCGTCTGTATTCTGTATGGTAAAGCAAGGCAAAGCGAAGCACATCCCAGCGAAGCAAAACAAGGCAAAGCAAAGCAAAACACATGCAGCAAACTTCAAGCAAAGCACAGCAAAGAAAAGCAAAGCAAAGCAAAGCAAAGGACGGCACAGCAAAGCAAAGTAAAACACAGCATGAAAGCAAAGGAAAGCACAGCAAGGCAAAGGACAGCAAAGCAAACCAAAGCAATTAAGCAAACAACATATCTTCAAGCACGCTGTGACGCAGTTCCGAACCTGAGTGGTTTTGTTATTTATTATTCTGAACTCATGTTTTCTCAGTCTGGTATACGCTTTGTTCTTTGTGTTTATGATTGAACATTACATTGCCATATTTCGAACAATGATACTATAGACTATTTTATTTTGCTTTGCAATGACACTAAAGATGAAATATGTGTGTTTCCGATTAGTTTATAGAGAATTGGTCTTCTTGGAATATCATTTGATTTCACGATAATATTATTGTAATTTGATGTTTAAAAAGGCTACAACAATGACTGACATGACTGCAGTAACATTTCTAAAAGGTCAAAGTGAGCACAGTAAGCAGACAACCTTAAGGTCTACAAGACTCGAACACGTGAAGAAAGACAGTTGTAAAACATGTCACACTACTATGTTACTGAATTTAGTTTATAAAATCGCATTTTCGAAAACGCAAGCAGTGATGGTTGAAAGCCGTGTTTTATAACTCTATGGAAAACAAGTAAAGATTATATAGGCCATCCAATACGACAACCACTACGCCACATAATATAAGCCATTATACGCTTTAATCCTTTTTTTTACGGAAAACGTTTTCCGTGTTTCTATAGAATTATAGAAACACGAGAGGAAGTTTGGGAAAATGAAAAATTAAAGTGGGAACATGATCCCGCAGGGCGAGTGTCTCCACACTATTTCGAGTTTTCCCAAACTTCCACGAATTTTTCTATAACTTTATGGCAACATGTAAAACGCTTTCTATTTCTTAACTAGTGTACTACTAAATTAACATGCATAACATGTCCAACACAAATGTTGCTCTTTAAATCTAAGCAATGCTCTCTCTGTAAAGGTATCAGGTACAACAGCATTGAAATAGTCCCAAGCCACAGTCTCTGGTGGATACATGCAAGTTGTGAATATGAATGAACTTACTGTCCTTATATGATGGAGAATTTCTTTTCAAATACGTAACTCTCCTTTCGATGTAAAATTGTGTTTTTACAGAATAGTACTGCCTGGTAAGTAGCAATGTTTCCCCTGCCTGTCTGTCTGTCTGTCTGTCTGTCTGTCTGTCTGTCTGTCTGTCTGTCTGTCTGTCTGTCTGTCTGTCTGT
Source organism: Corallium rubrum (assembly GCA_964035015.1). Classification (NCBI taxonomy): domain Eukaryota; kingdom Metazoa; phylum Cnidaria; class Anthozoa; order Scleralcyonacea; family Coralliidae; genus Corallium; species Corallium rubrum. Next base: position 718,813 of record OZ036008.1, read on the forward strand.
CTGTCTGTCTGTCTGTCTGTCTGTCTGTCTGTCTGTCTGTCTGTCTGTCTGTCTGTCTGTCTGTCTGTCTGTCTGTCTGTCTGTCTGTCTGTCTGTCTGTTATCAGCTATTCCAGTCTTAGTAACTAACCTATATACATATTACATAGTTCTCAGTTTGTTGGCCTGATTTTGTTCATGTATTTCGGTTGCTTTTGCAGCTAAAAACGGTCTTGCCAGTATTAAACAAATGGCATCAGCTCAAGAACGTTTTGATGCAGGGAAAATGCGCCATGAAGTAAGTAATTCAAATATCAGTACTATTTTTAGAACTATTTGAAAAAGTCCAAACTGGGACTATTTGCATAGATTTATTTATTTTATTTATTTATTCATTTATTCGTTCGTTCGTTCGTTCGTTCGTTCGTTCGTTCGTTCGTTCGTTCGTTCGTTCGTTCGTTCGTTCGTTCGTTCGTTCGTTCGTTCGTTCGTTCGTTCGTTCGTTCGTTTGTTCGTTTGTTCGTTTATTCAGCTATTCAATTAATCAGTTGTTTAGTTATTTAGTTATTCGTTCATTCATTCTTTCATTCATTCATTCATTCATTCATTCATTCATTCATTCATTCATTCATTCATTCATTCATTCATTCATTCATTCATTCATTCATTCGTTCGTTCATTCGTTCATTCGTTCATTCAATCGTTCGTTCGTTCGTTCGTTCGTTCGTTCGTTCGTTCGTTCGTTCGTTCGTTCGTTCGTTCGTTCGTTCGTTCGTTCGTTCGTTCGTTCGTTCGTTTGTTCGTTTATTCAGCTATTCAATTAATCAGTTGTTTAGTTATTTAGTTATTCGTTCATTCATTCTTTCATTCATTCATTCATTCATTCATTCATTCATTCATTCATTCATTCATTCATTCATTCATTCATTCATTCATTCATTCATTCATTCATTCGTTCATTCGTTCATTCAATCGTTCGTTCGTTCGTTCGTTCGTTCGTTCGTTCGTTCGTTCGTTCGTTCGTTCGTTCGTTCGTTCGTTCCTTCGTTCCTTCGTTCCTTCGTTCCTTCGTTCCTTCGTTCGTTCGTTCGTTCGTTCGTTCGTTCGTTCGTTCGTTCGTTCGTTCGTTCGGTCGGTCGGTCGGTCGGTCGGTCGGTCGGTCGTTCGTTCGTTCGTTCGTTCGTTCGTTCGTTCGTTCGTTCGTTCGTTCGTTCGTTCATTCATTCATTCATTCATTCATTCTTTCTTTCATTTATTCATTCATTCTTTCACTCATTCATTCATTCATTCATTCATTCATTCATTCATTCATTCTTTCTTTCATTTATTCATTCATTCTTTCACTCATTCATTCATTCATTCATTCATTCATTCATTCATTCATTCATTCATAATTTATTCCTTCCTTTATTTATTTGTTTGTTTGTTTGTTTGTTTGTTTGTTTGTTTGTTTGTTTGTTTGTTTGTTTGTTTATTTGTTTGTTTGTTTGTTTGTTTGTTTGTTTGTTTGTTTGTTTGTTTGTTTGTTTGTTTGTTTGTTTTGAGCAAATCTACACCCGTATAAAAATTCCACAGCTCGTTGACGGGATGTGTTCGCAACAGGCTTGTAGCAGTTAACAATTGTTAACAAGTTGTGATTTTATCAAGCCAATGCAAGCTTGTTGTCAACCTTCTAGCAACTTGTTAAGTGCAGAGCAGTATAACAAATTATTGCAACAACTTGTTAAAAGTCCGTTGAAGTCATCAACTTTGTTACAAGTTGTCAACTACCTGTTACATACTTGTTAATAAACTGGGAACAGTGTGAATGCATCCTGGTAACGGCTTGTAACAGCTTTGTAACAACTTGCTTGCATGTATGGAACAATCGCGGTGTTTTTACGTGTGTACTTTAAAAGAAAACATTTTTTTTGTGATACCGGGTCAATTTAACTCTACACTCCACCCACTACACTATCTCTACGAAAGCTCTGTTCAGTACAAACGCCGTCTGTGACAAACGTTTAAAGTGCATATACGAGAATTTTCCTTTTTTTCCCTAAAAATCGGCCTTATCGAAACGATTCTAATGATATATAACATACCTTAAACGGGTAAAAACTTCTCGAAATAAATTGCATCAAACATAGCCAAAAATAATTTTTTTTCAAAACATTGCCGGGAGAAAAGAGTCTGAGTCTGAGTAATGGTGATGAAGTCAAATCGGGACAAGCTGTCGGACGACTACATTTGTTTACCTATAGTTTGGAGAGACTCTTCAGAAAATTATCGATTACTCTGTTTTGTGACAATGTCTACATCTGGATCTTAAAACAACTAAACAACTGTAGTTGTCGATTACAGCTTGTCCCGATTTGACGTCATCAGCGTTATTCGGACTCCGACTCTTTTCTCCTGGCCATGTTTTGAAAAACTCATATTTGATGCAAGATATCTCGAGAAGTTTTTATCCGTTTAAGGTGTGTTATATATCGTTAGAATCGTCTTGATACGGCCAATTTTTAGAAAAATAATGAAAATTCTCGTACATGCATTTTAAATTGTTAAACGTTAACAAGTTACAAACCGACGTTTTGTTTAACTTTGTTGATATATAAAGTAATCTTAAGATATTTAAACTGAAAACAGATTTTTCAAGCAAGAAACAGAAACATTGAAATGGTAATAGAGTTCGTTGCGGAGACGGCAAAAATTCTACAAGACAAAGGAAGGAAGAATGACTTTGAATATATAGTAGATAGATCTATTGAACTTCTTCAAGGTAACTTAGGGTTAAAAACGGTAATGTTATTGTTCGTTGTTGGAAATGGGGAATGTCGGGAAATGTTGAAGTACTATCTTGAGCTTGAAAAATTATTAAGCAATTTTGTTGAGAAAAAGAGTTTGAGATTGGATATTCTTCTAAGAATTGCAAAAATATATTTTAATACTTCACATTATAGTAAAACAATAGAATATACCCTAAGAGCTAAAAAGATTGCAGATGAACATAAAGACAAATCAGGCAAAGCAAACTGTTGCGTATATTTAGGAAATGCGCATCTAGGTTTGGCAGAGTATAAAGAAGCCATTCGCTATTACAATAAGGGTTTGGCAATCAGTACTGAAATAGACGATCAGTCAGGAATAGCAAGTAACAATGGAAGCTTAGGGACTGCCTATCGTTGTTTGGGGCAGCATGAAAAAGCTATTCAGTGTTTTAATAAAAGTCTAGCAATTAGCACTGAATTAGGAGATCGGTCAGGAATAGCAAGTAACAATGGAAATTTAGGGTCTGCCTATCTTAGTTTGGGGCAGTATGAAAAAGCTATTCATTATTATAATAAAGGTCTAGAAATCAGCACTGAAATAGGAGATCGGTCAGGAATAGCAAGTAGCAATGGAAATTTGGGGATTGCCTATCGTTGTTTGGGGCAGTATGAAGAAGCTATTCAGTATTGTAATAAATGTCTAGAAATCAGCATTGAAATAGGAGATCGGTCAGGAATAGCAATTAGCATTGGAAATTTGGGGAATGCCTATCGTTGTTTGGGGCAGTATGAAAAAGCTATTCCGTATTATAATAAAGGTCTAGAAATCAGCATTGAAATCGGAGATCGGTTAGGAATAGCAAAAAACAATGGAAATTTGGGGAATGCCTATCGTTGTTTGGGGCAGTATGAAAAAGCTATTCCGTATTATAATAAAGGTCTAGAAATCAGCACTGAAATAGGAGATCGGTCAGGAATAGCAAGTAGCAATGGAAATTTGGGGAATGCCTGTCGTTGTTTGGGGCAGTATGAAAAAGCTATTCAGTATTATAATAAAGGTCTAGAAATCAGCACTGAAATAGGAGATCGGTCAGGAATAGCAAAAAACAATGGAAATTTAGGGACTGCCTATCGTTGTTTGGGGCAGTATGAAAAAGCTATTCAGTATTATAATAAAGGTCTAGTAATCAGCACTGAAATAGGAGATCGGTCAGGAATAGCAAGTAACATTGGAAATTTAGGGACTGCCTATCGTTGTTTGGGGCAGTATGAAAAAGCTATTCAGTATTATAATAAAGGTCTAGAAATCAGCACTGAAATAGGAGATCGGTCAGGAATAGCAAATCAGAATGGAAATTTAGGGACTGCCTATCGTTGTTTGGGGCAGTATGAAAAAGCTATTCACTATTATAATAAAGGTCTAGAAATCAGCACTGAAATAGGAGATCGGTCAGGAATAGCAAATAACAATGGAAATTTAGGGACTGCCTATCGTTGTTTGGGGCAATATGAAAAAGCTATTCACTATTTCAATAAAAGTCTAGAAATCAGCACTGAAATAGGAGATCGGTCAGGAATAGCAGGTGGCAATGGAAATCTAGGTAATGCATATTCCGATGGGGCAGTTTCAAAAATCTCTTAAATGTTTTGGAGAAGCATTTAAAATTAGTTTAGAAATTGGTGATCGAAGTTTGGAATGCATTTCTTTAGGAAACATAGGGAAATGTTACTTGTCACTGTATTTGTCTGCAGCTCACGAAACGGAAGATTTTAGCAACTTACAAAACGCTGTGTCATTTCTTAAGAGATCTGTTATGTGTGGTGATAAGATTTTATTCGACTTGGATGTTGACAAAAATAAGATATCATTTACTAGTGAATACTTTAACCGATATTTGCCTCTAATGTATTGTTTTCTTTTGTTAAAACGCATTGAAGCCGCGTTGTTAGTTATTGATCTTGGAAAGGCCAAGGCACTGCATGCTTTTTTCGAGAAGCGAAAGAAATCAGAGATTGATGACATGGTCAATTATACACGTGAGACCTGGAAAAATATTGAGAAAAATGAAGAAAAATTAGAAATAGACAATATTGAGAAGGGTATCGTGCTCGAGAAAAATAATTCTACTGTTTTATTTTACTCTTTTGATTTTGGTAAGTTGCTCGATATTTGGGTTTTAAATGGCGTGGATGATATTAAACACATACTTTTGGAAGGAAATAATGACCTGACTTTACCTGAGAATTCTATTTTCGACATTTTGAAAATGTTGCTTCTGACTTGTTCCGTTAATTTAAATCGTGATTCCTCCTTGGTTAAACTAAGTTCAAATTCTACTTCTGATCGTCACAACATCATTGCGGAAATGCCATGGAGCCAGATGTTACTGAATGAGAATTTTATTGATTCTAATAAAGGATCAGAAGATTGTAAATTAGAGAACTCCGAAAATAAACTTTCCAAAAAGGCCCAGTCTTGCGAAAGCATATTGCTTCCCAACACACCCCAAGATTCTGACTCGAAAATCAAGAATGTACTGCAAGTAGTGCAACGTTATGATCTGGCTGTTGACGTTGCCAAACTGAGGTCTCCGGCTAGACCTCCTCCTATTGAACAAGATACTCTTATTTTACAGGAATTGTTTCAGAAACTCATCAAGCCTGTTAAGGGTTTTATTAAAGGAAACAAATTGATTATTATTCCTGACAAATTTTTGTTTTTTGTGCCATTTTGTGCTTTAAAAGATGAAAACGGTTCCTCGATCTCACAAAATTACAGTATTCAAATAACACCATCTCTGCACACTCTTTATGCCAGCATGAAGCAATCACCTCAAGCTAGTCTAGGTTTTGCATTGTTTGTTGGTAATCCAACTATTGGCAAAGTTAGTTTTTGTGGTCAAGAAATTGAACCGGAACCGCTTCCATCCGCCACAGCTGAAGTGGAATGCCTTGCACCGCGTTTTGACGCTACACCCTTAGTGGAAGACAAGGCGATGAAGCAACTAGTTTTACAATTAATTCAAAATGCTGGCATAATTCACATTGCCGCACATGGCGACGGAAGGCATGGTGAAATATTTCTTGCTCCTCATCCTAATTCAACTAGCCAAGGCTTACCCAAAGAAGAATCTTATCTTGTAAGAGAAAAAGATATTATTGAAATTCCCATAACTGCCCGGTTAATTGTCCTATGTTGTTGTCATACAGGAAGAGGGAAAGTTTCTTCAGAAGGAGTCGTTGGTCTAGCACGCGCATTTCTTGCAGCCGGTGCTCGCTCCGTTCTTGCCACACTCTGGCCTATTGACGATGAAGGTACACAATTGTTTATGGAAAATTTCTATAAAGAAATTTGCAACGAAACGTCGGTTTGTGAGGCTTTGAGAAGGACAATGAACATATTTCAACAACATGAAGACCATATTTTTCGAGATCTACAAGTTTGGGCACCATTTACTATCTACGGCGAAGACGTTAAGTTTTCCAAGCATGATCTTGAAGAAATTAAAACAAAATCTCGCGAAATGACCTTGTGATTGAACTGATTGAACCTACGAACAAGGTAAAGTTAAACGAAAATTAGCTCTAAAAAAAAATTACATGGCAAAACTATAAACAGAAGATCGAACTGATAACAGTTTGATAGGTCATGCAACAGAAAACAAATAGGCTATGATAAGAATTCAATACTATAAGAGAGAAGACGTGTAATTGTCTATAAATATAAAGATATTAGTTTAGGCATAAGCATTCATAATTAGGCCATTTCAAAAAACGGTGATTTAGTGAGTAGCTAAACAAGATGTAACCTGGATTGAACCGTCGTCGACCACAACATTGCAAAACCAAAGACAATAGTTAATTGTCGATTAACAATAGTCAGTATTTTCACAGCTTAATATCTAGGTATTTTGAAACTCGTTTAAACACTGATTATCGTAAACAACGGTCAAACAGCGTTTCTGCCATCAGCCCATTGTGTTCATAGAGCGTATTTATACAATAGATAGAGTAAATACTTACTCAGGATAAAACACTTTAGAGTTTACAATATCTTGTTGGTATATGTGTGTCTTAAGATATACTAAGTTACATACAATATAATGTAATTAATATTATAAGTAAGGGTTATTGAACCGACCTTAGTCAATTAGTTGTTTTATAAACCGAGGACACATAACTTTCTTATTAGCCAACAAAGTCTGTTTTCTCTTGGCATATTAATTTGACGTAAGTAATTGGCAAGAGTGCCGCATATAGGTTATAGCACCGATTTTCGAGATATTTGTGATATATATTCCGCGGTAGATGAAAGAAAACCGACTTTGTTGGCTAATAATTAACAATAATGGTTCTTTACCAATCTGCCCATAAAGTAATTAAAATTCACAGTTTTTCTAATTTTAATAGGAAAGTTATAGATTTTAGCACTTAATATTAGCTAGCATATTCAGGGGTATATCTTAGGCAGTTGAATCTAACAAGAAGCATTCCACGTATTCTCATACTCTGGTCGTTTAACTTAAAGTAGTTTTCAAAATTTACAGGCGAGTTATCTAAGCATTTGCAGACAAAGATACAAGCTCTTTCTTTGTATAATATTATTACACGTTTTGCATAATATTATTATACCTTTTGCATAATATAATTTAGAATTTTTGATCATTTGCAGATATGTTGCATAACAATAGTTTGTCTTTGACATCATGTTTGTTATTGTTAGTTAAACACTATGAGCATCTCCCTGATTGGACCTTCACTTATACATGATCCTCAAATAGTTTAGTTATATATACTATTAGAATTGGAATTTATAATTAGCTTTTTTGTATATATGAGTGGACTTGCATTACACTTGAGTTACCTATAGCAACGAATAAAGGAGATAAAGTGGTAATCTAGATATATCTTGTATACATGTACAGCTGAGGGTAACACAAATAGATCACTGCTGTTTAAATGGTACTATCTAATTGTTTGGTTATAAAATACTTGGTAATAGTTAGTTTTGTTAATTAAAATTGGCAAGGCTTAACTCTTTCGGTGAGTGTAAAAAAGTAAAGTGCAGAGTTTTAGATAGAGCAAAGTGAAAAGGTATTAAACTAAAATTCCAGTAAGATAATAAAAGTTGATTGTGGCAGTGAAAGTGTTAACATATAGAAACAAAATTCTAATTTAGCAAAGTCAAATAGTTTAGTTTTGAGTTTTCTCCAGTATAAGTGTAAAGTGAGAATCTTTTGAAAGTGTGTGTGAATGGTATATCTTATTTAGTTATTTTGTAAAACTAATTTGTTAATCGAATATTTTAACACAATTATACAATTCTGATGTACACAAGTAAATAGTTTGAATCTAATAGTATTATTATAGTACATGTTTGTAAAAGTTGTTCGTCTAGGTTAATGTATAGTCTTGAGAAAGACTGTTGGTAGTGGTGACTAACGTTATAAAGTAAATGGTTTGAAGACGTTGTGTAGACGAACAACTTTCAAAAAAATGTGTTTTATAATCCACATGTGAAATTAATGTTATTAGTGGCGTAAATACCAACAATGTACTCTACTGTATATAAAAAAAATTGCATGAATGTTTCGTGTTTAAATGTTTTAAACTGATTCTGGACTATCTAGGCCATTGCTTTTAGTAATTATAATGGTCATATATTTATCAATATTATACAACGTTTTCACGCTCTATAGAATACCCTAAGCCAAGTTTGCAAGTTGTAAAAAACATTTCTCGTGATGTAACTTTGCCAAAGTTAACTCAAGTAATAGCTGCATGTTAGTCACTGTCAAAATCAAATTCAGAGGTTGGCTTTTTGTTAAAAATTCTGTGATGGGATACTTAACCTTTTGCAATCTTATTTATCTTTTCTGATTAACACCAGTTGAATTGTATTTAGCACAGAAAAGGATCTTCTGCAATGATTGTAAATGGTTGAGAAACTATATTCTTGACCCTTTACAGCTTGTTGAGAACTTTAGGATTTTATTTCTCGCTAAAATCAGACGATTTTAAACAATACAACATGGTCTTGACTGTAAAGGGTTAACTTGATAAAATTTCAAAATTTTTCCTTGCCCACATTTTGTTTCAAGTATGATGTTGCATTCTCTTTAAAAACCATTAAAAATTCATGAAGAAAGCACAAAAGAAATCTAACGAAGTCCGTAGCTTTATTTCTGATAAAAAATCCTCCTGATTTACATAAACTTTAGCCTTGATTTTCTCGTCTTAGACAACATTGTTTTCCAAAATTACTACGCCAATGAACTTACCAAATGGGTCGTTTCTAAAGCTATTCAAAACATTCGCAGTATGTGTTTTATGAGATCTGAAATACTCGGCTATCGCCTCGTGTTTTAAATCTGATAAGAAAACACTGCTGCTCATGTTTTAAATATTACTTCATGGACTGAGATATCTGCGTCTAATGTTTTAAGCAATTTGAACAATACAATGTTTCCATTTGAGTGATAAAGATAATTCGAGCTGTTTGTCTCGTCAAATCAAGGCTGCTTAAACTTTGGAAATTATTCTTGGGATTCTGGAATCTTCCAGTGGTTACTTCACCAAAGATAAAACAAACTGTGTGGTACTTGAATACAGAGAAAGTCAAACTAACACCATTGGTCCAGGAAGACAACGCTTATTTGAGACACTTGTGGTAATAATTAAATCTGTGCTTTCTGTTGCTTTGTTGACGCCTTCAAGGAAACCCAAATTGTTATATCGACGAGTTTCAAAACCTTGGCTACGACAACAAATGAAGTACGTAAAGAATGTATCCTATTTTAAGGCTTGAACCATGACAATTATTCTTGATGACGAAGCTAAAGGTTGATCTGTTTGAAACTGAAACTGAAGTTAAATATTCCTCTTCCACAACGTGGTGTAATGGTATCTGATGGGTTCCTCTACATACTTTGGTTCTCAGTCTTGTCATTTGCTTTATTTATCTATATTATTAACATGCTAAATGGTTGGAATGATGACTGAAAATTTGATCCCAGTTCTTTGAATTATAACTTGAACTATTTTACTAGTCAAATCAAACGGCTTGAATTTTACAAAGTGTATCTCTTTAATTTTGAAAACCTTGAATACTGGCATTTGGTAAACTGACAACTGAATATCAACTACAAGCATCTATGTTACCAAGATCTATGTTACCAAGCACTGAAATGTTCAACGAGGAATATGTTTTCAAACATTCTTCATCTGCTTCGCACCTGTAGTTTATCATCATTGATTCATTGAATTATACTAAGGATGAATATCTAAACAAAACTTATCTGGAGCTATCTTAACTCTGACTTTCTACAGATTATCTGAAGATTGTTTAACCCATGGTCCTTCATATACCTGAACTCCACTAACATTAACCGTCAAACAACAACACTTTGAGAAGTTCTATTTTCACGAAAGCTGTCCTTGAACCATTTTAAACTCTGACTGTCAACCTTCAGTTTACTCTATTTCAGATATTGGATTATTTACAGTTTTACTCTAAGCCTGCCGTTCGTCAGAAAACTGAATATTAAATATGAAAGAACGACAACGCTATATATATCAAGACTAAAGTCTGGTTAGCAAGGAGAATACATCGCCTCTATTTTTTCTCTGTCAAAAAACTGGATTTAAACATAAAATAGCGACCACGATGTCAAGACTAAAGTTTGACTTGCAAGGAATACGTTGCTTCTATTTATATGTTGTGTCAAAAAACTGAATATTAGACAAGTGAAGCTACCACGTCCATGCACTATCAAGATTAAAGTCTGGTTTACAAGTAGTACATTGGCTTTATTTCTGCTCTCTCAGAAAACTGAATATTAAACATGAAAGAACTTCCACACTAAAGTCTGGTTTGCAAGGAGAATACATCGTTTTTATTTATCCTCTGTCAAAAAACTAAATATTAAACATGAGGCAAGCACCACAAAACTAAAGTCTGGTTTGCAAAGTGACAGCATGGTTTTGGTTTATACTAGAGAAACAGCTCTCAACTCTTTAGCAAACCTAAATAAACATCCAGCTTCATATTGCTTGAAGATTTAGTTGTGGATATCTTTTGTGGCCAAATTATTTCGTTTCCACAGAGTACTAGAAATACATGAACGCAACAACCCCTCACCCGCTTTATATGCATTTTTTAACCCCCCTACCCCCCCCCCCCTAATTTCTGTTTTTTGTTGTATTATAAATGACACACAGATCAGAAAACATCCCAGAAAATTAGTTAGCAAGGTTCATCTGTAGACATGTATTGACACACCGAAAGAACATGCAAAGTCAATATTAAAAAAACAACAACAACGAGATGAAGCAAATGACAAATTTTCATTCAAAAATGTATAATATATAAACAATGGCCAAGAAAAGACACAATAATGTCAACGTCCTAGTGTTCAAAGACAATTCTAGACAAAATATTATTTATATTAATCTTCATTTTCAAGATTTCTTCCGAATTAACTCAGCTAAACTGGTAAATAGTAATACGAATCTCGTGCCGTTAAACTTTCTTCTGCTTTTGTCACCACAAACACTGGCAATTCAGTCTATTCTTTTCGGATTGTTTTTCTCGTTCGCAGTTTCTTACTTTTTTTCGTTGTTGACACATAAACTTAAATTAAATATGACAAGGCATCATTCAGTTCTCTTCATGATCTAAAAAGCCGTTTGTTTCAAAATTTCTTCATTGTTCCCTCTCGAGTTATGTAGAATACACCAGAGCAAAATTCCTTAACGGCTTTGAACAGTTTCAGGACACATCCTTCTTCTTTCAGTTTTACATTTCGGTCGGCATCGTTTTCGGTCTTTATCGTATTAATGTTTAGGCTTTTTCCAGTGGTATTGTTGTCTTTTTCTCGCTGCCACATCTCTTGTTAGTCTTCTTTCTTTGGTCTTTTTCCATAGTAATATTAATGTACATTTTAGCATTTTAGCTGAAACCATTTTTTCTGGCAAAGATTTCTTTCGTCATGATCGTTGAAAAACTATTTCATCATCCAACCGAACTTATAAATTATATATTTGCTGACGTAAATTTCAATAATTTGGATAATTTAACAGGTTAGTTACCAGTACCCTGCTATTCGAACTGCGCAAGTTGTGGATTTGATAACATACATATATATATATATATATACAAACAGGTTTCAGAATTGCTTTCGGCTTTTCATCTCGCGTGTAAAGTGGACTCCACGCACGTCGAGATTAGCACCCTCACCCGGGCTCCGGGCCTTCGGCCCTACGCCCGGGCTCGGGGAAAATTCTTTTGTATCAATTTGCGCGGAGTTTATTGAGAATCAAAACCTTTACCCGTTATTTTTTGCAAAAAGCCAACCTCCGAATTGATTGAATAATTGAACACAAACATTCTGTCAGTCACCCAAACAAAAAATGCACAACATATCAACAAGATTACAGATCTGTAAAATCTTGTGCGTTCTTATGTATGTAGTTCTGGCTATTATGTTTCTTTAATCGAAAATATACCAGAAAATGGCGGCTGTAATTTTACCATAATACTTCGTAAACTTAGAGCATCTCAAAAAACAAATAAACAATATTTACTATTAATTCTTTGAATGTTTACATGGTGACAAATTTTAACAGAAGCGTAACGATTTGTGGTAACACAAGTCTATTATTTATTGCTTAGCTTTTGATATGTGGATTCAGACCTTTATCAGATCAAATCTATTAAAGTTTTAAAAAAATCCTACGATTTCACAGGAGAGTCAGCCATTGAATAGCACTTGGTTAGCTCTCTTCGATCAACAATCCTGATTCCATTATGTCATTTAATTAATTTTAAAATAAACGTATAAGCACGTAACTACGCCATTGTGTTCTTACGTCATTCTGGTTGTTTAGTTATTTTGTTTATACTACGTGAGCCAACACGATGTTGGCATTTGCTTTGATGAAGGTCTGAGTCAACAGGTCGAAAGATCAGCAATAAATAAGAAACTTGGTAATTCTTGATTCTATTATAATGTTTATTATGTTAACGTGGATTAAGTAGGCAAAAACTCGTTTTTTATCAAACTTTATTTTTTTTCAAGCCTTATATTTCAATAATTCGCCAAAGAAGCAATGTTTACAACGCGAAAAAAATTATGGTTAAATTTACAAGTCGCCATCTTTTTCGGTACAGTTAATAAGTGTGAGTTAATGTGATGTAATGCTGATGTATTGTATAGTTTAAATTAATCTGATGTAAGTAACTGTAGCTCTGAAATTTAATCTTTTATTATAACTTGAACTGACAACAACTGTAGATTTACATTAATACTATTAGGATTGAAAACATTGAGTTTTCTTTTATATTATTAGATAGAGATAGTCTTGTATTAGTCTTAAACTTTTTTAAATGTATTCATAATAAAATGGTGCAAAATATAAACACTTAAAATGTGTGACATTTGCTGCATAATAAAATACATGGAAAAACTTCACAACTTTGATTGGCTGAGAAAAGTGCAATTTTATTGTAAATGCAGAAAAGATGTAATACAATGCAAATTTCATCAGATTGAGTATTAAGATTTTATTCTGATTGGCTAATAAAACTCAAAGAGAGCAAATCAAATGCTTATATGGATTTTGAAGGTTGTCAGTTTCCTCAAAATTCCTCAAGCTTATGCACTATATGACTTTATCAGTATTGGATTGTCACGGTTTTTATAATACTGTTAATCGTTGAAACATTTTGAAAATGAAGGCCTTTTTTTATGATTTTCTCGCGGGGGTGGGGGTGGGTGGGGTGGGGGGTGTGTGTGATTAATTAAAAAGGACTCTTTTAGGGTGGTCTGGGGGAATGCCCCTCGGAGAAAATTTAATATTTAGAGTCTCGGAAAAGCCATTTCCTGCATTCTGAAAGGTGATTTTTAGGAACACTGAAGGTTACAAAATGTCATCAAAACTAGTTAAAATACAACACATTTGTATGTGGGGGTGAGTTAATTATATAGGTATTCCTTCTTCAAAGCTAAGTCCGATATTTTCCTTTTATATTCTTATCGCTTAATTCTTTGTTCATTTGTTTGTACTTCAGCAAAAAGGAACTTTCTCTGGGGGAGAGGAAAATCAATTCGTGAAGGGGGGGGGGGGGGGGGGGGCTCAAGGGGGGAGGGGGGCTGGGTGGAGGGCGTTGCCTCCTTCAACTTGTATGTTAAAAAAGGCCTTGGTAAACCCAGAAAAGATGTAATACAGTGCAAATTTTATCATGTTGAATAGACCATATTCATAAATGGCCTTTGAATTAATATTCTTTTATGTGCAGATAAATTAGCTCCTCTGAACTCGTTTTCATGCGCGAAATTCAAAAGAATATTTACTCTAAAACGAGGTCAGAGGGGCTAATTTATATGCACATCAAAGGATTTTAAATCGTCGGCCATTCATGAATAAGGTCTATATATTAAGCATTTATTCCAATTGGTTAACGAAACTCAAAGAGAGCAAATAAATGCTTATACGGATTTTGAAAGATATTCATTCAAGTTTTCCACAGTACTTTAAGCTCATGTACTACATGACTTTTATCAGTATTGGATTATAACTGCTTTTATTTAAGAAATAGAAAACATTTTCCGTGTTTCCATAGAGTTATAGAAAGACGAGTGGAAGTTTGGGAGAATGAGAAATTATAGTGGGAACACGAGCCCGCAGGGCGAGTGTTTCCACGCTATTTCGAGTTCTCCCAAACTTCCACAAGTGTTTCTAAAACTCTATGGGAACACGGGAAAAAATGTTTTCTATTTCCTTTATACAATAACGTGTCGAAAATAGGTATAGAACGTAAAAATAATCACTGCATCAAAGTGTAAATTCTCCTTACTCTTCATAATGGCGTATCCTACACCGTAATGATGGCGTATTGAATGGCGTGGACCTTGCCGTGTTTCCATAAAGTTATAGAAACATGGCTTTCAACCAATCGCCGCGCTTGTTTTCAAAATGTTATTTTATAAAATACTATTAATTGTTAAAACATATGGAAAATTGGTAATTATGTTAAAACTAGAACTGGAAACTAGAGACTTCAAAGTCGTTTAATTGTTTATATCAATTCTCTGAATCAAAATCAAGCAAAAATTATCAAGACAAAAAAACTGAAAAGTAGAAATTGTTCTACTTTTCAGTTTTTTTGTCTTGATAATTTTTGCTTGATTTTGATTCAGAGAATTGATATAAACAATTAAACGACTTTGAAGTCTCTAGTCTGTAAAAAACCAGAGTAGAAACTTCATAGCTGAAACGTTTATATTAATTACCAATTTCAAATATGTAGCTTGGGGTAGCTGTGTTTTAGTTCAAGACAAAATCCAATATGGCGACCATGACTTAAATTTATCAAAAGCATTTTGTTGAACTATAAGACGAATTGTGTTTTAATATTTGCCACTAAAGTACCAGAAAGACGTTTAGAAGATGTTATGAGTGAATGTTTTGATGTATTCGTTGAATGAAATGTTTTTCAAACTATCCAAGCTTTGAGAAGTTGGACACTGAGTGCTGTCTTTTCTAAATTGTTTTCAAAATCATGATATTACAGTATACAGAAGGCCTGACTGACTGACTGAAGGTAAGTTATAATATGATTTATATAATATGAGTTTGTCCAGATTTCTAATATAGGCAAATAACAGAATCAAGTAGAAAGACTTATATTATATTACAGATGTTAAACTTAGGTGGAAGGAGGTTTTTCGATTGATGAGTTAGATATATACACTAAATGTGTGCTCAATGCTTACCATCAATTTTAATGTATGTATGTATGTATGCATGTATGTATGTGTGTGTTTGTTTAGTAAGGTATACATGCGAGTCCGGGCTGACCCGGCTAACCGGGCCAGTTCGGGTTACAAAATACCAAGTCTGCTTTGCAAATTTAGTTCATGTGAGTTCATACGACTCAGCCCAGTTAACCGGGCCAACTCGCCTCATGTAATCGGCCCTTTAACTCTTTCCTGTCTGAATCGGTCTTGATAGTATTTTATTCTGGCTAACGCCAGACGATTTTATTCACCTCTGGGGAAGCCCTCGGACAGGAATGAGTTATAAACTATTTCTCCAACTCTTTCCTGTCTGAACCAGTCTTTGGTATTTTATTCTGGCTAACACCAGACGATTTTATTCAGTTAAGAAAAATACAGAGAAACATATTGACATATATATTTCTAGAAGTTTTAATTTCAAAGGTATTTTTAAACCACAACTACTAATAATAAAGGGTCATGTCCGTTAAAACGTTGACGTATACAAGGGCTTTTCAAGTGTTTTACAAACAATTGTCTACTGTAGATTTAGACGCTGTTTACACAATGCTGGTACAATTTGAAAATGGAACAAAATCATGCCGTTTAGGCCTTGCGTTTACACGATACCGACACAAAAATAACATGAAATGTTATATGCTGTATTTGCATACCGGCATGATTTTGTTCCGTTTTCAAATTGTACCGCCATCGTGTAAACGGGGTCTATATAAAAATGGGTTGTATGTGTCCTGTAGAACATTGACAAATGTAAATTTTTTAAAAGTTTTAACCGGAACACTAAACTCAAATAAATGTAGTTTAAAACCACTTACTATATACAACATACTTTGGTTCAATATTTTTCAATAAAGCTCTTGGATATGGTTTATAAATATCAATAAAACCTATTCTATATCTACTCATACTAATTTCAAAATTATATAAAGTCTGATATTTAAAAATAAAATTAATGCTCATGCAGCAAAAGCCTTTGAGACAAGACATGACGACTTCAATTTACGTTGACTTGTTCCTTGAAATTTTGAATTTGTTATTCTACTACTTTACCGTCATTGTAATTTACAGTCAATACCTTCCCACCTGGCTGCTTCTGTAGTTATTACCATATTTCTGTAGCTGTTACAGAAACGTGAGAAAAATCGAGCGATATATAAAAGTCGCTTGATTTATATTTGTTTGTTGGTATCGATTTGGGAGAAACATTCGTTATATTATGATTAAATTCCATGAAAGCTAAATCATACTTTTTATTCACATTTTTCGACAATTTTGACAGAAATACTGTAATACACACCAAACTACAGAAGTAGAAGCAGAAGGGAAGGTATTTCCATTTTGACTGTAATATTTGAATCCTTATATATATATATATATATATATATATATATATATCGAAACGTTGGCATTTGTTGGGCACTGATTTTTATTTTCAAATATGCGTTTCCCGCCTGATAAATCCATTGCCACAGTCTGATCAGATGTAGTTTACTTTAATCTAATTGCCTATAAGAATTCAACGTTGGTCGTTTTAAAAATCTGACATGTATAAAGTAATGTGGCAAAGTCATTAAGAGCCTGCAGAGCAACAGGTCATATTATTTAAATTTCAAAATTATCCTTGATAATCAGACAATTAAGTATAATACATCAAAGAAACTACAGATTAAGAACCTCCAGGCTGAAATTTAGCCAATTAAGCGCCCAGTTCAGCTAAATCAATGCCAGAAAAATAGTCCTATTTATCACTAAATGCAATTCAGTGGTGGTATTCTAATTGTTCATTTACTTTTTGTAGCAATAATTAGTGTAACATACTTTGTTCTAGATATATTAAATATAACACTCTTTTTTAACCAGATGCATGTACTCTATAAGGAAATGCACTATAGATCATGCAGGAACAATTGTTTTTGCCCTATAAATAAGAACCTGCCAAGAACCTATCAGCCTGATTTTTCACTACACACCCAACCTATAAGAATAATTTCAGCCTGACTTGGATAAAAAGGGTTCTATTGTGCGGATTTTTACTGTGTATCCAAGAGATATTTTTGAAGTAATTTTAAGACATGCTTAGCATGGTTACTATATACTGTAATATCAGTTTATTTTAAATTGTTGCTTGACCTGTTGCTATGCTTATAGCTTCGTATTTATTCTGGCTAACGCCAGACGATTTTATTCAACACAGGGAAGAGGTCCAGGCCTCAAAGTGTTAAAACATATCTCTTTAACACTTTGAAGCCTGAAGACCAGTCTTTAGTATTTTATTCTGGCTAACGCCAACGATTTTATTCAGCTCAGGGGGAGGTTCAGCTGGCTTTAAAGTGCTAAATTACTTATTATAAATTAGAATATAGTAAGGTTAGATAAACTACCGAAACAAAGAACGTAGTAGTCTACGTAGTAGTCTTTCTCTCTCGACTCTCTGACGAAAGACCTTCGCTCGAAACGTTAGACTCCTACGTTCTCTGTTTCGGCAGTATATATATATATATATATATAATCTTACTATATTTCGATTGCTGTTTCAACACTACCTACGCTGCTACGCAGCACACTACTTTTACTTCACTATTATAAATTAGTCTATGTACTGCATGTTGATGTACATGGGCTACCATATCATATAGGTAACATTTAATTTAAAGATCCCCGTATCCAAACCCATTTGCGATAATTCTGCTCAGCTGCAGTAAATCACAATGTACGTGTGCCATCACATCGCCTAGACTGACAAATAGGTCATACCATTTCATTTATACAATTATACATCTTGTCGCATTCTCAGGCAAATCCATTTGTGATAATTTTGTTGGCTGTCTTAAATCGCGTGCAGGCCTTTTTCCATCTGCATTGCGTACACCAAAAATGACGATTTTCGATACCGTAGACTTTTCGACATTTTTTCTTTTCGTTTTTCTTCTTTGTCTTCGTGTGCAGACGAAAGCTAGATGGCATAGCTGGCGCGGATGCATTGAGAAAAGCTATTTCGAATGGCGGACTGAAGAAGGGGAGTGGCGAAGAAATGAAATGTGATGGATTTACCGATGGTGAACAATCCGGTGCAGACCTTCGGAATTCCTTCTTGCAGTACTCCAGTTCAGCGTTTGCCATTCTGAGAGAAGTAAATAGGTTTGCTGAGTCAATATTCCGTACTCTACTATCGGCGGTTTCAAGTAAATCCACCCTAATCCATCCAAATTTAACCCATCCCAATTTAAGCCAACCCATCTCAATCCATCCCAATACGTCCCAATCCATCCCAACCCGTCCCAATTCATCCTATGCCAACCCGTCCCGATCCATCCAGATCCATCCTAGTTCATCCCGATCCATCCAATCCATCCCAACCCATCCAAATTTAACCCAACTCATCCCAATCCATCCCGATCCAATCATAATCCATCCCAATCCAATTCATCCCGATCCAATCCTAATCCACCCAATCCATCCCAAACAACTCCAACCAACCTCAATCTCCCCCAGATCAATCCCGATCCATCCCCGAAGATCCATCCCGATCCATCCCAATTCATCCGAGTCCATCCAAACCTATGCAAATCCATCCAAATCCATCCGAATCCATTCAAATCCTTCCAAATCCATCCAAACCCTTCCAAGTCCATCCAAACCCTTCCAAATCCATCCAAACCTATCCAAATCCATCCGAATCCATTCCAATCCATCCAAATCCATCCGAATCCATCCAAACCCATCCCAAACCCATCCCAACCCACCCAAATCCACTCAAATCCACCCAAATCCACCCAAATCCATCCAAATCCATCCAAATCCATTCCAATCCATCCCAATCCACCCAAATCCATCCCAACCCAACCCATCCCATCCCAACCCATCCCAATCCATGCAAATCCATGTAAATCCATGCAAATCCACCCAAATCCACCCAAACACATCCAAATCCATCCAAACCCATCCAAATCCATCCAAATCCACCCAAAGCCACGCAAATCCACGCAAATCCATCCAAATCCAGCCAAACCCAGCCAAACTCAGCCAAATCCATCCGAATCCATCCGAATCCATCCGAATCCATTCAAATCCAGCCAAACCCAGTCAAATCCAATGCAAATCCACCTAAACCCATACAAATCACACAAATTATAAATCCACACAAATCCATACAAATCCACCCAAATTCATCCAAATCCATCCAAATCAACCCATATCCGTCCAAATAAATCCAAAATCCATTTAAATCCACCCGAAGCCGTCTAAATGCACCTAAAGCTATCCAATTCATGCAAGTCCATGTAAATCACATCGGTTGTATGATATTTATTACATATGTTCTCTTCAATAGAAACCTTTTAGTTTAATTTCTACCTCATTTCTTCTTCTTCAGGTGCGTAAGATGCGCCAACATCGGGAGCAGACGATGATCGTCCTCTATCCAGAGAATACTTATACATTACCTAGAAAAAAAGAACAACTAGAAGAATTAAAAGACTGCAGGCATTTCAATAAATGTTTAGATAAATTATGGAAGTGACTTGTAGATTATAAGCAAAATAACATAGAATTAAAAGACTGCAGTACATCAGTAAATGAATTATAGGGTGCATATATAACAGGCTTCTTAAATCTCGAATCCCGTTCGATATTTGCTAAGCTTTCCCATTTCCCAACAAGTTTTTTATTTAGACATCCCGAATCCCGTTGTTCAATTCTCCTTATTTTCCGAATCACGACAGCAAATATTTCCAGACAGTGAAATAATACTCGAAATATAAATACAAATCGAAATATAGTAAGGCTGAAGTACTGCCGAAAATATTGAACGTAGTTTCTAACGTTTCGAGCGAAGGTCCTTCGTCAGAGATACGTAGATACACGAAGGCCCTTCGTATGCGTATTGGTATACGACGTACCAGCTTCAGCTAAAAAATATTGAGTGTGCAATAACTGAATGCAGGGCATATATTGAGCAATGACGAAAGCCAACCGAGAACAGTTTCACGGCCATTTTCTAAAAAAGGAACCCAAGAACCGTTGGCATAAAATAAAATTGGCATAATGCCAGAATATTTTACTTGACGTCAAGAAGAACGAGCATTCCGGCAGGTTTTGGTTAAAAAACTAGCATTATTATTAACATGCATTACGACATTAACATTTATTATCATGTGCATAGCAGTATATATATAATGTCATCGAACTCAACCTGTATATATTCAAAAAGCATCTGAGTCCCAGTATAGCTAATTAATGGTTAGAGCGTCTCATTGACGATCAGAAGGTTGTGCATGTTGTACACATATTCAACCTAAGTAGCTTAATGGTTCGAACTTCGAGCGTCTCATTGGCAATCAGAAGGTTGTGGGTTGTACTGACACATATTCATCCTACGTTCAAACTATCTAGTAGTAAACTATCTAAAGTTCCATTGCTCCTTGTCAGAGCATCTCACTGGTGATCAAAAGGTTTTGTGTTGTACACATATTCGATCTATGTTCAGCCATCTGAACTGATCTGCTGCATATAACTCAATGGTTAGAGCAGGGGCGCAACTAGGGGGGAGGGGTTGTTGGGCAACCTCGTCCCCAGGGCCATTTGTGGGGGATGGGCCAAGATGGCGGCCAAAAACAAAATGGCGGGAACAAATGGCCCTGGCACAGGCTGCAAAAAATGAGTCATATTTTGACTCATTTTTGACTCGGCCCAGGCTTCGCGAAGTTTATCGCGCCTAGTCAGGCTCAATTATTTTCTGAATATTTAGTTCAGCTTGACTGACCCAAACTGAAAACAATCAAAACATTCATTTCCAAATACATTGTCGAATTATTAAAATAAATACACTTTTAAGAAATATCTGTAAATCCTTATTATTTATCATTTGCTTCACCGTTGTACCAAATTCGCAAGAAACTGGATTGCCGTTGTCTGGCCGGGCCGCCTTGTTTTCGTAAGTTTTCGGTGGATTCAATTCAGCGTTTTGAAAAACATTTAGGCTTCATTTCGTCGAGAACTCTTGTTTGAAAAAGCCTGCTTCTCAATGGCCAAACATGTAACTGATTCTGCCCTGTGGTGTACTTTCCTTTCGCAGCCAAAATACTTTTTGACTTTGTTCACCAAGTCTTTCGTTCGCCCGATTTAGAAAACACACTGAATTGCCGTCCCATGGACTTCGTTGTATGGCAGCCAGGGCACAGAGACGACACGACCCATCATTACATATTCTTCCGACGTTTTCACGGGTGTTTCGCCAGCTTTCCTCACATTTTCATTCATTTCGAAATTGTTTTTTAACAGCCGGCAATTCTGAATATAATTTGAGCCCAAAAAACAAATGCCCGCGAGTTAGCCTGCCGCCCGCCTTGTTTCCACCAATCAGAATACCTAAAACATCCAAAGTTATCTCGACCAATCAAATGTGGTGATAGCTCAGCCTGTGCCAGGGCCATTTGTTCTTGGCCGCCATCTTGGCCCAGCCCCCACAAATGGCCCTGGGGACGAGGTTGGTTGTTGGGTTGCAACCCCTGCCCTTTTTGTGAGATCTCTAATACTAGGTTAGACATTAGATAAACAAATAATTAATCGTCTGTTGTAGTACGCAATACAATACTTCGAAAATCTGGCGAGACTCAGAGGCTTCTAGTTCGGCTTCAATCTCGTACCCAGTTTGTAATATGCTACACCAAGTGTCCTAAAAACAACTGCTTTTCTGAATTTGTGGGCTCAGCTTTCGAATCTCATGGCCAAAATGAACCAATCATAGAGATAAAGCTGGATTTTGGCACCCTGTAGGGTATGTTGGTGTGATAATTTCTTCGTTTTTACAGTAAAATTTCAACTATACTCGCTGTAGAATTAGATGAAAAAGTTCGCTCAAACTGCTGCAACTGATGATGTTTTCGAGGTTCTTCATTTCAAACATTTCCGGGGGAGGACCCCGGACCCCCCTACAAATGCGGTCACTAATTGCCACTACTGCCCCCCACCCACTTTTTGACACCTTGCTACGGCACTGATTGTTGTTGTGCTTGTGCTTGTTGAGTGTTCTCGAAGAAGCAATGGCATAACAAGATATCTTGTATCCCAAATTGTTTAGAATACTGAACGACTTTCCCCGCTTGGGAACTTACTCAGTGAAATATCTCGAAGAACATTTACTCCCAATGGGAAACTATTCTCAATTTACTGAATCCTAGAAATCTAAACGACCATTTCTAATATTTCTCTGCCCAATCGTATACCCGACCTGAACTCAGTGACTAACAAGAAGCTATCTCACGTTCATTAAACAGAGAAACTTTTGAAACGACACGTCGTTTCCAGAACAAAATGAGTGGGCACCTGTTTGATATTCCTGACGTCATTCTCCATGTGGCTTCATTATTTGAACTTATCTTAAATACTGATGTGCATAAAAATGTAATATGCTAATTACAAAAAATCCCACGTGTCCTCTCCAATATTATTCTTTGAATCTTTGCGTGGTGATAAATTGTTATGGAAGCGAGTAATTATGGTAGACCTGGAAATAGTGGTGGATCCTGGGATCCTCGTTCCAAGAAAGATTTTGGTTGTAAGAACGTTTTGGGCTGACAAGTGCCAACGAACTTGGCCTGAGTTCTTTGTAAGAGAACCTTTTCACACTGCACTTTGAGACCGATCCGAGACCGATCTGAGCAGAGCGAGCTTATTAGACTAGTGTGAACTCAGTGTGAACATGCCCTAAGTCAATCTATCAGCTCGCTTAATTACAAGCCCATAGTAGTTTGGCCTGTGAAATTTTTTTTTTTGTTTTGTTTTGTTTTGTTTTGTTTTGTTTTGACAACTTTATTGGGAATAGCTAGATTTAAATTACATACTAACAGAAAAAAACAAAACAAAAAAAAAAGGAAAACAAAAAAAACAAAAACTAGCTATTAGACCCAAAAGGGCAAGTGCGAACGGGACCGATGGACCCATGCAAGACACCGCCCCTAGGGTAAAAATAAATAAATAAATTATATCTAATTATGAGAAAACGAATTATTTACATGTATAAATTGAAGTTAATTAATGGCCAGATGCTCGATGGCATGAGCAGGTTCTTACTAAGGACCAAGTACAAAGTCTATCAGGATCGAAAGTTGAATGTAAAAGACTAACCATTCTTTGGTGGACAAAGTGTTGAAAAGATTTAGAGCTAGAAAATACACTTTCAGTTGCTAAGGTATGAATAAAGTTCCATAATTTAACGATACGGTTAAAATAGGAGCCCTGAAACTATGGCGTTAGATCACCGCCAATATTCATGTTTGTTATTATGCAACATGTTTCCGTCATTCAAGTTAAAATGAACATTGAACATGTCAATTTTAGCATATCGCGGAAATTGAACTTTGTTGTCTTTCAACAAGTTTCTCAATTTTAACAAAGAACCCAAATTAAGTTGTAAGAACCCTAAATTAAGTCTTTCATAAAACGGACATCTTTCGCAACTTGAAGTTTCGAAATATGTTGAATACATAATAGTACCTGAAAACGCATCGGTACTTAAATTTGAAAACTAGTTGAATATTCAATATTGGCGGATAATAAACATCGCATTGCAAATGTCCGCCAATACTAATTAACGTCACGTAATGACACCCCCCGGTAAAAATCACTAGCGCCCAGGCCATTAGCGTTATTTAAATTCTGATCATGGCGACCTGGAGATTGCGAGGTTAAATGAAAGTACTGATCTCCTTAGTACGCTGTCTATGGTCGAAGATTTATTATCCAGATTTAGACGGCCGTAATGACCCAGATTGCGCTGAAGGTATAGCTTTTAGGCTTGACGTTTTAAAGCGATTTCTCGTAAATGTTGGTATCGACGACGTTAAAAACAGGGCTCACCGCACCTTAAACCAATTTGATCAGCGCTTTAAAGCTTTGAACAACAATGCCTTTGCTCCAAAAGTATATCATGGGACACGTGGTAAACCGTCCTATGACATACACGAGGGACAAGTGAACTTCCTATTGGAGCAAGGCTTTAAAGTTGGCGATATTAGCAATATGCTGGGGGTTTAATGTATCTAGAAATTTCGGAAACATTAAATAAACCGTAGCAAAAGAATATGTATCACGCCCATATTTATGCTCATAGATACCTCATATCAAATAGATGTCCCCTCCACCAATAAGAATAATGGTCGTTATGGTCCGTGCCATTCAATATTCACACCCCCTATTGAATGGTCTGGATATCCAGAGGGGAAGAGAGGGGGGTCTTGTATACAAATTTATCCTGGGAGGTAGCCTATGAAGTCTGAAGGAAAAGATCCATTTTCAAGAGGGTAATTGAAGGAAAAGAAATATCCTTGGAGGGAAAATGAGACATCTTAGGGGGGGAAAGGAGACAACCACAGGGCCAGGGGCAACCATATATGAACCCATCCGAGAGGATCTAATATTTTTTTATTCTAAGGGGTTTGAGAAACAATCCCTCAAAGGGGAAGGGGGCACATATTTAATGGAATGACCCAAGGAACAATAACAAACGGACCTCTCTCCTAATAATCACTACTTCCAAACACAAATTGTTCAACAAAAAATTAATAGCAGTGCTCAATTTTCTAACAATAACTTCAAAAATAAGGCTTTTTTGAAGTTTATTTGATGTCAATTAAAAGTGATGTTATATAGCTAGAGTTTCGCTGGATACAACGATGACTGTCATTGGTTGGTTTGTGGTCACATGACCTAAATTTCAATGTCTAGCTCGGTCCGGTCAATAAGTTTTCAATTGTTGCCCGCTAGAACTCTTCACGGCATCCTATAAACAAAAGCTTGTTTGGTAAGAAAAAAAGAATATTTATAGGTCTTCAAAGCATGTGTGAAGATTAACTGGAGAAATGTGTTGCTGTTCTTTTGTTCTGAGACTCATATTTGTTTGTTTGATGTGAAATTACAGAGCCAGACGAAATGTTTTGGTAAGTCTTTCAGTTTGTCTTTTCGTTTGTGTACTTTCCCTTGATAAACGTCGAAATTATTCAGCGAAACTCAAGCTATATCACAAAACACTTAATGTCTGATCCCTCGGTTAGTTTTGTTTTGTTTTCCGTCGAGTCTCGATGTTCCCCTCGACTTCGTCTCGGGAAATATCAAGACTCTCGGGAAAACAATATACACTTGTTGACTGGCGCCGAGGGAAACATCACTAAGTTTTACGGACCCGAAGGCTTCAATGTCACCCGAGAGCTTTAGCCCGAGGTGACATCGAAGCCTGAGGGACCGTAAAACTCGATGTTTCTCGAGGCAAAAGTCAACAAGCGTTTTGTTATATACCAAAGACTTTTAAAATACAAAATACCTAGTTGACTCGAAACTTGCAAAAGGCAAAAAGACTTACCAAAACACTGTGACTTTGTCTTCGTAAATAATTTCAATTCAACTGAACAAATACACCAGAAGAACAAAGAACAAGTACAAAGAACGGCTTTAAATTTATCCAGGTTTTCTTCAGACCTTCTTTGAAGGTGTGTATAGATATTCTTTCCTTAAGAACTT
Source organism: Corallium rubrum (assembly GCA_964035015.1). Lineage (NCBI taxonomy): Eukaryota > Metazoa > Cnidaria > Anthozoa > Scleralcyonacea > Coralliidae > Corallium > Corallium rubrum. The sequence goes on from OZ036008.1 coordinate 744,853, forward strand.
TTTAGCAGATTAAGCCACACAAGTCAGTAATTAATGCTTTAATAGTGAAATGAAACTCCTTTAGAAACACAGGATACAGTACAGTCAACTCTCGTTATAGCGGACACCCTAGGGACCGTCATTGGTGTCCGTAATAACGAGAGTCCACAATAGTGGGATGCGATGAAAATATCCCGATTTCAGGTTGTAAAATGTCACTATAATGTATTACTGCTTTTTTTGTTTTAAAATGTCCAGTTTATTTCAATTTCTAGTTGACGTTTACTGTGATACATAAGTACACAGTACAAGTCAAAATACAAGTCAAAAATTTGCATTCAAATATTTTTTTTTATTCCGAAACCAAAAATACAACGGTAACATGAATCAGTAACATAAATATGTCACTCGATAAATTAAATATGTCTCGATAAATTAAAAAGTCATTCACTTTCATGTGTCGAGAGAAAAATACGTCCAAGGTGTCCGTTGTAACGAGAGTAGAGCAATAAAAATGTTTGTTGGGGACCACATGAAGTGTCCGCAATTCCGTAATAGCGAGAGTCCGTAATAGCGAGAGTTATTTCAATACATTTCATAGTAGTTTCAGCCGGGGATTTACCAACTGTCTTTGATAGTGGGGTGTCCGCAAGGTGAGAGTTCACTGTATAATATATTGTGTAGAAACCAACAGCAATAATTACAACACGCAAAATTCCATTTTCTCTCTGCAATATTGAACGGAAATGGCAAAGGTTAATGACTACACTAGGCGTTCAACAAATGTTTCTTTATTTATATCATGAAAATAGATGCTGTTGCTTGTCGGTTATTGCGATAATTTCACACTGAGAAGATGGAAAAAGCTATTCTAGACGTTCAAATTTTGAAAATTTTTCGGGGGAGGATGCCCCCGGGCCCCCACTAGACCCCCCTGTTGGTGACCTTAGCCCCTGTGTCGAGCAATTTCTGGCACCACCCCTGCCCCCAGGATAAATTTGTATACAATACCCCCTCTCTTCCCCTCTGGATATCCAGACCAGTCAATAGGGGGTGTGAATATTGAATGGCACGGACCAAAGCGACCATTATTCTTATTGGTGGAGGGGGCATCTATTTGAAAGGGGGGGGGGGGTGTCTATGAGCATAAATATGGGTGTGATCCACATTCTTTTGCCACGGTTTCTTTAACGTTTTCGAAATTGCTAGATACATGTTACAGTAACTTACCTGCTACGCTTAGCCCAAAAGAGCGCATTCGTCGCTCCAAAGTTCTTTTGCTGTTAAACCTCCAGCATGTTGCTAATATCGCCAACTTTAAAGCCTTGCTCCAATAGGAAGTTCACTTGTCCCTCATGTATGTCATAGGACGGTTTGCCACGTGTCCCATGATATACTTTTGGAGCAAAGGCATTGTTGTTCAAAGCTTTAAAGCGCTGATCAAATTGGTTTAAGGTGCGGTGAGCCCTGTTTTTAACGTCGTCGATACCAACATTTACGAGAAATCGCTTTAAAACGTCAAGCCTAAAAGCTATACCTTTAGCGCAATCTGGATAATAAATCTTCGGCAATAGACAGCACACTAAGGAGAACAGTACTTTAATTTAATAGGCCTTCTCTGGTTGCCATGATCAGAATTTAAATAACGCTAATGGCCTGGGCGCTAGTGATTTTTACCGGGGGGTATCATTACGTGATGTTAATTAATATTGGCGGACATTTGCAATGCGATGTTTATTATCCGCCAATATTGAATATTCAACTAGTTTTCAAATTTAGGTACCGATGAGTTTTCAACATATTTAGAAACTTCAACTTTCACATATTCAGGTACTATTGTGTATTCAACATATTTCGAAACTTCAAGTTGCGAAAGATGTCCGTTTTATGAAAGACTTCAATTTGGGTTCTTTGTTAAAATTGAGAAACTTGTTGAAAGACAACAAAGTTCAATTTACGCGATATGCTAAAATTGACATGTTCAATGTTCATTTTAACTTGAATGACGAAAACATGTTGCATAACAACAAACATGAATATTGGCGGTGATCTAACGCCATATGAAACGAACTGGTCTTACATAGAGGAGTTCTCAGATTCAAGGAGTTGCTTTGTTTTGTGCGGCCATGAGATATTAGGGTTACAAAGTTATACACATTCAGGTCAGTGTTACCATGCAGGCAATTATAAAAAAATACTAGGTCTTTCTGCTCTCTGTCATAGACTAGCGGCAGTAGATCCAGGGTGACAAGCCTTTCTTTATACGATATTTCACCACGGCGAGTTCTAAGAATCCATCTCGTGGCCCTCCTCTGAACACGCTCAATTTTTTCCTTGAGGCAGGACTGGGTTGAGGACCAGACTTGTGTCCCAAAGCAAAGTTGCGATTTGACAAGCGATAAATACAGTGTCCGCCAGAGGAGGTTGGACAGCTGCCGCAAAGCATCATGGTCCTAACGCTAAAATTGATAAATTATTGATTCATTTGCATCTGACCGCCGACGAGGAATGAACTATGCCCGGTGGACTAGATGCGCAAGAACTTTTGAAAACTCGTCACAGTTGATCCAGAATTGTTAGATCTGATAGTCAGAAATATACGAGAACAATTCGTGGTTAACATAGACAATTAATATGATCAGATTGTGCTTTATTTGGCGTATATTCGTGACAATGGCGGATGGGCATTCAAGACTACTCAAGTTCCTTCGGATTCGACGCATTTTATGTTACAATTAATAATGGAACAAATCAGAAACGAATTAGATGTTTACAACAAAGAAGGATTTGGTTGTGCTGTGCAACGTGTGATTCGTTACAACTGGAGAAAAGCGTGAGGTGAGAAATCAACATTATTTGTTGTTTAGTGGTTAATGATTTCCCTCTCAAATGTTTCCTATTCTATACTACCTTATGATGCATTTTCCGTGGTTTAATGTTTTGCATTCTGCAGTATTCCTGTAAACTTCTATAACTGTTGTGTGTAACAATTATCTGGATCAATTAGATACAACTATCATCCTTGGTTTGTTTGGGGTTTTTTCTCCGATTTTTTAACAAACAGTCTTGTTTCCTTTTATACTTTATACTGTACTTGTAGTATCCCAAATTTTATAAAATTGTGAATAAAGCTAGCTTAAAATTTATTATTCAATAACAATCTTGTATTTTTCTTTATAATTAAGGTGAATGAAAAATCGGGATAATTTATTGGATTGCCTCCAGAATCTATTGATAAATTTGGTATATAACTGGACTGGTCAAATATTTCTATTTTATTAAATAAAGGGTATTTCCTGTATCCTCAATATATATGTAAATAGGGAACTTGAATAAAATTAAAATGTCTTGTCTCAATATTGATCTTGGTCACTTCTATTCAATCAGGGTTAACATTGGTCCAACATTTTTGCAGTGAAGCAACCCCCCCCCCCCCCCCCCCTGCCAAGGAAACATCAACTTTGGCCATTTAGAGATGGCATCAGAAAAGTTACTGTATTAAGGTAGACATATGAATGAACTATAAGACAGACAATGTCCAGCCCAAGGGTGTCTGTCTTAGATATAGTTCATAGCACTCAAAGGCAAATGGATGAATAATAGCATTTGGATTGTATAATAATATGCAAGATAATACTTCTGTGTTAAAATTTTATTAATTACGTCTGTAACGATATATAGTGTACCGGCTTCCGGGACAAGAGTCCCCGGAAGACGGGATCCAAGAGCACATGCAAATACGTTGAGAGTTAAAGACAACTCGTTTAGTTTGATTTATATATGTTATTAATACAATAAAGAAACATCGCAACATGGTGTCAGGAGTGGCAGATGTTTTCATTGTAAAAGATTTATAACCGAGCTGTTAAAGAGGTATGAAACGGTATAAAGTTCTAAAGTAAGCTAAAGTATAGAACACGATTGTTGTTGTATATAAATGGCGAGTTCATTTGGCCTTCCTCCACCTGATCCCTTGAAAATTTTGGATGGAAATACGTCCCAAAAATGGAAGAAATTTAAGCAGAAATGGTCCAACTACGAGGTAGCGACGGGAATAGTAGAGAAAAGTCAAGCCACACGGGTCGCGACGTTTTTAACTGTCATCGGCGAGGAAGCAGTTGACGTTTATAATACGTTTATTTGGGACGAAGAAGGGGACAACCTGAAGATTGAAAAAGTCTTAGAAAAATTCGAGTCATTCTGCAACCCACGAAAAAACACAATATACGAACGATATATGTTCTTCTCAAGAAACCAAGAGAACGGTGAGTCTATCGATCATTATGTTACTGTGTTGAAAACTTTGGCAGACACTTGTGAGTTTGGGGCCCTCAAAGAATCGTTAATCCGAGATCGTGTAGTATTTGGTATCCTAGACAGCTCCGTCAGAGCTAGATTACTGAGAGATTCAGAACTAACCCTACAGTCAGCAACTGAAAAGGTGCGATCAGCCGAACTTACTCAAGCACAATTAAAACAAATAAAAGAAGACCAAAAGATGGTAACAAGCGAGTCAATACAATATGTGACAAAACCAACACAACAAGACAAGAATCAAACTTATCAAAGTGAAAGACCACACAACAAACTTCCAATAATAAATTGCAAATTCTGTGGCAAACAACATCCAAGAGATAAACTCCAGTGCCCAGCCTATCGAGCCAAATGTCAAAAGTGTGGCAAGTACAACCACTTTGCAGCCAAGTGCATGACTAAGAATTTCAGAAAACCACGAGTTAACCTGGTCGAAGAAGATGATGACACATCAGAAGATGAGTATACAGTTAAAGTAGTTACACATCACATCGGGGCATTGAATTTGAAGAAGAAATGCCATAATAGAAATGTCCCAAAACAATTGTTTGCAACAATGACAGTAAACAACAGGGCCAAAGTCAAGTTCCAACTAGACTGTGGAGCTACATGTAATTTGCTTCCACTGAAAGATTACAGTCGAGCTATGGGAAACCCAGATGAACTATATTTGACAAAGAGCAAGGCAAAACTGACCATGTATAATGGAGATGTCATGTATCCTGTGGGAAAGTGCAAGTTGCAATGTACAAGGGACGATGCACAACATGTACTGGAATTTCAAGTGGTGGACGGTGATGTGAAACCACTCCTAAGTGCTGAAGCATGCCAAAGGTTACATTTCCTCAAAGTCTTGGTAAATGATAGTCCAGATAACAATGTTCATACTGTAACACAATGTGACCCAACCACCCAAATACCTACACCCCAACCACCCACCTGTGACAGCACCACTACGTATACTGACATCTTGCAAGAGTATGCAGATGTTTTTGAAGGATTGGGATGTTTAGAGGGAGACTACCACATAGAAATTGATCCAACCATAAAGCCTGTAATACACCCACCACGCCGAGTCCCAGTCACTTTGAAGGACCCTTTGAAAAAAGAGCTCGAGCGTATGGTTGAAGAAAAGATCCTGACCCCAGTTAGTGAGCCTACAGACTGGGTATCGAGTATGGTCACAGTGGTCAAACCAAACAAATTGAGAATCTGCATTGATCCTAAAGACCTAAATAAAGCGATAAAGAGGCCACATTATCCCATGCCAACTATCGAAGAGGTCGCTACCAATCTCAGCAATGCCAAAGTGTTCTCTGTCCTTGATGCAAAGAGTGGATTTTGGCAAGTAGCTCTAGACGAGGAATCCAGCAAACTCACAACCTTTAACACCCCCTATGGTCGCTTTCGTTGGCTGCGAATGCCATTTGGTATCTGTTCAGCACCCGAAGAATTCCAGAAAAGGATGAACCAGACGTTTGAAAACTTGAAAGGAACAGCAATCATAGCAGATGACCTCCTCATTTTTGGAGAAGGGGAAGACCTGGAATCAGCTACTAAAGATCATGACCAAAATCTTAGAAATGCCCTTCAAAGAGCCCGGGAGAAGAATCTAAAGTTAAACAAAGAAAAAGTTAAGCTAAGGCTAACTGAAGTCTCTTACATTGGCCATTTGCTCACGTCTGATGGACTTAAACCTGACCCACAAAAAGTTGAGGCTATCCAAAAGATGCCAAAACCTCAAGATGTGCCAGCAGTCAAGAGATTCCTTGGAATGGCGAACTACCTTTCAAAGTTTCTACCACATCTTTCAACAATCACCGAACCTCTCCGTCGCCTAGAAGAAAAGGATGTCGAGTGGCATTGGGAGGAACATCATCAAAAAGCCTTTGAAGAAGTACAGAGTCAGATTACAAGACACCCAGTCTTAAGGTACTATGACGTTACTAAAGAAGTGACGCTTCAGTGCGATGCATCACAGTCAGGGATCGGAGCCGCACTGCTACAAGAAGGCCAACCTGTGGCATTCACATCGAGAGCTCTTACGACAACGGAAAGGAACTATGCACAAATAGAGAAAGAGCTACTGGCTATTGTACATGCGTGCAACAAGTTTGATCAGTACGTCTTTGGTCGTGACATCACGGTTGAGTCGGATCACAAGCCTCTCGAGATGATCCTGAAGAAACCACTCTTAGCAGCTCCGAAACGTCTTCAGCGAATGATGATGCAACTCCAGAAATATAATCTGACAGTGATATACAAACCTGGACCCACAATGTACATCGCAGACACCCTGAGCCGTGCTTATCTGAAGTCGCCACCAGATGCAGTTGAAGGGGAACAGGAAGAAGAGTTTATACGACATCTGTCAATCAGCCCTCAAAGACTGGAAGAACTCCAGGAGAAGACCCAAAGTGATACGTTACAGAACCTAAGAAAGGTCATTGAAGTGGGATGGCCCGACGGAAAAGGTAAAGTTTCACCTGATATAAGAGCTTACTACAATTTTCGTGATGAATTGTCCGTAGACGATGGAATCATCTTCAAAGGTGAAAGAGTAGTTGTACCCACATTCATGAGAAGTCAGATGCTAACAAAGATACATGCCAGTCACGTGGGAGCAGAAGGTTGTCTTCGACGTGCAAGAGAAGTTCTTTTCTGGCCAGGTATGAATGTTGCCATCAAAGAACATGTGTCTGCTTGTGAAACCTGCAACGCCTATCGAAAACAGCAAACCAAAGAGCCGCTGATACCACAAAGCGTTCCAGACAGACCCTGGTCAAGAGTTGCTGTCGATTTGTTCACACTTGGAAGAAAAGAATACATCATAATGGTCGATGACTACTCAAATTTCTTCGAATTCAATGTTCTGTCACAAACGACATCTTCAGCAATCATTACCAGTATGAAGTCGCAGTTTGCAAGATATGGAATTCCCGAAGAGGTCAGAAGCGACAACGGACCCCAATTTTCATCTACAGCCTTTCAGAAGTTCGCCATGGAATGGGAATTCAAACACACCACGTCTTCCCCACATTATGCACAATCAAATGGAAAGGTGGAAAATTCAGTGAAAACAGCCAAGAGAATCCCAAAGAAAGCTCAAGCAGATAATCGAGATGCATATTTAGCCCTACTTGATTGGAGGAATACGCCGACCGAAAGTCTCGATTCATCACCGGCTCAGAGACTTATGGGAAGGAGAACAAGAGCACTACTCCCCATGACGGCAAAACTACTCAAACCAAAACATCCAACAGAAGTAAAGAAACGTCTGACCAGCCAAAGAATGAAACAAGCACGCTACTACAACAGAAGTGCCAAGTCGTTACAAGAGCTAAAGCAAGGAGATACGGTAAGAATAAGACCGGAACAGGGCAGCTCACAAACGATATGGAGGAAAGGAGAATGCAAGAAGAAAGTCGGACCACGATCCTACGAAGTGATATGCCAAGGTAAGACATACAGGCGAAATAGAAGACATCTAGCAAGTACCACAGAAAGACCAGATGACCAAAGAGAACCGACCAACGAAGCAAATGACTCGACGCAAAGCCCAAACAACTCGGAAGTTTTAAATCCAACAAACAGTGAGCAGGTTAGCTGCGAACAATCACTAGCACAGCAGCCAGATACAACTCCTAGTACCGATATGGAACAACATGGATCCGATGTACAGTCACCTAGTGCCAATTGTGGCCCAACAGAAAGATACTCTAGTAGAGGACGGTTGCTGAAAGCTCCAAACTATTACTACTAAAGACAACAGTAAACACAATTTGTATAAATACTTTATATTATTTTTAGTTACAGTTGATGATATTGAACATCACCATGGGATGCCAAAGTTAATAATAAGGAAGGGATGTAACGATATATAGTGTACCGGCTTCCGGGACAAGAGTCCCCGGAAGACGGGATCCAAGAGCACATGCAAATACGTTGAGAGTTAAAGACAACTCGTTTAGTTTGATTTATATATGTTATTAATACAATAAAGAAACATCGCTACAACGTCCACAATTATTATGCATTGCCTTATGTAATTATACAACATGACAACATGCAAAACTTCAAACTACATATTATTTGAATGTTATTTAGTAAAAGAGAATCCATTAATTTATCATTGTAAAAATCCAGTTCAGATTGGTGCTCGTGCCTGGGCACTCAGTCTGAACACCACCAAAGTAAGTTCTTCCAACACTTACATCTGTACTGTATCTCTTCACTTCCTGTAAAAAATACAATGTGATATGGAGTTATTAACTCTTCCATGTCTTAAGAGTTGACTGTACAGCCAATACCTAACTATTGTATTCACTTCGTGGGTACAAACCAAGGGGTGGACACAGGGCACATGCCACCCCCCCCCCCCAACCACTTGGAGTCCCCCTTTATAATTTTGCAACAAAAAGGACCTTTATCAGAAAACCTTTATCAGAAGACCTGTGCCTCAAGGGTCATTTTAAAACTCTGCTCTGAAACAAGGTACTTTTGAAAGTGTACACTTCCCCCTGGCACCCCATCAGCTTGCTTCCCACATCACTGACTCAGTTGAAATGGACAACTAGGGAAAAAGGGATAATAAGAATTTGTATACTGAAAAACAATACGAACAACAAATTATTACAAATTAGCAAAAAATAAAAAAATACCTACAACTACAATATATTATTCACAATAACAATGACCAATAATAAACTCAGTACAAATAATCCACACATCAATTTTAATAATCATACTGCTGGCATGGAACACGTTATTTAATATATAAAAAATATCTATACATATCAGTTCTGTATACAGATATAGCAGATCTTTAAGAAAGTTAAGTACATTCTGTATGCAGGCCTGATATGTATACAATTTTTCCAGAATATGATGGTGTTTTTATACAGCGACGTCAGCGTTTTGGACCATAAAAACAGACAAATACCAAATTTTACTATGTAATAATTGTCCACCACTCATTCTACACTTACTCTAAAGAATAAAGCTCGAAATATTAGGAAACTTCCAAAATTCTTGAGAGAAAAACAGGCTTTAGTGGCGAGAGGCTCTCTTAAATTATTGGGCGCCATCTTAGCGAAAGCCGAAATACCATGGTCGGTTCAACGGCGAATATCTCGAAAACGGTGAGGGGATCGCTGGGGATCGCCTCCATAGCATCCAAGATTAGACATTTCTTCAACTTATTACGCAAAAATTAGAGAATTCGAACCATGGGAATTCGATATTTTTTGCTTTGAAGATTGTTGAAAAACCGGAAGTGGGGTCTTCGCTTAGCGCGACACGACCTACATAAACCATCAAAATAAAGTAGAAAAATACATTTACCTTGCAAAATCCTGCAGATATGGATAGTCCAACAATATATGAAACCATATCACTGCTTTTTTAAAGAAAAAAATGAATGACAACAGCGTAATATTCGGTATTCTGAGTCCAATGCAAAATTTTCAGCCGATCAAGGATAAGAAAATAGCGCAATTTCATTGGTCGACAATATCACGTGACAGCTGTCCTGTCTCCTCTGAGTGTCCGCCTGACTGTCACATCCGTCAAAAGTGGACAGCTCCGCTTAAGTAGTCCAAGAAGCTTATTGGATTTAGCTACAATGACGTGCACATGTTTATCCCATGAAAGGGTGCTAGTAATAATCACTCCAAGATCTTTCTCTTGGCAATGTTCAGTCAGTGATTCTACGTTTCACATGTATATATTCACTGTGAAAGTGATGAAATATCAAAATATCATTTCAATCCAATAGATTTTGATAGGTGCAGCTTTATTAATTAATTAATTATTGTTTTAGTCCTGCAACTGTAAATGTAGTGCAACCACCGTGTTTTCGAAGAAATTATTTGGCCCCTAGCGTAGGATCAAAGAAAGGTTGGAACTATTTCCAGGTCTGAATTATGGTAACACCACGTTTATTATTTACTGCTGAGTTCAGCCAACCGGTTGACTCAGGCCTTCGTTGTCTTTTCTGTCAACAGGTCGAAAGCTCAGTAATAAATAAATTAACAAACACGGTGTTTCTACAAATTCTCACTTATATTAAATCCAAGGTACTTGCTCCACAATAATCAATGTTTATCTAATATATGCTAAGATGTACAGTGTTTCAAACAATATGGTTCAAACACGAGTAATATTTGTTCCTCTTTCAAAACACCAAGCCAGTCGTGTATATTTCAGTAGCAAAACTTAAGTAAAGTTTTAAGTAAACATTATTCTATCATATTATGTTTAACTAGATCTTCAGGCCATGATTTTTCAAAACACATTTTAACAATTATCTTTTACGTTTAAGTTGCATAAGTTCAACGTTTGGAATCAAACTTAATTTCGCCAAAACGTTATGAAAGAACAGAAAAAATTGACAAATCTCTTATTTCCAGTGCAACCATTCAAGAACTCAACGATAACATCGATAGAATCTAGATTCTATGAAGCATTCGAACTCGAAGATATCTGAAATATTCTCTGAATTAACCAACGAAAGCACAATAGCATCAAAGACTACAAGAGAAAAAGTAGTGTACTGGCTATAGGTGGTACAAAAATCGAAAATGTTAAAAACGTTGATGCATCTATATACTGCTCAAATTCGTAAAGAAGGTTTAATGTTTTGAAGGTGAAAGCTTTTTGTAACATTTCTCTCTGACAAAACGCCTTCGTTGGAAATATTAAACCTTCCTTATGAATATTTTAGCAGTATACAAACAAGAAGATTTCGTTCCGTGTATCGTACATATACTGAACTTTAGAATTAGTTAGCCACGAATCCTCTCTCTATATCGAACATGCCACGTATATATAACTTATCACGAAATTCCTGTAATTCATCCCAAAGCTAAGCTTACTACAGAATCAAGAAATCTACAAAGCCACCTTTCAAGCTAGATAATATAACCGCATCCGGTGTTCCTTCAAATCTTCATTAATATAAACACACCCAGCCGACAATATTTGAAAACTGATCATAAACCGCGAAAATAAACATCTTGAACCTCAAAATATGAGTTAAACCAAGACAACAAATGGAACGGTGATATTTCGACTTTAGTTGCAAAGTCATCATCAGACCTAGTGTCTAGAATGAAATATCTATACAAATTTCTATATACAATTATATATATATATATATATATATACAAGGATGGGGAAATATGATTAAAATAACTGGTCTACAGCCTATATATATATATATATATATATATATATATATATATATATATATATATATATATATACAACGGAGTTGGCCGTAGCTGCACTATAGCTAAAACGAGAAGCTTCAAAAACACGCTTTACCTCGCGTTTTGGATGAATTCGTTCTACGTGGCAAGCGATTTTCAAGTTTCATGTACTTTAGTCCAGATTTTTTCTCGTCACAAAGAAAATCCACCGACAGGAAAGAGTTTTATGAAGAACACGTTAAAAAACTACGATTTCTTATTTTTTTCTAAACAGCACTAGACTCTCAAGGCTTGTGTATTACAACGACAGATAATTTTTCTCGTCACACTATAGAGAGAGTCCACGCGAACAGGAAAATGTTGAAACTGGCTTTGTTCACTATCGGCTGTACGTTTAATCTGTTTAGTATTGTATAAAGCTTACCTGTTGTAGGCCTAATGGCCAGTCAGAATCCGGATGTCCTTGAAAAGCTTCATGTGTATCTGTAGTTTGTCTTGATTCCTCCGTAGCTAACGAAGCAAACTGTGTTTCGAAATCAGATCGATTGTCCTTGGAATGTTTGTCATGATGAGACGGATTGTGCAGCGATTTATCAACTGCAAAAGAGAGAAACACGAGAGAAGGACCTAATTATCCATCAAAGAATAGAGTTGGGATTTTTCCAGTTGTGTATACAATGATTCTACAGAATCAATTTCTACAGTGTAGGCTGTATCATTACGCGCTTATTACGTTTACAAGATTTGCTAAAATATGTCGAAATACAGCGCGTAGTGGATTAAAAATAAACTGTCGCTGATAAAATTATTTATAATGTGCCCTAGTAACAGAAATATGAATAACAAAATAGTAACGTGCGCAGCAAAAACAATTCATTGTCAGTGGAGAGAATGTCCATGCTTTTTTCACAGTGAAAGACAAAAGTCCTTCGGCTCGAAAAAGCTGTGCTTCGTACAACGTCTTAAATCTTAACCCATTCAAGGCGGCATCCTTCTTTTAAGTCGCATGTATTTTATGAACCGGCTAACGCCAGCAATGAATCGAACGACGGAAAGCATTTAAGAACAAGTTGCAGAACTATCCCTCGGCTCTGTCAAACAGCATCTGAGTTTCAAGTCGCGTGGATTTTACTCTACCTGTAACGCCAGATTTCGTCACAGAGCCGATCCATCGACGGGAAAGGGTTCATTATTTATATACCATGTTCGATAATTTGCAACAGCAAGTAGATTTCAGGCATGCTTGTGTAGCTTTCATGTCAGGCGAAGGCCGGTTAAACACAGAGTAGAACGTCAAACAGGTTTTAGCCATTAAGACAAACCACTGCTAAAACCATTGTCACTTTCTGATCCAGAAAGGGACAATGGTTTTAAGAAAGTGACAATGGTTTTAACTGTTGGTGTACATATAAAGAAAATGCTCGAAATTTCCAGATTGGTAGTAAACTTAGAAAGTTAAATATACACTGCAAAAAAGCCTGAAAGGTTGCAGAGATAGAGAGAGCAAGTAGATATATGTATGATGTAAGATTTCCGGTAATATTAGCCAGAGAAAAGCGAGGGATATAGAAATTTACTCCATGCTCCCTTCTCGACTTGTATGCATCATGCCGCGATTAGCCTCGTGTTTGAATGCAGAATGATCAAACAATCTAGTAATCATATAATATTAAACTATGATGAAACTTGTTAAAAAGAGAGAGTGCTGGCTATATAGGCAGTGTTTTGGATAGAGCAATAAAAGCGAAAAGTAGAGAACTGCCCATATTTCTAGTAACAAAATATTGATATCTCTGCAAGCATATAGCCCTTCGTCACATTTGGGTTCCGCTCGAAACGTCAGTATTTCGTTGCTTAAAATCTTGCTAGTTTACCACCTTTTCGCTTTTCTATGATCAAACTGTCCTGTTGCCTTATATTCGAAACGTGTTTTTTCCTCAGTTTCAACGCCGATGCATCTGCAAGCATGTCCTATATATGGGGAACCAATATTATCTTATTACAAAACCAAAATTCTTAGATATCGATATCGTAGAATTTTCTATACCCCAACAAAATATATATATTAATATTAGTTCAGGAAACTAAAGTCAACATATACATAACATTTAAACTAATGCCTTAAATATCGTTGCCACTAGTGCAGTCAGAACCGTGGTCAGACAAAGCTTTCTGTAAATGACTGATTGTGGTCAATTATTCTATAAGCTCGATCTTACCCCGACGTCAAAATGGATGATTGTTGTTTTCTAGGTTCTTCGTCTATCTCTTTATGAACTACCGAAGCATTTCTTCTTCTGCTTTGCAGAGTTTTTCAATCCTTTCTGGTTCTCACTCTATATAATCATTGTGATCTATCTCGCTGATAGTTAGACGAATTAGCGAGGATACAATATTATAAGAACGAGCCACTGCCAGCAATAACGTCACCCGAACTGCCATAAACCATTATAGCCTAAATCCTTTATTTAGTAGTCTTAGTTAACGGCCCTTCGCATGCATTAGACATTAACCCTTAGTTTTTTCTTTAATTTTGACCATGTACCGGTAAAAAAATACACACGAGACCAAAGATTTTCGTAGAATTTTAGAATTGTACTCTCTATGTATGTTCACTTGTTTACAACCAAGTGTAAAGAAGACAGGTCAACAAGAGTATAGTTGAACTGTGTAAAAATCAATCGTTTTACTCCACTAGAATCTAAGCAACAGAATTGTGCCTTAAAGTCGTAATATACAGTAAACATTAGTAGGGATTAACGTTTTACCAGAAGCAGGGAAAAGCAGGAAAAGAGACTAATTTGTGTAAATTGTTGGCAGTTCGTATAGCCGGTTTGTGTACACAGAACTATTTCAAGCTTAATGCTTCATTCTCGACTTAATTCAGGTACTAATCGGCTATATATTATTTTCAATAAACTTACCTGAAATGGGTTCGTCGTGGACAGGGCCAGAAAAATTAAGAAAACCACTGAGATTTCCTTCTTTAGATAACACATTACTGCTTATTCTGAGAACACTTGACCTAGAATAAAAGCAGCACATGGTAAAAACATTTCGGTCAAAAACTATTACACGTTGAGAGCTTCATGTCGTGTTCAACAACAAATAACTCAGTTTATAGCAACACACCTTGGTTGGTTTGAATCAATTTGTTCGGGCAAAAGATGACTAGGAATGTTCGTGCCCGCTTTTGAGCTTTGAGAGTAAGTATTGTGAGTCTCAGATGGCAGCTCACTGCCCATTGATTCATAGACACGTTGTTCGCTGAATGAACCAAACTTCTGTTCTTTTAGCCCAATATCAGAGTCTCTATCTAGCATAGTCCTATCCCTGAACGTCTCCCAAGACGACATAGGATGAATCACAGGAGTTTTTGGCCAAATCCACGGCGGCATGCCCCAAAATCCTACCCAAGTAAGCTTATCTCCTAGCACTCGTTCGACTGCGCCGTCAGCAAACTTGACTGTGTAGCCATCAGTATGCCTCGCTTGAACGGTACCGGGATAGAAACTTCCGTCGCTTCGTCGTGCATAGATAGAGTTGCTAATAATTAGCAAAGGTGCACGGTTTTGTACGGACGCCATGTGAGCTTTCGTCCAGTTCAGCCCTGGCTGTGCTTGGGACTTCTGCAACTCCCGGTAGATCCAAATATTGATCCACTATGAACTAAACGTTGCCTGGAGAGTTACTTATAAACCAAGTGACTAGACTGTATCAGCTTACCGCCCAAGAAAGGTGTGTTTCGAGAAGAACCAACTTGCTTTAGAATAAGAACGGAGCGGCTCGAATAACGGTACACTCGAAACCCCCAAAAAGATATTCCAGCCCTGCGAACTGATAAATTTTAAGTGGCAGGTTTCCGTAGGCGTAGCACCAATACCAGTTAGCTTCAGTAGCAAATGTCAGAGGAATGTAAAGGGAAAATGAGAAAAAGAACTGAAAAGCCCCCCTAGCTTGGAGTCACTGATAGAAAGCCTTGTTCAACCAGTTCTTGCACAGGCC
This sequence comes from Corallium rubrum, assembly GCA_964035015.1. Classification (NCBI taxonomy): domain Eukaryota; kingdom Metazoa; phylum Cnidaria; class Anthozoa; order Scleralcyonacea; family Coralliidae; genus Corallium; species Corallium rubrum. Next base: position 760,362 of record OZ036008.1, read on the forward strand.
ACATACAAAAGCTTATCGCAACTTGGATAAACAAAGAAATTTAATAAGATTATTCAAGCATTTCTAGTTACGTAAATGCACTCATCTGGAGAATGCTTCCGAAAATTTTCCCCCAAGGCAATTCGGTTCATGGCCAATGTAGCCGACACGAAGGCCACGTTGTGAAGCCTCGAAGCGTTTAATTGGCGTTTTTTGCTCTATTTCTCGTTTCTGTAGCAAAATAGGCTTTCTACTACTCGGTGTTCGTGACGTGTTTTGATAGTAGATATATGTCTGTTGTTGCCGACCAAACTGAAACAGCAGGGGCGGACTTGTTATTGCCGCGGTGCATGACCGGCTCATATACCGGTCGCCAGGAGAAACGCGCTCTGCGCTTTTGAATTAAATCCCTTTCCGTTTTACACCAGTTTCGTTTAACGGCTATATAGAACTCGATGTAATCGCAGTGTTGGCAGTTCTTAACCTTCACACATTGTTCTTTTTTCGTAGAGAATTCCAAACACCTTCCGTCGTCCACAAACATTCGAGATGCCGTCTTATCGTCGTGCGTGTCACCGGGCAGCACACTTCAAATGGTTTCAAGAATGGCGCGGGAAATAAATCGAAAAACGAAAAGAAAATAAGCGCGGAGTCCTTTAACACCGTACAAAAAAAAAATATCTGGAATCATGGACATCTGATTTTCATTCAAGTTCTCATAACCCTTTACCGCTTATGTTGTATCTTCTTCTCATGCCGAGAGGTCGGAAATGACTCTTTTCAATTGACAACGAAGCCAAGAGATGTTTCACGAGTTGTTATAAACCCATTCTTAAAATGGAAACCAATTTAAATATTCTTTTATGGGCATCAATCATACCTCGTTTGTGAGTGTGTAATTCAAACGAATCTTTGCTTCATAACGAGGCTACAAGAGCTATAGAGTATTTTAAATGGCTGTCATTTTGGAAGAGTTCTGTGTGTCAAACTCTTCGAATCATTGAAACTTCCTTAAAATGCTACTATGAAAGTGTTTTGGTCACGACATGCGAATCATTGCACGAAGTATAGTTATCCTTTCGTGAGGTTACCACGCATATCAAGTCTATTTGGGGACATGTCGGACAGATGGCTGCGTGATCACGTGGATCAATTGACGTCAGAGGCTCTCAAATGCTAAGTTCAAAGAACGAGTGGTATTTGTAACTGCATATCGCGTGTCGATGTTGAAAGATCGAGTGAGCGAGATTTTCAACATGCACGTTTCCCAGTGCTAAGCTGTTTTTCTTCAGATAATTTAGTGCTAAATGATTTTTGTCTTTTAAGTAATTTATTTTTTGTTCTAAACAGATAAAGAAATATACTACAACACTTTGTTACAAAGCTACTGTCCATACCTACGTACATTTTATTGCCGGCAGCGGCTATGTTCCCGTGCAGATATATCTGCATATGTATATATATATATATATATATATATATATATATATATATATATATATATATATATATATATATATACTAAAGCAAGTTTGTAACATGGATGTTACAAAGCTGGCGGATGGTTCAAGAGTGCTCGATACCATGAAAGGTAGAGCGTAATAAAATAGTTAAAATCATGGCCAGAAATGCGGGACAGTCAGCGCAATGCATCGCGGGCGCATAAATTAGCCAAATTCTATGCCTGGAATAGGAATATCAGACATCTTAAAAGAACTTAGAACCTAAAATAAACCAAAAGAACTTAGAATAATATAAATTTAAATCAGTTAAACAATGTGGCAAAGATTTCTTGAATGTATAATCTTTTAATGAAATGAAGTGAACAGAATATTTTATAACTTGACAAGTACAAAAGTACACCAAAATATATTGAATTTGGAGGAATTTTTTTGTATTTTGGAGCCCTTCGTACCCTCATTAAGTTAGTCAGCGGCTGTACGTATAAATGTTTTCAAAATTGTTGACAAGAAGGCACTGAAACGCTCGTAATTTTGGAGTATTTCGCACTTTGTCTTCTCTGGAACGCTTGCATTGGTAACAGGATCAGCTTACAGTTTTCATAAAAAACAGACTATTTTAAAGGTATTTGGCGGAGCGAATACAAGCTAAGATGTCTCTAAATCAACACAAAATGAAGAATGAAACATGGTACAAGAAATGTGGACGTGTGCATTTCGTCGTCGAACACTTCGAACAATACTACACTGGCCTGAACTTAGCATATAATGGGGATTTTGCTGTACTTAATAGGAGTTTACGTTGCGAAATAATATTGTAAAATTGACTTACTCGGGCGGAGTATTGGAAAATCGTGACATATCAAGAGTTTACAAGACCACTCATTGAGGTATTTTATAGATTTGTAGACGTGTGCACTTTGCAAATTCTGTTTTGTTTCAGTTTGCGCATCGCATTTGTATGTTTTTAGTGTTAAAGCTTAGTATTTCCGCCATCTTGAATTCGCAAAATTGGTTACTTGTGCGCATAACTGGCAGCCATACTGTCCTTAATTTCTCGCCATGGGTTTCGTCACTACTCCGAGTTTCACGCGTATTGCGATCTTCAGGTACCTAAAGATCGCAATACGCGTGAAACTCGGAGTAGTGACGAAACCATTTTAACTATTTTATTTTATATATATATATATATATATATATATATATATATATATATAGTATCAAGAGCCAGCATTCAGCAAATTGTTCCAAATACAGCATATAAATTTTCAAGAGGAACTTCATTTAATCTTCAATTTAATTCAATTCAATTCAATTCACAATGTTTCGGGGTCTAGCCCATTCTTCAGGTCCTGATGGGGCTAGACCCCGAAACGTTGTGAATTGGTAAGTGGGGCTCAACAGCCTTGGAAGGCAGCCCCCTTGCTCTGGGTTATACAGAACAATAAATTCAGCTAGACCTTCACTTGTGTGTTGGTTGGGCTTTCCATGTCGGATTCACTGACTGCAACAATGTGGCTGGTGTTTCCTATAGGCATGCTGATGAACTTTGACATGAGTGAAACAGACAACTTTTTTATATAAGAATGTGACCACATATCTCTCTCACTGTTTATTGGATTTCCCCACCCCCATTCCTGGAAAAACTTGGTCTTACACACTTGCAAACTGTCACAAGGGTTCTAAGGGGGTGTTTGTATGAGAGGCGAGTCAGCCCGGTAAGCGGGATAGCCCGGTAAGCGAGATCTCACTGTGTAGTTATTTTCCTGTTAAAAATTCCTCTGTGTTTATATGGCCAAGCGGGCTAGCCCAGTTAGCGAGATCTCACTTGAAAGAGGCGAGATCTCGGTAAGCGGGCTGGCCGCTTACCGGGATGATTTTTCAAAGGGATGCCGATGCTATCTATTGTCGTTGTTGTAAAATCATCCCGGTAGGCAGGATGAAATTCGTTCATATACTAACGCGAGCCAGAATTCATCCCGCTTACCGGGCTATCCAGGTAAGTGGGCTGGCTCGCCTCCATATAAACAGCCCCTAAAACAACAAGAAAATATCAAAGTCCAATTTGGACAAATTTGAAAATGATACTGAAATGTCCCATTAAAAACATGTTTTAAAACATTTAAAATTTTGCTCAAAAGTGCTGTCAAGAATGCAGAAAATGCCATTTCAGAGATCCAAATTTCAACAATTTCCATGGGGGGGGGGGGGGGGGGATGTCCCCGGACCCCCTAGAAGTGTAAGTTTGACTAAGGTATCAAAATTCCTAGATGCGCCCCTCTTTAATGATAAAAGGGCCAAAGTAATCCACACCCGTGTATGTGAATGGTGGTGCTGGCGTGATACGATCCCTCGGTAGATCTGCCATTTTCTGATCGTTCGGCTTACCACGGTGGCGACGACAAAACACACCGACTTCGAAATCAGTGACTCGGCGAACTGCTGGCTGCTGCGTTACATTTGACAATCCAATACTTTTCCCGAAGCGCTGCGATAATGTCCTTGCGAATAATTATCAATTATTGGACGAGTCTGAGCAAAATATCATGATTTGTCAGTGGCGAGCTGCTAGTTATTTGCCGATGCCGAAGGCAGAGGCAAATAACTAGTAGCGAGACACTGACAAATCATGATATTTTGCGATAGACGAGTTCAATAATTGATTTATCATTCATAAAATAGTTAAAAATTTGAAATGCCTGAAGTAAGAGATCGCCACTCTTCTCTCTGTCTTCGGCATACTAAAATCTTCGTAAAACTTACTTTTTGTTGGCACGAGTCTTGCTTTTTATCTCACTAAAACTTCCTTTTCACTATTTCTTTTCTGAAGTACATTGTCGTTATGGATGCTTCCAAATACCCTCGATTATTTCCTCGGATAGCTCAAGAACTAGCCGCCATGTTTACGAAAATTATTTGCCGTCAGCAGCGTTATCGCTAGTGCGCATGCTCATAAAATTATTTGCAGCAGAAAAATTATTTGCACTCAGTTATTTGCAGGTAAATTAACCAATCAGAATGCAGGATAGAAACGAAATGAATGATAACGAGCGTTGTTACATGATTCTTGTAAGGCAGGATAACTTAGTAAATCTGTGCGAGTAAGACGACCGCCAACTCGAAGAATTCCGTCTTCCAGGCATGGGTCAAGGCGATATATAGGGCTGATTACTCGGGCTACTGTGGTTATTATTTTTATTATTTTTATTTTTTTGCGACGCGTTATTAGTCCTCCGCGCGACCGCTGGCGATATTGACCAAGAAGCTTTGCGAAACTGAGGCATGTGACAATATCTATGCATGTGACCAGTGCATGACTGCATGTGCCTTCTTTGAGTATTTCTTTTTGACTGGGTGAGTGCCCTTTCTCGTCTCGGACGTGTTTTGTGTGCTCACAGACATAGTTATTGGGCAGTAATGTCGCTGGCAAGTATCTTGATATTATTATATACGCTTACAATCGCACACGCTGTTCATTAAAACGCTGTAGGCCTACGTTGTACATGTGTGGAAATAATATTTTCTTTCTTTGCTTTCCTGATCCGGTCTGATCACTCGTCTCGGATGTGTTCTCTGTATTCACAGACATAGTTATTGGTCAGTAATTTCGCTGGCAAGTACGCCGTTAATAATAGTTGTGTTGATATTTAATACCTGAAGAGACTCGACATATGAACGCTGTGTACATGTGTGGAAATACGTTAATAAATACCGGCAATCGTGTTTTGTTATTGCAAATTGTGTTTTCTATCGGAGAATTGGATTGTGTTTTGACTTTTGTCTGTGACCAATGTGTTAGTAGACTTCAGATTTCAGTAGCCCGAGTGAACGCCTGACCAGGCGTCTTGTTTTCTTAATATTCACTTTCTACGTTTTCTGTAGCTCTCGTTGGTCTACGTTGCTTTCGAGTTTGATTGCGTTGAGAGCAATTATCTCTTTACCAAACTCAAGGGTCTGAACAAACTTCAGAATGGCAGTTTCAGCTTCTTCTAGATCTTGAACAGAGAGGGGAGAGGAAAAGCTGCTGGAATCTTTAGATGAGGTCATCTTTCAGACGGTATATAGGCGTTGAGTTTCCATTGGTTTCCACTTCTATGCTAACAGTCTCACTATTTAGTTCTATAGGCGAGCTCGCCTACTGGTCTGTAAGAGGGTGGTAAAGGGTATTTTCGTGACCCGTGAATTGCCAATATATTTTCTTGTGAAATGCCGGAATTTTGTGTCGTGGAACGTGATTTGTATTCCAGCCGTGAGCCGTGATTGTCGATAATAATTGTCCGTTAAATGAGAATGAAGTACTGAAGTTGTCGTGAACTGTGATTAAGCATTACGTATTTTATAATTTTAATGCCGTGTAATTTTCTCAATATTAAAAGTTTAGAAAACACCAATTTGGACAAAATCTTTTGTAAAAATGATAAAATGTCCATTAAAATATGTTTTAAAAGTTTCAAAATTTTGCTCAAATGTGCTGTCATATCGCGGGAAATGCCATTTTAGAGACGCTAATTACAAAAATTTTCCGGGGAAGTATGCCGCGGACCCCCACCCCTACAACTGTGGACCATAACTTTGACTGACGTTTTCAAAATCCTAAATCCGCCCCTGATTCTGAAGAATATATGAGCTTCAATCTACTCAGCTTCAACCTACTTCGCCTTCTGTGAATAATTGTCACAGAGTTGATTAAAAGTTCCCGTAATTTTTTTGTGAAACGTGAAATGGCAGTATTCTTATCCGTGAAATGAGAAATGACTTTTCTACTTCCCGTGAAACGTGATCCGTACCCCCACCCCCTTTACCACCCTCCTGTAACACCTTCTTTGTGCGGAGAACTACAGCCACTGCCTTTTTTCAACCGGTGCCAATCGGGTAGGATTACTCAACTCGCTGATTTCCGTTGCACTACTTGCGATGGTCTTCTTAACTTCTGGATCATCATCAGCAATTGACTCATGTCATCAGCATGGTTTCTGGGGCCATTCGTGCTCTGGTTGCCAAAGAAAGTATAGGCCTTAATTCTAATCATCGTCGATGCGTCTAAGGAGTGTAGCACCATCTCGCCCTCTCGAGGAATCATGTGCAGCATTTTCGTCGGTCTCAACGTATCTTCGAGAAGTCACGAATTAACTGCACGCGATTTGCCACAAATACATGGAATCTTTTTTCTCTCGTTGATGATGTAACGAAGGAGCGTCTTCGAATCGGTATAGTACATGAAGTCGGGTTGGTTATCCAGTTCCTTCTTTAACAACTGACGAATACGAACTAAGACTGTGGCTGCAGTAAGCTCCAGGCGTGGTATGGTGATCGCTTTAACCGGTGCAAGACGGGATTTGCTCATTAAGAAGGAACAACGTACACAATCATTCTCATCTCGTGAGCGAAGATACGCCATGGCTCCATAACCGATAGACCTCGCATCTGCGAAAATCTGAATCTGCTGAGTAACCACTGATCCAAATTTGGGGGGTCTGACACATCGTTGGGTAGAATGTAAAGTAGAAATAACACTTTATATCTTTAGGGTAATACATGTTAAACATAATCGCCATCACATCTCCCCAAGTACGTCCTTCGCCTGTTGTCTCTCGTCCCTATCCCCGGATGTAAAGTGCCCGAAACCGCGGAACACTACATCCCCTCTTTCCTTACTTTTAAACTTTAAAACTATAATATGAACTGTAACTGTTTTTGTTTGTTCTTTAACTACAATACACAGTTTAAACCCAGATAACGAAGTCGTTCAGAGCTTTCGGTTTTCTAACGACTCTGCCGTCCGATCGTCTTAGTTTTACTTCTTGGTCAAGATAGGTATTTTTGTGGTCTGTGACATCAGGAGTCTTATCGTGAATGTCTGGCCGTTGACGAATGGTTCAACGTGCTGTAGATTTCGCTTGTATTCTTCTCCACCTTCGGTAGACCGCAACGAAACCTGGTCTCCCTGCCGGGTTCCTTCTCGTAAGCAGAAGACAATTTGTTTTCCTTCTTTTTCTCCAACAAAACTAAATCACCTTCTTGGATGTCTTTATCACTGGCATGAAATTTCTGGTCAATGTAATCTTTATTCGCCTGTTTTCGTTCAGAGTCACGGTCACGGACATCTTGATACAAGTCATCTTCTCATCGATTGGTACAAATTCGGGAAATTTCGTTGTCAACTTTCTGCCAAAAAGTAGTTCTGCAGGGCCTTTCCCGGTTGTTGAGTGACGTGTGGAGCGGAAGGCAAGGATAAATTTATTTAGTTCTATTTGCCATCGTCTGCCTTCTGCATGAGCCACTCTCATTGCTTTGAGGAGGGATCTGATTTGTCGTTCCACCTCCCCATCAATTGCTCTTGGCCAAAGAGGGATGGTGTGACGGTGTTTGATGCCCAGTTCCTGTAGGTATTCGTCCAACTTCTTCGATGTAAAGTTCGCAGCATTGTCTGTTCTCACAGCTCTTGGTATACCAAGGCGTCTTCGAATGGTTTCACTGGGTATAGAGCGTATGATATCAACCTCCATCCAACGACTAAAATAGTCCAGTAAGACAAGCAAGTACTCTCCTGATGGCATGGAACCAAACAAATCCATAGCAAGTTCTTCCCATGGTTTTTGTGGCATCACAGTGGGCGTAAGAGGTGGAACTTGAGTGGTTTTCAACACGAGTTGGCCTTGCATTTCTTCTCCGCAACTTGGTCTATGCCCGGCCACCACACCTTTGAGCGTAACCTTTCCTTTGTTTTCACCACACCTTGGTGACCTTCATGCGCCAGTTCAAGTACACGAGTGCGAAGTGCTGATGGAATAACTAAACGTGTTCCTCTGAGAATGACATGTCCAATAAATGTGAGTTCATTGCGCACCGAGCGATAAGGTTTGGCACAGTTATTCCAGTTGCCATCAACAAGGCACTGACGTACAGCTTGAAGTTCTGTATCAGCAGCGGTTTCTCTCTCAATTTCACTTGAATTCGTAAGGCAGCAGCAGGTACAACCGTTTGCGCAACCACTTGGATATATTCATCGTCGTACAACGACTGACTAGAGGCAGGTATATTTGTCAAACGAGACAGTCCATCAGCGATGTTGCGGCGAGATGGAACATAAAATACACGATAGTTCTACGGCTGGAGGCGGAGAACCCATCGCTCAATTCGTGCAGACGTTTTCGATGTTGTTGAATAAATTACTTTCAGTGCTTTGTGGTCAATGACAAGGTCGAACTCTGGGAGAGCATAAAGGTAAACAGGGGCGGATCCAGAAAATCTGACGGTTGCAAATATGGGACGACACCAAATTAAGGGGGGCCGGTGGCACGCCCCCTGGAAATTTTGAAATTGACACCTGTTTAATAATGCCATTTCCTGCATTCTGAGCGGATGTTTTAAACAAATTCTGCCGCACGCGGGGATCAAATAATAAACCAACAAGACGCAAATATGATATTACACGTGTAAAATTGTCTTATAACATTGAAGTGAGGTTTCCATATTATATATTGTCTGCACGAGCCCTCAAAATTGAAAGACTGCGTTGGCGATAGCAACGATCATATAATTCACATTGAACTGCGATCGTAGAACTGTAATTGTAATGATCGCCGATTTTCTATCTCGGCGATCGCTCTTATTGTGACAGTTGTTTACAAATTGCCGTGATCGCTTAGTTTATTTTATTTTAGGTCAAGCAAGTGAGGCAGTATGCATAGCAATTCTACAGGAAACAAGCTCTATTAAACATTTAAACTGTTTGCAAAACTTAACGTAACGATATAAATAGAATGTGATCTATCAATTTACCTCCTTCCATCACTGTACTCATTGTACTTATCCACTCATATCGTCGGGTAATCTTCTATTCCAATGAACAAGGAAAACATTTTCAGTATCAACCGCAGAGTAGAATTAAAGTTTAAATTAGAATTAAAGACCAGCACACCAAACGAGAGCAAGTGCTTCCTTTTCAGTTTGACTGTACCGGCGTTCTACACTGCTGAGAGTCCTGCTAGTCCCATGGTTTAAAAATTTGGGTGAAGTCTGAGGAGAAAGAGGAGGAGGAGGAGAAAGAGGAGGAGGAGAAAGAGGAGGAGGAGAAAGAAGAGGAGGAGAAAGAGGAGGAGGAGAAAGAAGAAGAGGAGGAGCAAATAAACACACACACACACACACACACACACACACACACACACAAAAGCATTTAGCTTAATTAAAATATATATTTCGGTTTTAGTTCAAACATTTACATATCAAACGTTTTAGTGAGGTCTACTTCTTAGATTCTATTTAGGCGTTTTTATTTTAAAAGTAGCATGATAGTCTTTCTTGTCTTCGGATGATAATTGGGACACATCTTCTTTTGTCATGGATAAATATTTTTATCTAGTCATCAATAGATGATGTTCATACTCTTCTTTATCATCTGGGGTCATATTTGCCAAGTCACTTTCTTTCCAATCCGAAGAGCTTTCCCTCTTATGAAAGAAATTATGTTTAAGCGTTGGTTGCTCAACGGTAGGAGGCGGTGTTACAAAATAGGCTTTCGGTGTAGCAGGAAAACTCCACGGAAGATCGTCAGTTTCTTACTTCATCTTTGGTGTCAAATTTTCTGAAGTTTTTGGAGGCTGAGTTTGAAGATTAGTCAGAGGTTGAAACTGATTTTGCAGTTGGTTTTGAAACGTCAGAAAACGTCCTAGCTGATTAGAGTAAAGATGCTCTTTTCTTCAGGTGTTAATTGTGGCGCTTGTACAATATCTTGCATTTTTTGTTCTGTTCTGTATTGTACATGGCATTAACAATCGGAGGTAATTGATAGGATTGCTTTTGTATGAAACTACCCAGCTGTTGCTGCAGGCCGGAGCCTTCTTCTCCAGGTAGAACATTGGTCTAGAGGCGATGATCGTCGTCCGTGTTCGGCTTTAGATCAAGCATTAAATAACCATGAGGGCGACTTGTCGCTTCCTCGTAACTCTTCATAAATTCATGGACATGACTTGGGTTCACCTGCCGTGCCAAGACAGAAATTTGTTGCTTATCCCTCGGAGACTTGAAGAGTACAATGTAATGTGCGTTGAAGGCTTGAGGCTGATGTTTCTTGTTTCTTTGGCTTGGTGAAATATGTTCTGAAGAATATAGATCATGGAGAGATTCCGGTGATGACTTCCCTTAGTAAATAAATTAGCAATACGTTTATCTCTTCATGACTGATCCATGAGATCCATAAGACTTCGCTTCGAAACATCAAGAAAATTATCAGAGTCAATGTCGGAAGATATACCCTCGTTTAGTTCAATGTTAGGGGTAGTCTTGATTATTTTTAAATACATGGGCTGCCACTGTCCATAACACCAAATGATACGTTCTGGAGGAGGATTAATCATAGTTTTGGCGTTTTCCAGAAGTCTCTTCACCCAAACTGTTTTCCCGCTCTGAGTACACCCTGCAACAATGCATGTGAACGGATGCTGCATGACTGTTGCCTCAGTGAGATGTGCTGGTCTTGAATAAGTGCTGTCTTTATGGAATTTTTTTATATGACGTTGCACATTGAATAGTGTAGAAAACGTTTTTCCACAAGTGCTGCAGACATAAGACATGATCACTCGTTGAGCATGAAAGCATGAGCAGAATAAATATTTCTATAGAATATCTTATTATATATTTATCTTTCTCCTCCTCTTTCTCCTCCTCCTCCTCTTCCTCCTCCTCCTCCTCCTCTTTCTCCTCCTCCTCCTTCTCCCCCTCCTCCTCTTTCTCTTCCTTTTGTTCGGCAACGATCGGTTACTGTGATTTCCTCTAAAAATTCATCGCACGAAGATATATTCATTAGTGCAACTCGAATTGCGCTAACAACCTCGTGTCTCCGTATCAGTGGAAATGCTTTGCAAGGCTGATTAGCGCCAGAAATCTTGATTACACCGGAGAGATATTTTGAAAGTTTTGTATTATTAGCGCTAGACGCTATTGTGACTACTGGACAATTTAGACAGCTTGTGTCACGGTGTATCTTATCAGCACTGCATTTGCCTGGCGTGGGGCCGCATCATTATTGCATAATGATCCTTTGGCGTTTTATTGCCCTCACCTTCACTGGGCTCAATCATCAGTTTGAATTGTGGAAAATAATTATATAATTTAATTATGACTTTTTAATAAACGCGGCTGTGGTTCAAGGGGACCATAGCCAATTTATCCCAATTGGTGTATTTCATTTTCCTTTGTGGGTTGCCCAGTACACAGAGCTCAGTTAATGCAGTGCTGATATTAGTCAGAGAGACGGTGGAAGACATAAAATATTTTAAATTCTATATTACATGTACGCGTGTTACTAATGACCTCCTCGCCTAGACTTGTCTAATCCCCTTAATGACACCTAACGAGTTTGTCTTTTGTATCCTGCATGTGCACTGAGGATAAATATGCAAATATCACACTTAGTAACAGAAAGCGTAGCAACCAGCTTGAAGAGTTATCCCGTTTATATTTTCTCATGAAATCATTGATCGTTCTTCTTACGGCTTCTTGAATTGATTCTTCATCCAAGGATTCGTATACTCTATACACTAGGGTTAGATAAGCGATAATTCGACCAAAACTGTCAACATTCATCTCTTCGTAAATAACACTCAGATTACTTAACCAAAACCCCGCTATTTCCCTCCAAACCAGCTTTAAGATAAAAAATATAAAGTGTCTCTATCCATTTCTGTTTCGTCGTTCCTCTACAAACTAGGCCAAAGTAAACGACAACTCTCTAAAATTGTTAACGCTTATTGCCACCAAACGTGTATAAGACTGTTTGATCATTTAGGTTCTAGCTAATATAATATTCAAAGTCTCCATATTATTCAAATAATATTTAGGTTTCACCAGAGCAGTTATCTAAAGGTAATGAAAAGGTAATTACTATTACTTGTAAGGATATAAGTCGAGTGCCTTTTGATAATGACGTAACTTCGGGAATTAGTCGGAGAGCTATCGGTTATGACGTATTACACGGGAGGTTGGTTTGAGAATTAGGGTTGGGGGGTTGGATAAAAGTTAGTGTTAAGAGGGTCCTAAAGGAGACTGAGAAATAATGACGTATGCATAATGAGATTAGGATTAGTTACGGTTAGGAGGTCTCACAGGAGCCTGAGAATGAGTTGAATATTTAGTTTAATGAGGCGGCATCCCTTTGGCAGCTATAGTGGGGGGGGGGTATCACTACTATCGAGCTTGGAAAAAATGGTGCTTCCATTTAGGTTTTCCAGTATTTCATCAACGGTGGGTACAGGCAACTTCTCTCGCTTGACAGCTGTATTAGCTCTGCGCATGTCCACACAGAGCCTGATATCCACCGATGGCTTTGGAGCAACAAAGGCAGGACTTACCCAGGTAGTTGGTCCTTCCACTTGTTCAATGATATCATTGTCCAGAAGTTCATTCACCTTCTGAGTCACCTTCGTTTTCAAGGAAAAAGGCATACGTCGTGTCTTCTGGGCCACTGGAGTCATAGAATCATCTATATGCAGTTTAAGTTGATAATCCTTGAGTTTCCCAATTCCGTGAAAGACACTCGGATGTTGGACTTTGATCATTGCTTCGAAGGCTGGGTCAGCAGAGTCACAGGTGTCTGTACAAACGTTGCACTCAGCTCCAATGCGAAGGATGCCAAGTTCTTTTGCAGTCGAGTAACCCAGCAGGCACCGTCCTCTCTTGACAACAACAAGGTTTGCCATTGTTTTCGCACTTGGAATATTAAGTTCAACTTTAATCTGTCCAATAACATCGAGTCATACAGCCGTTGTGGTCAATCTTGAAGACCCGTTGTCAATCCCAGCCTTTTCAACTCTTGAAAAGTGGTTTCACTGATTAAATTTGTCTCCGAACCAGAATTCACCAGCATTTGCATCTTGTAATTAGAAATGCTGACCATGATAGTTTGCCCAGTAAAACGCATATGAAAACACACCATTTTCTTCTTCATAGACCTGCTGCTGTTCCTCCACGCAGTTGGCTTGCTTATCATTGTTTTTCTCGCGATTGCGAGAATACTCTTGCTCATTGGAATTGTCCCTTGGTTTCTTGCCGGTTAGTTGAATGCTCTTTCCTCCCCGACAACACAACCCCAAATGCCCATACTTGCTGCATTTGTAACACATTTTACCTCTAGCAGGACAATATTGATCTCGTGCAATGTGCCCCTTTCGGCCACAATTAAAACAAGTCCTGTCCTCCCTTGTTTTGCGTGCCTGTTGTGGTGTTGTCGCAGTGAATTAACAACGCGCTCCTCTTCATTTCCAGCGTCATTTGACGAACTTGCTGCTCTACAGCTTCTCATGACGAGATTGAGATAGAGCTTCTTCCAACGTGATATTATTTGTTCGTAACGATTTCTTCTTTAGGTCAGTGTCGCTTATCTTATCATTGAGTTGATCTCTTAAATTATCGTTGAGGGAAGTACAGTACCGAAATCTCAAAGATGTGCTTGTAGTCGTAAACGAGCGATGAATTGATCCGTTGTTTCATCGTCCTTTGGTGTTAATTGACGAAATACGTGTTTCTAGTAGGGGACATTGTTTTTAACATTAAAATAATTATCAAGCTTCCTAATGCATACCTTGTGTTCGTCGTCTGTCTCAGCGGCATTAGTTGGTCCTGGATCAACAAGGTCTTCGTAAATATCATGGAGTTGCAAATCTGCCAATTTAAGTAGTTGTGCAATGTTTCGCTTTGCATTCGTTATCCCTTTCCCTTCGCTGTAATACTGGTACGCTCGTTTCCATTTCCGCCATCGTTCGGCCGTTTGAGACGCTGAGCCTGATAATTCTAACGTAGGTAAGGGTCATTCATACCCACTGGCCATCCTCGTCGCCTATAAAGTTATTGATACCCACCTGATGCCGCCATATTGACACAGAAATCTGGCAGAGGTTATTTTTTCTCTTTCTCGTTCGCTTTCCGCCCGCACTCCTTATGTCCAGCTGACGATTTCGACGCATCTCCAGCGATCCCCGAAATATCCGATCTCCGAAAGAACCACTGCGGAGGAGAGAGTGAAGTTGGTGCTTGTCGTGCTAAATGACAGGAATTTTGGGAAGCACAGAAAATAGTGTTCCAAAACCGAAGACAATGTTCCAAGCAGATCGGATTCTCCATGTAAACATGTGCCCGGGTTGCATAACTTCACTCGCATTTTTCGATCCAATTGGACTGTCAATCCGCTTCATGTAAACACGGCCTAACACTATGTATTGTTTATTAAATTGTTATGCGGAGCAGACAGACGCGCATGCATGTCTTTCCGTGGTTGTCGATTTCCCCCTGATCACGTAGATCTTCTCCGTACCAGATCCTTATTTTTTCTCCGTTTCTGATGTACTTTGGATTTTGGAAGTCAGAAAGGATGAGCTCTGGTGTTGTTGCTGTGTAGTCTGGCAGCCTGTACCAACCAGATCTAGAAACACTAACTCTTACCGAGGGATAAATGACACGATTCTTTAAATCTGTAACGAGCATGCCAAGGTCGGTAACTTGTGCTGCACCACCCCAGTATGAATTCTTAGAAGGACTGTATCCCACAGTACCATTTGTGTGAACCAGTTTCACTGCTCCAATAAACAAGGATGGTCCAGGGTATGCGAGCTCCAGGTACTGCTTGTCTTTCGCTCGAACATAACCAAGATATTTCCATAGGCCTAATAAATATTAAAAGATAGAACGAAGTCTGTACAAGGAAATATCAGACTAAGGTCTTGACCAAGCCGCAGGTGACGTTGGTACAAAAAAGACCGAAGTCTGATATTTTCTCGCACAGACAGTAGTATAGGATATGGGGGTACCAGGCCAGTTTATTTTGGGGCGTGGACGAGATTTTTGTCCACTCCCAGGGCTGTTTTAGAGCTAGCCACATGCATCACTTTTTTCGGAAGTGGTCCTATCAGCGATTCCACATTTTTGTGCTACTACCGGTCAACTATAGGTAATTTCTGTAGCATCACTTTTTGGCCGTCAGCTAGAATGCTGGTTGGGTGCTTCACCACTCCAAGGCGTGGACTATTCCAAGGAATGTTTTTAGTTGGCCACATGCATCACTTTTTGGAAAAGTTTACATTAGGTACGGTGGAAAAGACCACAGCGACCAAGTGGTTTGGCGATGGTCCCAAGCTTTAGGCTGAGAAGGACGCCCCCGCCCTTCTTGGAGTCACCAAGGTCAAGTCATCCGTATGGTTATGTTGCTGGTACCTCCGTCAGCCCCGGCCGTTGGTCCCAGCCGTTGGCCCCAGTGGTTGGCCCTACTTGCCCCGTCAGCGCGACCACTGGAACCACGGCAAAGAACCACGGCTTGGCTATACGGGTGGTTATAGTTAATGGACCATCTGTTTTTGCCCCCGACTCGCCAGGCCAGTCAGTTGCCACCAGGAATCCAAAACCCAGGAATACCAATGACCCAACCTATATGAAATTATTTTTCCATGCAACATAAAGTTTACATCAGGTACGGTGGAAAAGACCACAGAGACCAAGTCGTTTGGCGATGGTCCCGAGCTTATGCTAAGAAGGACGCCCCATTACTTCTTGGAGTCACCAAGGTCAAGTAATCCATATGGTCATTTACCTAGCACCACACAACAGCTCCGAACAGCGGCAACCTGGAGTCCAGGCGGCCACACCGAGCCGAAGGCGAGGTGTTGGGCCGCAATCATACCAGGAGTCACCAGTGTAAAGTCTATTGTGAGTCAGATAAAACCTTCCAGCAAATGGACCAGTTTATTTTGCCCCCAACTCGCCAGCCCAGTCGGTTGCCACCGATCTTCCAAAATACAAGTCTTAACAGAATCCAAGTCAGATTTTATGAAGTAGTCCGCAGACTTAAAGAAACCTCATTTTGAATGTACGGAGAGAAATATGTCAAATGCCGGCGTTTTTAAAGCCTTATATTCACAGCCTATACTAGCATAAGGGAAAATTGGGAATTTCAGTCGGTTTAGGTACTAGCACCACCTTTTTTACTCAGAAAACGCCCAACCACCCCTTCACTACAGGACGTTTTTACTGAACAGATATCCGGCCACAGCTGTTACAATTAAGATAATCCCCAGCTCATTATCCATCGTGTTTGTGCCAGGTGTATGGATGGCTACATTATCAGTGTTTGTACCAGGTGCATTTTCCTTATGAGGTTCCTCATCTAATGTTTCCAGATGTGGGACATATTCCTGGTGTAACTTCTTTGGCTGCCTATGGACAACCTGCTGGTAGTTTACTTTAGAGTTAATACCAAATTTCATGGTATCAGACGCGTGTTTGAGTAAGTTGTTATATCCGATAATTTTTTTCTTCAGTATTGTGAGCGACCCTGGCACTAACCATGTGTCAGGACTTATGGCCAAGTTCTGGGTTACGTTAGTATCTGATATTGATCTGTTCATATTCAGAATCCAAGTGCTAACAGAATAGTTAACGACGGCGTCATTTACAAGGACTCTGAATTCCTGTTGTGACTCCAGACTTCCGGCGCCCTTCTTAACGATGCTTACCCTTGTTTTGGCCTGCGAACCTAGGACTGCGTAGACATAAGCCTCGATAGACTCGTTTAGGTATTGTAGCCCTATCCTGGTAAAACCATCTGTCTTGAGTGGTATGAATCTCCTATAGTGTGTTTTATAATCAGAGTTAAGACGCCACATCCACTCCTTAAATGCACGGTCATGATGCTGACCAGAGTGCGGATTAATAAGGAACTTTTTCTCTCTAGGTATATTTCCCATATTGTCGATTACATCCTTACCAGCACCAAATTCCCTCATTAGGTCACTCTTTTTCTCTTTTATAAGTCTCCTTAATATTCGCCTGGTAGTGAAGTATACATGGAACCGCATAATGGATGTAACCACCGGATAAACATCATCGGAGAATTTCAGGTGCTCGACCCCAACACCGCAGCAATATGTGCTTAGGTAAACAGCAAAGATCAATTGGTAGTAAGGTTCACCATTATTCCACCACACTGCTATATCAGTCCTGTTTCCTGGGTTCAGAACTGGTAACTTAGACATGAAGAAGTTATGGTCGTTAACATAGACCCTGAAATTGTTAAGGTCATAGTCTATAGCGTTTTCCGATAAGTACGTGAACTTTGAGAAGTCGTGTTTTCCCTCAACGTCCTTCTCCCAGTATCTTTTTCCCTGGACCTTCTGCACGGTACCACCACCTAGCCATATTTTTGGGAACTTTGGCGGTGGCTTATCTATTGTGAGGTACTTGGTGTAGCTTTCGTTACTCTTGAATTCCCGATCCTCGGTGTAGATGTATGTAGCGTCAGCGCCGACGGGTCCGAAGAACACGCCAGGTTCTGTCTTACCAAAAACTGATTCAGTTATAAACTTGCTTTTGTCAGCATATGGGTACTTAGCGAAGAATCTACTTAGGGTCTTGTTCATATACCATAGGTTGTGTACTATTCTCCACCAGTTTGGTCTTATGCTGGTATATATGCTTACCACTTATAGCAACACCTCCAAGTAATCCTATTAGGGGTATGTATGGGCTAACTACTGATATAATACTCTCAACATCTTTTCTCAGTATACCATTGCTTTTAAGTTCATCTGTTAGCGCAACAGGATCCTCAATTGCGTCAAGGCCACCAAGCATTGTTGAGAACTGACTTATTAGTAAATCTGTTAGGAACCCGTCTGCGTCCTTCTTCCTTTTAGCTTCATAAGCCTTGTAAATTTTGTCTAATGTCTTCTCACTACATTTTCTTATATGTCCGGACTTCTGGGTAATGTACCCATCATCAGATGCAGTTATCAGTTCCTCGCGCCTGGTGTCTATTCTAGGTTCCTCAGTGTTCACAGTTTCAGCAATACTCTCTTCCGCAACCTGTAGCTCATCAACTAGTTTTTCAATAGCCTCATCTTCAATAACAACTAGCTCATTTTTACTGCGCTTACCTTCCCTCTTAGGCATACATTAGGTTATGTTTCATTTAACCTCATAGGTCGGAGGCTGCGCACTGAGTTTAATGTCAAGGTACTTACCAGTGGCAAGCTGCGAAATTATAGACTTTTCCATTTCATCATCTGCTATATGTCCAAAAAACTCATCCCTTAACACCTTCATACTTCTCCTGTTATGAGTACTGAAAAATAACAGTCTGGTGGTGTTGTCCCTTATACCAGTCGCGACACTGTTTAGCTTTTGCGTTAGAATGAACAATGTGATGTTATGATGCCTGCCACTGTATGATAAAAAAGCCAGCATGCCGTCGTTAAGATGTTGATCACCTGTGTTACTCATGTCATCAACTATTACAGCAGTCTTAGATCCAGAGTAAATTTTTACTACGGCCTCAATAACAGGGTCTAGTCTATCTGGGCTTATGCTCAGTCCTATGACATCTGGGTCGCTATTAAGATATCCCCAGTCTAGGTATGTCATATTTATCCATAGTGTAGGACAGAGTATTATGATGAAGTCAAAATACTTCCCATACTCCACAGAAAGTATTTCGTTAAGCAATGTGTAAGTTTTACCACATCCAGATGGTCCAACTATCAGAATAGTCTCTGGCTTATCCATACACTAATACTGAATAGACTGAAGCTGGCCATTAGCCAGGTTGATTAACCCATCCGACAGCACGTAAAGGTAGCAGGTACAGGCAGTGGTCCCAGCACTTTTATCAACCTCGATAAGTATTCCGTTCTGTGTGTCAGTCAGCTTTACACCCTGGCCCTGTACCCTCTTTAGCGCTGTTGTTGAAAAGTCGCAGACCAAGGCAAACTTATCACTGAAGAAATTCGCCTCACTAACATTCCTATCAAACCGGTCATCACTTGGGAAGAACACCCGGCTAGCCTCACTGAAGAAATCGTACTTCTTCATCGACTGTGTGTACAGGAAGTTTGGCTGGCCCTGAAAACTTATCTTAACACTCTCAATAGATGGGTAGTAGAAAGACTCACTTCCGTCAGTAGTTCTCTTGAAGATCATCACGATATTTCTCATGGACTTCCTTGGCAAGTTCACATTCTCATGAATTTTAGTGCTAGCAGCAGTAACTGGGAAGGTCTTAACCAGGGTGGCGTGACTGTAATAGGAAGACTTCCCCCTGCTGTAAATCCCCTCAACCTCGCCTGCTAACATCTCATTCTCGACTGTCTCATACCTCAACTTAAGGTTATCCAGCTTAAAACTGTTTGGCACAGCCTTACCACTACCACCGGGGAGTAACACGTTAGCTGGTGTGTTAATTTTTAGTATGGTCTCATGTGTGTTCTGAAGTGCCTGGGGATAGATAGCCCCATTTTCACTAAGCCAGTCATCATCAATAGGTACTGTGAACCTGTCACCATAGACGCCATTTACAAGAGCATCACCAGCAACGCTAGAATCACCACTTACGTCCTGACTCCTTAGCTTAGCAAGGTTCACACTCCCACCAAGACCCTGGTCAATTTTTCCAACCCGCTTTGACTTAGACCAGAGGTCCTCGTAGCATCTAAGAACATGGGCTTCATTCAGATCCCTATATATTTCACCATTAAGCTTATGGGTTACTTGCTTAAACAGTGTGGACTTAAGGTTGTTCTGATGGTATGACTCCTTGTTACCATTTTTCAGGGTGAATGTAAGCATCCTACTACCAGGAATTAGTACATGATTAACTGGTAGTGTCGACAGCTTTACATACAGGTCCTGACCAGAGGATATATGTGTTGGGTTAAATGTTACGTCGACTACTCTCCTAGTGCCTTTCTTACTACTGTCTGGTTTCTTTAGTTTGTAGCTTGGAGTTATTCTATCTTCCTGCAACATAGACTAAGTTATATCTTATTTCTTCTTTCCATACCTATCATAAACCATCCATACGATCGCCAGAACCAACACCCACAGATTGCTGGCCAACCAAGCCAACCCCATAACACCATACTTTAGCAGAGCAACTACCAGGTTACCGACAGCCATGATAATAGGACCTAGCACTGGACCAAGTTTCCTAGCCAACTTTCTGAAGGTATTATAGACCGACCGTCCGAATGATCCAGCAGCGTTAGAACCTATTTTAATATTGTGACGCAACCCTATGATTACAGTAGTCAGAAGGCTAGCCAGACCCACAGCAAGAGATGTCGCACCAAGCCAGTTCTCCTTCATCCACTTCTTAAATCGTTCTAACCTAGAAAGATCTCTTATGCTCTCGTTGTTATCAACCTCCTCCTCAAACACTGACCTAGACTCTTTATATTTAGGGACTCCTCCTTTCTCAACAATGTGTATCAGATCGCTCTTCAGCTCAGCCACCCCACTAATATTCCTATACAGCTGCTCCTTCAGCGGGTCAGTCTCTCTCAAAGCCTTCAGTCTGTATTCATTAGCCAACTGGTCCAGTGCTTCTATCTTAGTGTCAGCATCCCCCCTAGGATCCAGCATCCCTGAGAACTCACGAATCTCCTGCTCTGTAAGCTCACTGACCCTCTCACGTAACCTCCCACCGATCTCTGAAATAGATGACTCAACTATTTCCATTGTTACACTTTCAGGTATATCTGGCAGATAAATTGGGTCAATGCCAGTTCCATCAAAAATGGTGGTGTCATTAAGGTCATTAATAAGTCTACCTATCCTTTCCCCTGGCTTTGGTTTCTTGTAGTGTTTGTTCTTTTCCCTTACCATACTCTCAATCATCTCAGGTGTGTGTTCAGGATATTCATTTTCACTAACAACATCACTAACTACTTCTTTACTTACCCCTATTTCATCTACCAATGACTCTATATAGCGACTTGTAAGCACTACTACATGTTCAACTAGTTCGGTGAACTCCTTCTCTATGTCTGACCCCACATTAAGTTTCTCAGTGATAGGGTTACCACTATCATCATTACGGGATGTGTTAATCAACCTGACGTCTACACTACGGTAACTAAGAGTTAGCTCGTGACCACCTGATACGACTTTCCCACTTTTCCCAAAAGAGACGCCTCGTATTATTTCCAGACCAGGATTATTATTTAGTAGTGGTCTAGTGGTGAGACCTTCAGATACAGTTAAGAATGATCTGATAAGCCTAACCGCTCTGACCTGTTTATATCTCGGCAATTTTTTACTGAAGGTGCCTTTATTAGTTGCCAAATTGTTAACGAAGTTCTGTAGATTATACTTAACTCCTACTCTCCTCACATTAGTAATGTCCTTACCCTCATAGTTTATGTCCTCGTCAATCCATTTAGTCTCAGCATAAGGGTCTTCATCCTGAAATAACGGGTCACCAGATTCTGACCACTCTTCACCATCCCATTCAGGAGGATTGTTTTCAAAGTCGTCAAATACGTCACCACCTTCGGCCATAAACTAACCAATATTATGGATATCACTCTCAGGTACCCAGCTATTATGCTTGCTATCATACCCGAGCCACTTCACCAGGGCCATCTTCTTTTTCCTCTTAAGTATTTTCTCCACCCTATAAACATGATCCTTCTTAACAACAGCACTTAGCTCCTCTTCATAAAACTTACCAATTATTGGCTCACCCTCTAAGTCCTCTATTTCATAAACATTTGGATCACCCCTAATTACTTTAGTCACCTTGAATAGTTCCTCCGTGAAGTTAGCCTCATAACCCTTAGTGAATGTGCTTTTGTACTTACTTATCCTAACAGTGTCACCAACTTTAAATTTAGCTAGAGGGTATTCCCCAAAGGTGTGGCCAAATAAGGTGTTCCACACTTCAGCCTCATTACTTTTATTCACATTAGCAGGTTTCATCAGTATAGTTCTATGCTTACTGTTATTGTAATTACTAACCAGCGAGTCTAGAACATCAGTCCACTTATATGTTCCCTTACTGTAGAAGTACTTCCACATAGCCGTCTTTAAGGTTCTGTTGAACCGTTCCACAACAGCAGCCTTCTTATCTGATAGAGTGCTAAAGTACTTAGCACCAGCTCCCTCCAGTAAGGACCTTACCCCAACATTGTAAAATTCCTTGCCATAGTCAAACTGAACCAGTTCTGGATCCGCTCCAAAACGCTTCTTAAATTTCTTAAGCAACAACGTTACCGCCTTGGTCATACTTCCAGTGTCTTTCCTATACACAGGGATGGCAAAGGCATATCTGCTTAAAATTTCAACAGCCGTCAATATCCAACGGTATCCACCATTCTTATTCCCATACTTACCCATATCAACAAGATCCATCTGCAGCTGCTCACCAAGGTAGTAAACCCTAGTCTGTCTGAACTTATGCTTACTAACTATTTTCCTGTACCGTGTAAAAGTGTCCTGTGATTTCAACCATTCAGTGACCTTACTCCTACTCGCACCGGGGAGACCATCAGCCAGTGCTTTCTGGTAAAGTCTCTCAGATGACTGGTAACCAGTTGCTGGGTTATAGTATATATCTCTCAGCCCCTGTTCCAATTCTATGTCATTGTCCATATACTCTACGAGATGTACAGCTCCAGCAATATGCTCCCAAAACCATTCAGCGGGTTTCCATTCTGATCTGTCACATGGAATTCCAACTCATTTATAACACCTTTACCAATTTCCAGCTCTGTCTCAATGTCAACAAATGACTGTGTCGAACCGAACAGCGGCTGCTCACTAGTGACTGGAAGACTTACTTACTAGTATTACTCTTCCTTCCATTGTATAAATTCATTGATGTAGTTATCACATTACACATTACAATCAGGTACTTAAGCCCGTTGTTCACATTTATCAGCCCACTCTTTGTGCTACTACCTGGTAAGAATATACGGGTGCTGAATCCTAGTAAAGATGCTAAGTTGTTGTGTAGTACTAGCGTCGTGCTACTGTCGGTCACCATCGTACACTTAGCTTCTGGTTTACTAAGTGTTAATGTAACCCCGCTGTTCCCCTCAAGTATCTTCTTAAAATCCTGGAATGTATAATAACCATCTCCAAGGAATTTGTTCACCCTCTTATTGTGAACATAGTAGTTACCCTTACTGCTGGTCACATTAAAGTACTCCCACATTATGTAGGACTTCTTCAGCAGAATATGAGGATTTTTCCCTGTCATTATAGGCTCCTCCAATCTAATCACCTTTTACGATCCTTCTATCAGCACAGTTAGTTTCCTCATAGTATAGATCATATTATGGTAACATCTACCAATAGCTGTCGTGGGTGGTTACGCAGTAAGCAGGCTTATATACCCTAATATATGAGTCTGAATTTAGGTTACTCAGTGTCACCAGGAAGTAATGAAGTCACTGACGACATTGACATGAAAAATTTCAGGATAACCCAAAGCACACCGGCCACTGATGACAACCCCTGATAAATAAAAAGTATGCCATAGACAAATTCGCCAAGAAGGAAAATTACAGACTTAACGCCACAATGGTCTGGTACTACCCAACAGCTGGTGGAACGCCGAATTCGTTAGGCGGTAACACCTACCCGATGGTCCCAGTAAGTAAGGACACTATGATAAGAATATTATGCCACTCGTTCGACACAGATGGCGTTGTGCCTGACAACGTAGTGCAGGTCACGTACAGGCTGTACTATGTTACCTACAGAGCAGTAGATGACCCCCCCCATCCAGTGTATCAAAGGGATGCCGCCTCATTAATATTCAGCGTGACTCACGCATGACTCACGCACCATGACTCACGCATGACTCACGCATGACTCACGCATGACTCACGCCTGTGACATGTTTGGACAAGACTGGAATATAGTTAGTGCGCATGAAGTTATATAAATTGAATAATATGGAGACTTTGAATATTATATTAACCTTTATGATCAAACGGTCTTATACACGTTTTGTGGCAATAAGTGTTAACAAATTTAGAGAGTTATCGTTTACTTTGGCCTAGTTTGTAGAGGAACGAAACAGAAATGGATAGAGACACTTTATATTTTTTATCTTAAACCTGGTTTGTAGGAATTTAGCGGGTTTTTGGTTAAGTAATCTTAGTGTTATTTACGAAGAGATGAATGTTGACAGTTTTGGTCGAATTATCGCTTATCTAACCCTAGTGTATAGAGTATACGAATCCTTGGATGAAGAATCAATTCGAGAAGCCGTAAAAAGAAGAACGATCAATGATTTCATGAGAAAATATAAACGGAATAACTCTTCAAGCTGGTTGCTACGCTTTCTGTTACTAACGGTGATATTTGCATATTTATCTCAGTGCACGTGCAGGAGACAAAAGAGAAACTCGTTAGGGGCAATTAAGAGGATTAAGCGCTTAGGCGAGTCTAGGCGAGAAAGTCATTAGCGTCATCACAACAATCAGTTTAAAATATTTATTTCGGTTTTCGTTCAAACATATACATATAAAAAGTTTTAGTAAGGTCTGCTTCTTAGATTATATTTAGGTGTTTTTATTTTAAAAGTAGCATGATAATCTTTCTTGTCTTCTGGTGATAATTGGGACACATCTTCTTTTGTCATGGGTAAATATTTTGATCTAGTCATCATTAGATGGTGTTCATACTCTTCTCTATCATCCGGAGTCATCTTTGCCAAGTCTTTCTCTGTCGGGTCGCCCAAACTTTCCCAGTTATGAAAGAAATTATGTTTAAGCGTCGGTTGTTCAACGGTAGGAGGCGGTGTTACAAAATAGGTTTTAGGTGTAGCAGGGAAACCCCACGGAAGATCGTCAGTTTCTTGCTTTATCTCCGGTGTCAAATTTGGTGTATTTTGCTGAGTTTGAAGATTAGTCAGAGGTTGAGACTGATTTTGCAGTTGGTTTTGAAACGTCAGAAAACGTCCTAGCTGATTGGAGTAAAGTATGCTCTTTTCTTCAGGTGTTAACTGTGGCGCTTGTACAATATCTTGCATTTTTTGTTCTGTATTGTACATGGCATTAACGATCGGAGGTAATTGATAGGATTGCTTTTGTATGAAACTACCCAGCTGTTGCTGCAGGCTGGAGCTATTTTCTCCAGGTAGAACATTGGTCTTGAGGCGGTGATCGTCGTCCGTAGTCGGCTTTAGATCAAGCATTAAATAACCATGAGGGCGACTTGTGGCTTCCTCGTAACTCTTCATAAATTCATGGACATGACCTGGGTTCACCTGCCGTGCCAAGACAGAAATTTGTTGCTTATCCCTCGGAGACTTGAATAGTACGATATAGTGTGCGTTGAGGCTGATGTTTCTGGTTTCTTTGCCTTGATGAAATATATTCTGAACAATGTAGATCACGGAGAGATTCCTGTGATGACTTCCTTTAGTAAATAGACTAGCAATACGTTTATCTCCCCCTGATTGAGCCATAAGATCATCGAGGACGATCAGGTTACGTTGTGAGACTTCAAGAAAATTATCAGAGTCAATGTCGGAAGGTATACCCTCATAGAATTCGATGCCTGGTATTGTTTTGATCATTTCTAAATACATGGGCTGCCACTGTCCATAGCACCAAATGATACGTTCGGGAGGAGGATTAATCGTAGTTTTGGCGTTTTCAAGAAGTGTTTTCACCCATACTGTTTTACCACTTTGGGTGCACCCTGCTACAATACACGTGAACGGGTGCTGCATGACTGTAGATACGTTGGCTAGAGGAATAGGTTGCGAGGCGTCGCTCTCGGGGTGGACATTCTTAATATGACGAAGAAGGTGCTCTTTTCTCGATAGACTTTTTCCGCATTTGTTGCAAACGTGTGACATGTTTACACGATGAGTACTAAACACCAAATGAGTTTATTATTTGGAAGCGCAATGCTTAAATTATTTAACCAAATTTCTGCAGAGGATCTAAACACCCAAACACCCCCGGGGGTAACCCCAAACACCCCTGGGCACTCCAATAACCCCCAGGGGTGTTTGTGGGTTACCCCCGGGGTGTTTGGGGTTACCCCAGGGGTGATTGGGGTACCCCAGGGGTGTTTGGGGGTTACCCATGGGGTGATTGGGGTACCCCAGGGGTGATTGGGGTACCCCAGGGGTGTTTGGGGTTACCCCCGGGGGTGATTGGGGTACCCAGGGGTGTTTGGGGTTACCCCCGGGGGTGATTGGGGTACCCAGGGGTGTTTGGGGTTACCCCCGGGGGTGTTTGGGTGTTTAGATCCTCTGCAGAAATTTGGTTAAATAATTTAAGCATTGCGCTTCCAAATAATAAACTCATTTGGTGTTTAGTACTCATCGTGTAAACATGTCACACGTTTGCAACAAATGCGGAAAAAGTCTATCGAGAAAAGAGCACCTTCTTCGTCATATTAAGAATGTCCACCCCGAGAGCGACGCCTCGCAACCTATTCCTCTAGCCAACGTATCTACAGTCATGCAGCACCCGTTCACGTGTATTGTAGCAGGGTGCACCCAAAGTGGTAAAACAGTATGGGTGAAAACACTTCTTGAAAACGCCAAAACTACGATTAATCCTCCTCCCGAACGTATCATTTGGTGCTATGGACAGTGGCAGCCCATGTATTTAGAAATGATCAAAACAATACCAGGCATCGAATTCTATGAGGGTATACCTTCCGACATTGACTCTGATAATTTTCTTGAAGTCTCACAACGTAACCTGATCGTCCTCGATGATCTTATGGCTCAATCAGGGGGAGATAAACGTATTGCTAGTCTATTTACTAAAGGAAGTCATCACAGGAATCTCTCCGTGATCTACATTGTTCAGAATATATTTCATCAAGGCAAAGAAACCAGAAACATCAGCCTCAACGCACACTATATCGTACTATTCAAGTCTCCGAGGGATAAGCAACAAATTTCTGTCTTGGCACGGCAGGTGAACCCAGGTCATGTCCATGAATTTATGAAGAGTTACGAGGAAGCCACAAGTCGCCCTCATGGTTATTTAATGCTTGATCTAAAGCCGACTACGGACGACGATCACCGCCTCAAGACCAATGTTCTACCTGGAGAAAATAGCTCCAGCCTGCAGCAACAGCTGGGTAGTTTCATACAAAAGCAATCCTATCAATTACCTCCGATCGTTAATGCCATGTACAATACAGAACAAAAAATGCAAGATATTGTACAAGCGCCACAGTTAACACCTGAAGAAAAGAGCATACTTTACTCCAATCAGCTAGGACGTTTTCTGACGTTTCAAAACCAACTGCAAAATCAGTCTCAACCTCTGACTAATCTTCAAACTCAGCAAAATACACCAAATTTGACACCGGAGATAAAGCAAGAAACTGACGATCTTCCGTGGGGTTTCCCTGCTACACCTAAAACCTATTTTGTAACACCGCCTCCTACCGTTGAACAACCGACGCTTAAACATAATTTCTTTCATAACTGGGAAAGTTTGGGCGACCCGACAGAGAAAGACTTGGCAAAGATGACTCCGGATGATAGAGAAGAGTATGAACACCATCTAATGATGACTAGATCAAAATATTTACCCATGACAAAAGAAGATGTGTCCCAATTATCACCAGAAGACAAGAAAGATTATCATGCTACTTTTAAAATAAAAACACCTAAATATAATCTAAGAAGCAGACCTTACTAAAACTTTTTATATGTATATGTTTGAACGAAAACCGAAATAAATATTTTAAACTGATTGTTGTGATGACGCTAATGACTTTCTCGCCTAGACTCGCCTAAGCGCTTAATCCTCTTAATTGCCCCTAACGAGTTTCTCTTTTGTCTCCTGCACGTGCACTGAGATAAATATGCAAATATCACCGTTAGTAACAGAAAGCGTAGCAACCAGCTTGAAGAGTTATTCCGTTTATATTTTCTCATGAAATCATTGATCGTTCTTCTTTTTACGGCTTCTCGAATTGATTCTTCATCCAAGGATTCGTATACTCTATACACTAGGGTTAGATAAGCGATAATTCGACCAAAACTGTCAACATTCATCTCTTCGTAAATAACACTAAGATTACTTAACCAAAAACCCGCTAAATTCCTACAAACCAGGTTTAAGATAAAAAATATAAAGTGTCTCTATCCATTTCTGTTTCGTTCCTCTACAAACTAGGCCAAAGTAAACGATAACTCTCTAAATTTGTTAACACTTATTGCCACAAAACGTGTATAAGACCGTTTGATCATAAAGGTTAATATAATATTCAAAGTCTCCATATTATTCAATTTATATAACTTCATGCGCACTAACTATATTCCAGTCTTGTCCAAACATGTCACAGGCGTGAGTCATGCGTGAGTCATGCGTGAGTCATGCGTGAGTCATGGTGCGTGAGTCATGCGTGAGTCACGCTGAATATTAATGAGGCGGCATCCCTTTGATACACTGGATGGGGGGGGTCATCTACTCAGAGCAACACAAGGTTCTGAGCTATTGGGTACACTAACTCTGGGGAATGCAGACAGGCATTATAGCGGTCACTGGTCTATACCTGTTAATCATGACTTTTACGTCAAAGACACTATATCAGTACAGCAGGCCAGCAATAAACCATCTGTCGGCTACATCTACCCAACAATAACCGGACTGACTAGTGGTAATGAGAGCTGCCTAACTGTAGCATTCTATGAGCCTGTTTAATCCCACCCATATTATGACACTTAACAGGGAGAAGAGTATAATAAGATTCAACCACATATCTGATAAGCTGAGCCAGGGGGAGGTTGAGATGTTAAAGTCACTTTACGAGCATTACCACATGATGGCTACATGCTACCAGTGGCAATTTAAGAGACTCTCTAGGATCAATCTTACCATGAACATGTCTGCTATATTCCTGACTGTTGCTGGCGGGGCGTTTAGCGCATTAGGTGGATTCGCTACATTATCTATAAGTGCTGTCGGGCTTCTTATGCATGGGTATATCAAGAATAAGAGAATAGCGGAGAAAGTAAGTCAGTGCGAGGTTGCATACAAGAGCTATACAAAGTCACTAAACACCATCAAAGGATATCTCAGAGGTATCGAGTTTGACAGATCCACAATGTTTAGCAACCTGACCATGGTAGACAATATAATAAATGACAGCACTATGCCGCTGGAGAGGAAAATAAAGGATAGGTATAGCAGGGTATATAGAGGTCATGCGTATATGAAATCATCGGAGTATTATGACGGGCTTCGAGGAGTTTGAAATGAACACTTTAGGTAGTTATGAGGTTCCCGATGATGATGGCAGTGTGGTTGCTGGTTATGAAGAAACAGATTTAGGTGGAACTGATCCTACATTGGGTGCTGACCCTGGAAGAGGGACTGTTAGATTTAGTCGGACTGGGGAAACCATATATCCAGACTTTGATGAGAACAGGCCAGACATAATCAGCGGTCGTAAAACCAGGACAGACCCGGAGTACATCGAAATGGATGAGCTTAGAGACAGGATTGACAGAAGTCATGTTAGTGAATTAGAATGGGACGACTGGGGTTTCAGGCCTGATAATCAGCCAGGTACTGTAGATTATGATGAAAGTGTTAACATAAGGCTTAATAATGAGGGTTCATTAATGAGAAGATGGGTCCGTGATCTTTTCACTAACATTCTTAGTATTGGAGACTGTGCCGATCCTGATTTCATAGACTATCTTATTAATGATAAAATCCTAAGTATTGAAAGAAAGCCAGATAATGCTTCCGACTACAGAGTTAGGTTCTTTAATCATGAGTTCGAGACAGCTGACAGGTCTATAGATATCGACACTAAGACTATTAGAGATGATATAAGGAACCTATATGACGAGTGGAGTGAAAGACTTAACAGAAGCACTTTGAAGAAGGTGGGTGTGATAACTGGTATCGGTCTAAGCATAGCGGCAATAGTCACAGGGCTAGCAGTTGGATTAACAAGAGGAGGTTCAGATGTGATACATGCGGGGAAGAAGAGGAGAAAGTGGGAGAAGCTTAACCCAGCTAAGGTAAGTATACCATGGTCAGATATTGAGGAGGCTGGTGGAGATGTCCTAGTATTTACTGGTAAGTATCTCACAGTTATCTTAGCGGTATCTGCAGTGTATCTGATAGCAAGACGGTAAGTAAACCTGAGGTAATCTATAAGATGACTGACAGCAAACCTGAGGTAATCTATAAGATGACTGACAGTAAAGACCCTAAGATTACTACCGAGGTTAAGACTAAAGATCCCAAACGTGTTGAGGCAGGTAAGAGGTTGGCAGCAATCTCCAAAGCAGCAAAGGAAAAGAAGATGAAGGAAAGGATAAAGATGGATGAGTCAGATTCCTCATGGTCATTACCTTCTAATGGATACATGTTAGGACTAGCAGGACTTCTGGTAGCGGGTGTGTCATTATACTTCACATGGAAAAGTGATAGGAGGGAGGTAGCTGCTGCTGTTGTGGCTGACACAGCTGAGCCAGTTGCAAAGACCATGAGCAAGCTGGAGACATTGTAACTAAATATCACTAGTAGTATGTCGGCTCAGAGGAAGGAACTTATGAATGAAGGATTCGACGCTGTTTTAGTTACGGTGGGAGTTTTACTGTTTAGTATGGCTAGTAAGAAATTGCTGAGGGAGCCGCTAACATCGGCTGAGAGTATGAAGTCATATGTGAAGCTAGCAGTTGGTATCACAGCATCAACACTAACTGTAAAATACCTGCAGCAGAAGAAGTATATACCTGAGGACCCCTTCAAGAATACCTAGGTGACATTATGGCAGGTGCATTAGCAGGTGGAGCTCTTCAGACAACATTCGCTGCATTAAGTTTTGCTGGGGCAGGTTTCCTATTTAACAAGCTTAACCACACTGGATATGAGAAGGAAATTAAGAGACACAACCTAAGCATGGAGAAGCTGGCAGCAGCTAAGAAAGCGTTCTATGAGAATGAGATAAGACATAAGGACAGACTGGCTCAACTTAGAGCGGAGTTAAGTGATGCCAACGCCGACATAAATACCACTAACAGGGCCTTGGATAAGCTGAGAACATACACCTCAAATGGTATGACCTTCAGGGATGAACCTAAACTTGGAGACTTCTATAAACCTTCTAAGGAGATGCAGAAGTACCAGGCGATGTTTGTTGCTATAGCGGGAGTCTCTGTAGGTTTCATAGCACATAGGGTAGGGATTATTTAAAGATATATTCCTATGCTATATTATATGGGTAGAAGGGAAGACTATGTGGAGCGAAGATTCAGGAAAATAGATGAGATGTACACATGTGATGACTGTGGTGGCCAACGTATAAACTGCCATGGTTTTCCGACCTGTACATCATGTGGCCTACAAGGACCTTTCACAGTACCTGTACCAGAGTTGGATCTAATGTCATGGAGCAAGAGGAAGACTGTTCATAAGAGAAGTAAGTGGTTTGCTAGAAGGATAGCGGGAGTTGTTAATAGTTCTGATGAAAGAACGTTGACAGCTGATTTCATAAAGGTTGTGTCAGTGCTGATGAGACTTAACCTGATAGGAAAAAATGTAAGTAGGTACAGCTACTATATAATAAGGTTGGCCAGTCGCAGAGGACTAACACTACTCACAGACGTCAGTGACATGTGTGATGGATATAGTAAGAACATGTTTGATGATCGGTTGTTCGGATCTGTATATAGGGAGCTGGGTTGGGACATTGATTGCAGATGTCTTATGTTCCTGAAGTGGAAGGACACTTAAAGAAATAATTTTATATACCTAGTATATGCCCAGTAGATATAGGAAAGTCGCTAGTGATCTGGTAAGTTATATAGAGAAGAATCACCCAGAGGTCTTATTAACAGCAAGGTCTACGGACGGTAAAGGTCTCGGGTTACCCAACATCGTAATACTTGAGAGGAGGGGTGGTTACACGGGGTTATCAATGTGGGTGACGTCAAAGATAACAGACTATAGGATGGATCAAATGGATAGGTTCGTGATGTCAGGACATGCTGTAACAATATCTGATGACTATGACAGCCTACGCTCTGCCCTTACGTATTACCTGTCGTTATACCACCCGGGTGGTTCGGGTGATTACATGACGGATAGTAGACAGTTAGATCTTGTAAAGGACCTGAACCGTACTAGTGTGATTAATCCCTTCGAAAAGGGTGAGAGGACACCACTAACCCACGATGATATTGACATGCTATATGACGTTGTGGAATTTGTTATGAGGAATTATAAGTATGCAGCTATAATGCCAACGTCTTGGTCCGAGTCCGGTCCAGACATTACCATATTCTCAAAGAACTATATATACAATGGGTTGGCGATATGGTTAAGTGAATCCTCGGCGTGTTACAGACTATCCAGTTTAAGCCACAGTCAGTTTCATCACCTACTTAATACGGCTAAAAGGCCGTACTTAACCATATCGTCCCTGGACTATCAGGACATAACTGACATAATTGATCAGTATATGAGGGGGGAGTTTAATTATGGTGACCGCCTACCTAAGTTCTGCGAAGAGGACTGTCCGTAACCGACCTACTTTCCTATATAGGGCCGGTACCTGGGTGAGTAAACCCGGGGTTTTTTATGTTTAGATTTTTTACGTCTTAGCCTTGTGTAAAGACTATTAAGATCTATTAACTCTCTCATCATTTTATCTATTTCTCTGTGGGGTACCTTTCCCTCCGACTCGCATATTTCATCGACCAGATTTCCTATATCACGCTCTATGCCCTCCATATAGTCAACGTAGAAAATACATTCTAATGGTAAACGCGTCTGACCTGCTGTTCTGAGAGGCCCTTAAACGGGGTGTTTGGCTATAGCATGACTTTTCCCATATCGGGGAATGCCACATAATACCTGAGGTGCCAGGTGCGTTTAAATAAGTTTTATAAATATATAAACCTATAGTATGCTTAAGACATTTAAGTTCGGCGGTAAATTAATCAGAACACAAAAGTACGGTTACGAGATATGGTTCCTAGGTAAAGACGTTGCTGAGGCGCTTGGTTACAAGAATCTGGATAAAGCTATCAGAGATCACGTTGATGTTGACTGTAAGAAAAAGGTCAAGCAATACCTGACCGACCGTTTTGGGGGGTCAGGTCAGAGGAGAGAAATCAACATGATAAATGAGCCTGGAGTATATAGTCTGGTGTTCTCATCAAAATTACCTATAGCAAAGAGGTTTAGGAACTGGGTGTACAGAGATGTTCTACCATCCATAAGAAAAACTGGACAGTACGTAGCACCAAGACTTACTGGTAACCAGCTGTCACTGATGAATGAGACTGACCTTCATTATCAGGTTATTAAGTATATAAGGAAGTACCATCCTAACGCTGTGGTCATACCAGGCTTAGGGGAAAATCAGGACACTAAATCAAAAAGAATATCTAGCTGGAAAAAGGGGTATATAGGTGGGCAATCTGACATTATCATAGGGAACCTACATAAGACATACTCTGGTCTGGCTATAGAGCTTAAGACTCCAAATGGTATGGGAGTCTGTTCGGACAAGCAGAAGTCGTTCATAGATACCATGAGCGATAATGGGTATAGGACCCTAGTGTCACATGATTATGACGAGATACAAAGATGCATTGATGAGTATATGGCAAAGTCGAGAGTAAGATGTAGGTACTGCGGCAGGAAGTTCCGTAATAAAG
Source organism: Corallium rubrum (assembly GCA_964035015.1). Taxonomy (NCBI): domain Eukaryota; kingdom Metazoa; phylum Cnidaria; class Anthozoa; order Scleralcyonacea; family Coralliidae; genus Corallium; species Corallium rubrum. The sequence goes on from OZ036008.1 coordinate 794,241, forward strand.
ACACGCTTAGTAATCACTGCAAATACTTCCACAGGATCTCTTACACTTCAGAAACTTAATATACCTATCCACCAGTTCCCTCTCCATCTCAATTAAATTAAAAACTTCATCTACTAGTTTTTCTACTTGCTTACGGATCCTTAATATTCTAGCAAATACTACATCTTCCATATAATAAGTATAGAAGATATAGTACGTTTAAATTATTTAATAAAAAATATACAGATATAGTATGTCGAGGACACTTAAAGAAATAACTCCAGGTGTTAGTATGTCAAGAACGGTTAAGAAAATAAACCCACTTGAAGAGATATCATCAGATGCTGATACGTTAGCGAGACGCAGACAGGATCTGCATGATGAGCTGGGAGTTGTTGAGGCCAGAAGGGCTCTTAAGGGTTATACTAGAGGTATGGAAATTAGTATTCTGGACAGAGGTGATCCTGAGTCTGAAATAGATCAGACAAGAACCCTAGTATGCAGAGTGCTCGAAATTGAGATGGAGGATATTGGTGGAATAAAGTTTGCGGAAATGTTGAAGATAAAGTTGAAGAAGGAACAAAATAATGGCGATTTCCTTTTCAAGGATGTCTACTTTGGGAGTAAAGCCGCTGTCGCTATAGATAGAAGTCACCTGGAGTCTCTAGCAGCAGTGGGAGGGAAGAACATGCTGAACCTATACGAGTCATGGACCTCTGAAGGTAGTGGCTGGGTCATAGACAGCATCATGAGTCATTATCTTAATGTGGTAGCCTATAGGCCGTTACAAGGTAGTAGCTATGTAGAACTTCCTAAAGAGTTGAGGAACCCCGCAAAGGGGTTGATAAATATACAGAACAGTGACAATGAGTGTTTTAGATGGTGCCATATCAGGTACCTGAACCCACAGAACACACATCCGGAAAGAATCAAGAAAACTGATAAAGCCTTACTACCTACCCTGGAATACACTGGTGTGAGATTCCCAGTGGAAACAAGACAGTGCAGTAAGATAGAAACGCAAAATAACATACGCATAAATGTGTTTGGGTATGAGGGTGGGCAGACTTATCCTATATATGTGTCAAAGGAAAAGCATGAGAGCTGCATGAACCTACTGCTGATTGATAGGCATTATGTGTTGATTAAGGACTTTAATAAGTTCATGTATCTAAAGACCAAGCATAAGGAGAGGAAGCATTTCTGCATGCATTGCCTACAGTGCTTCAGCTCAGATGCTATACTGTCAGCTCATAGTGAGAACTGTATTGTGGTGAATGGTAAACAGGCTATAAAGATGCCTGAGGAGAGTGAGAACAAACTCACATTCATCAACCACCGTAAGCAGCTTGAAGTACCTTTCGTTATATATGCTGACTTCGAAGCCCTGGTGATGCATAATAACACACCTAGCAAAGATGATAGTAAGTCCTACACACAAGAGTATCAGAGGCATGTAGACTGTGGATTCTCATATAAGGTGGTATGCTGTGTTGATGACAGCTTTAGCAAACCGGTGAAGGTGTATAGGGGTGAGAAGGCTGTCTATAAGTTCATGAAAAAGATGCTGAAGGAAGTGGCCTACTGCCAGAGTGTCAAGGAGAAATTCTTCAATAAAGATATGACCATGACTAAGGATGAGATGGATGAATATGAAAAATCAGTAGAGTGCCACATATGTAATAAAAGTTATGTGGACTCAGACGTGAGGGTTAGAGATCACTGCCACATAACTGGGAAATATAGGGGATCAGCCCATAGCAAATGTAATATGATTTACAGAATTACTGATAAAATACCAGTAATCTTTCATAATCTAAGGGGCTATGACAGCCACTTCATAATGCAGGAAATAGGTAAATTCGGAATGGATATAAATGTGATACCTAACAACATGGAGAAGTATATGTCATTCATGCTGGGCCGACATCTAGTGTTCATAGATAGTCTCCAGTTCATGTCCAGTGCTCTAGGACGACTTGTTGACAACTTACCTAGGGACGCTTTCGTGATAACGTCTGAGGAGTTTAAGGGTAAGAAATTTGATCTAATGACTCGCAAGGGAGTTTATCCATACGACTATATGAGCAGCTTTGAAAAGTTTGAGGACACCTGCTTACCAACTAAGGACGAGTTCTATAGCGCCCTGAATAATGAACACATTTCTGAGGATGACTATGCACATGCTCATAAGGTCTGGAGAACCTTCAGGTTGGGTAATATGGGAGAATACCATGACCTGTATATGAAGTCAGATGTGCTGCTGCTGGCTGATGTTTTTGAAAACTTTAGGAAGACCTGTCTGCAGTACTATAAGTTGGACCCATGTCACTACTTCTCCAGTCCCGGGTTGTCCTGGGATGCGATGCTAAAAATGACTGGAGTGGAAATTGAACTGATGACTGATATAAACATGTTCCAGTTCATAGAAAAGGGTATGAGAGGTGGAACGTCATATATCGCTAACAGGTATGGGATGGCTAATAACAAGTACATGAAAAAATATGATGAAAAGCTGCCTGGATGCCAACAACCTTTACGCATGGGCCATGAGTCAGTACCTACCGACCGGCGGATTCAAGTGGCTGGAGGATGTTGACACAGTGGACTTGAGTAAATATGGCGATGAGTCTGACCGAGGACTTATACTTGAGGTTGATCTGGAGTACCCGGACGAACTTCATGAAAAACATAATGACTTTCCTCTGGCCCCAGAAAAGCTCAGGGTAAAATCGGATATGTTGTCAGACTATTGCCGGGATATAAAAGATAAGTATAACATCCACATAGGAACAGTACATAAACTAATCCCAAACCTTATGGATAAGAAAAAGTACGTTCTACATTACAGGAACCTGCGGCTATACCTTGAGCTAGGGATGAAGCTTAAGAAAATACACAGGGCATTGGAATTTGACCAGTCCCCATGGTTAAAAGAGTATATAGACTACAACACTCAGAAGAGGTCTCATGCCAGGAATGCATGCGAGAAGGACTTCTTCAAACTTATGAACAACAGCATCTTCGGAAAGACCATGGAAAACCTTAGGAAAAGGGTTGACGTTAGACTTGTAACTAGCCCGTATAAACTAATGAAACTGACTTCCAAGCCAACATTCGTAAGCAGTAAAATATTCAACGAAAACCTGGTCGCTGTACATAAAATCAAGGAATGCCTAACACTCAACAGGCCTGCCTTCGTTGGGATGTGTATACTTGACATGTCTAAGACCTTGATGTATGACTTCCACTACAGATATATAGGGAATCTATACGGTCCTAGGGCTAAGCTACTTTTTACTGACACCGATAGTCTACTATATGAGATATCTGCCGGGGATGTTTACAAGGACTTCCACTCTGACCGTGACAAGTTTGATAATAGCGACTACCCGGTGGACTCTGAATATCACTTCACAGAGAATAAAAAAGTTATAGGTAAGATGAAGGATGAGGCAGCTGGAATACCCATCACTGAATTCATAGGACTGAAGAGTAAAATGTACTCCTACACAAAAGACAATGACAAGGGAGATAAGAAGGCCAAGGGAATTAAGAAGGTTGTTATAAGTAAGGACATAAAACATAACGACTATAAAGACACGTTACTGGGGCAAAAGCAGCTCAAACATAAAATGAAAACTATAAGGAGTGTATACCATCAGCTGGGATCCTACGAAGTCAACAAAATATCGCTCAGCTGCTTTGACGACAAAAGGTACATACTCAATGACGGTGTTAGCAGCTATGCCTATGGACATAATTTCATCAGACCCCTGGACGAGTGGTTTTATAAAATCGGCTTTGCGTTTTCGGGGTAAAAAATTGGATTCTGTGAAGACTTGTATTTTGGAAGATCGGTGGCAACCGACTGGGCTGGCGAGTTGGGGGCAAAATAAACTGGTCCATTTGCTGGAAGGTTTTATCTGACTCACAATAGACTTTACACTGGTGACTCCTGGTATGATTGCGGCCCAACACCTCGCCTTCGGCTCGGTGTGGCCGCCTGGACTCCAGGTTGCCGCTGTTCGGAGCTGTTGTGTGGTGCTAGGTAAATGACCATATGGATTACTTGACCTTGGTGACTCCAAGAAGTAATGGGGCGTCCTTCTTAGCATAAGCTCGGGACCATCGCCAAACGACTTGGTCTCTGTGGTCTTTTCCACCGTACCTGATGTAAACTTTATGTTGCATGGAAAAATAATTTCATATAGGTTGGGTCATTGGTATTCCTGGGTTTTGGATTCCTGGCGGCAACCGACTGGCCTGGCGAGTCGGGGGCAAAAACAGATGGTCCATTAACTATAACCACCCGTATAGCCAAGCCGTGGTTCTTTGCCGTGGTTCCAGTGGTCGCGCTGACGGGGCAAGTAGGGCCAACCACTGGGGCCAACGGCTGGGGCCAACGGCCGGGGCTGACGGAGGTACCAGCAACATAACCATACGGATGACTTGACCTTGGTGACTCCAAGAAGGGCGGGGGCGTCCTTCTCAGCCTAAAGCTTGGGACCATCGCCAAACCACTTGGTCGCTGTGGTCTTTTCCACCGTACCTAATGTAAACTTTTCCAAAAAGTGATGCATGTGGCCAACTAAAAACATTCCTTGGAATAGTCCACGCCTTGGAGTGGTGAAGCACCCAACCAGCATTCTAGCTGACGGCCAAAAAGTGATGCTACAGAAATTACCTATAGTTGACCGGTAGTAGCACAAAAATGTGGAATCGCTGATAGGACCACTTCCGAAAAAAGTGATGCATGTGGCTAGCTCTAAAACAGCCCTGGGAGTGGACAAAAGTCTCGTCCACGCCTCGGGGAGTAGAGACATCCCTGTCGTAGCACCCAAAATAAACTGGCCTGGTACCCTCATATCCTATACTACTACAGACCAAGTAAACGAGGTTAATAAATCGTTTATTACATGGCTATTTTACGTTTTTTGATAGTTTTTGTATCAAAATGGGTGTGAAAATCTTAGAAATTCACGCCAGAATAATCAACATCCAGGACAGCGGTCCGAATATGGCAAAAGACGGACAGTGGTCCGTATACCGCGCATTTGTATGCGGTCCGTGCGTTAACCAATGAAAACACAGGATATTACAAAGCTATATAATAATTTTTGAGATATGCTAGTGACAGACTAACAGAAAAACAAACGAAGGTGAGAACATAACATGGCGGAAGTAATTATAGCCAACAAACGTTGTTTATTATACATGCTTACCTGAACTAACCATTACATTTTTGCTCAATTGTGCCGTTCATACTCTTGCCTTTTTCAACATTGCGACGTTGCTGCTGTTGGCTGTTGTTAAAATCAGAAATGCCAGAGTCAAATATTTTGAGTCACACATTTTAAGTCACGCGGATTATATCCCTTCCCCAAAACATTAGCTTTTTTATAAAAAGAAGGGGTTTTCTTAAGTTTGCGTATGACTTTCCGAGACGCCTCTCCCAATTGACGATATTGTTTTGCTATGTCTATGACTTTCTCGTCAGTAAGAGAGCCCTCAGACAGCCTATGCTTTAATGCCTTAATGAAGTACTCTTAAATCAGTGTTACACTATACTAGGAGGTTTACAGGTACATAACTAAAATAATATATTATAATATAGTACATATGATATATATCAAAACAAAGGAAAAGGAGGAAGAAAAAAAACAACTAATAAAATTATTTAAATATACAAGTAATATATAAGAAACTAAAATACAAAATCAATCAATAAGATGGATGACAGAGGGACTTAATTATAGGCATAGCGGAGGTTTTGATGCTTGGAATACTAGATATAGACGAGAGATTACTATATGGAATCTGATTCCACGTAACTATTGTTCTAGGGTAAAATGAATATTTATATATGTTATTACTGCACTGGATCTGACGAAAAGGAGAGGTGTTAGGCAACCTGGAATCTCTACTTAAAAAGCACACCTCCTTAGGGAAACTAATACCTACAAGACCTTGTTGGATCTTATAAAACATGTTGGCCTGATACAGTAATCTACGTTGCTCAAGTGAGTCCCAGTCTAAATAATCAATCATAGGAGAGATATGACTAGCTCTAGAGTAGCCGCTATGAGTAAATCTAGCAGCCCTGCGCTGTATCATCTCGATGTTATTAATGTTCCTTTTAGTGTAAGGATTCCATACAGAGCAGGCATATTCTAGTTGGGGACGCACAAGACTAGTATAAGCCCTTGACTTAACTTTCAAGCTACAATCAAATAGGCAGCAATGGGATATAAACAACCCATTACTGTTTGAGTTGGCCAAAAACTGTCTTTGTTGTTTTACTCTGTCTAAAACGAGACTTTTTTACTCTGTCTAACACCAGACTATTTTACTCTGTTTAACAATAGACTATTTTATTCTGTCTCACATCAGACTGTTTTACTGTGTCTAACACCAGACAATTTTACTCCGTCTAACACCAGACTATTTTACCCGTCTAACCCAGACTATTTTACTCTGTCTAACACAAGACTATTTTACTCCGTCTAACACCAGACTATTTTACTTTGTCTAACACCAGACTATATTTTTCTCTCTAACACCAAACTATTTTACTCTGTTTAACGCCAGACTACTTTACTCTGTCTGGCACCAGACTATAAAAAATATAGTTTGGTATTAGATAGAGTAAAATAGTTTGGCATTAGACAGAGTAAAATAGTCTCGTGTTAGACAGAGTAAACTAGTGTGGTGTTAGACAGTAAAATAGTCTTTTGTTAGACAGAGTAAAACAGTCTGGAGTTAAACAGAGTAAAATAGTTTGGTGTTAGAGAGAGTAAAATATAGTCTGGTCTTAGATAGAGTAAAATAGTTTGGTATTAGACCGAGTAAAATAGTCTGGTGTTAGACAGAGTAAATATCTGCTGTTAGACAGAGTAAAATAGTCTGGTGTTAGACAGAATAAAATAGTCTGGTGTTAGACAGAGTAAATTGTCTGGTGTTAGACAGAGTAAATATCTGCTGTCAGACAGAATAAAATAGTCTGGTGTTAGTTAGACAGAGTAAATTGTCTGGTGTTAGACAGAGTAAAATACTCTGGTGTTAGACAGAGTAAAATATTCCCCGAGACCAGGCGACGGGCCGAAGTCTCGGGGCCTGGTGGCGAGGGTGCTAATCTCGCCTCGCGTGGGGTACACGAAAATTTGAAAACCATGCGAAAGTAATCGAGCAAAACGTTTCTATGTTTCTATGCATCAACTCCGGTCACTTTCGTTGTGCTTGCGTCATTACCACCAAATTCAGACAAACTACTGCAAATTTAACCAGGAAATTACCAGGAAAATTAAGATGCGTAAAGCCTGTGTAGCAGCCCAGGATGAAAATGAAATAAAAGTTAATACCACAAAACATTATACTTTGAAAATTTGTCTTCGCTTAGAGAAAATATTTTAGTTCAGAGATCGTTTTAAATACAAAAAGCGAAATGAGAAAAGTTGAAATATAGAAGGTAAGCATTCGTTCATTCTAGACCATTGACTGCGTGAACTATTTTAATAGCCAAAATAAAGTAAAACTTTCGTGAGTATTTAACTGTCTCTTGAATTTAGTTGCCATTTCACTGCATTCTGTCATTGCATTTTACTTACTAAACTCACGTCCTTTGTGTAGGGACTTAATTCTATCACTATTATATTTGATGAATGCCAGTGAAATTTTTTTATTTGGTTAACAGTAAATCTAATTTGTTTAGTAATATGCAATTATATAAGAGTTTGTAGTCCACACAGAAATGGGTTATATTAAAAATGTGCATATATTAAATACTTATTCAAGTGTTTAACCCATTCCTGCCTGAAAGATCTGTGTCGTATAGTATGATAGCCACAGTAGATTAATAATATGAGGCCAACTTGGCAGGAATAGGTGAATTTAGTACATGCAATTAAAAAATTTATATTTCCATTGTTTTACTAAATAAAATATTACCTGTAGTGTATATGTATCATTTACTTCATAATTTATTATTTTTGCATAATATCATGATTGTATTTATTGTACAGTATACACATACACTGCTGCCAAGTAGTTGACAGTGTATGTGTGACTTTGCAAACTACCACACTTTTCAGGTTTGTAAATTTCAGCATTGTACCCATAGCAACAACAATCAAATATTTATCTCAATTTTTATGAAGTGGTGTTTGGAAGAAAATTATCTGGTGGATAAATAATTAGAATATTTAATTATATAAATACTGGTTTATATAATCATAAAAACTGTAAAGGAAAGTACATGCAGCAAGGGGCCGGGTTGTTGCATTAATGTATTTCTAGTCTGACGTTGAACAGATCTAGAGTAAAGTAGTTTGGTGTTAGAGAGTAAAATATAGTCTGGTGTTAGACAGAGCAAAATAGTCTTGTGTTAGACAGAGTAAAATAGTCTGGGATTAGACGGGTAAATAGTCTGGTGTTAGACAGAGTAAAATAGTCTGGTGTTAGACAAAGTTAATAGTCTGGTGTTAAACTGAGTAAAATAGTCTGCTGTTAGACAGAGTTAAATCGTCTGGTGTTAGACAGCGTAAAATAGTCTGGAGTTAAACAAAGTAAAATAGTTTGCTGTTAGAGAGAGTAAGATATAGTTTAGTGGTGCCGTTAGATAGAGTAAAATAATTTGGTACATTACCAGAAATTTGGGACAAGATGGTGGCGTGCGTGCGTATTAAAGACCATAATAATGGAGATTCTCAACAGTAAATAATAAGGAGAGCACATAATAATTCAAATTTTGCTTAAACGGTGACATATTTCTTCTTTGCCCGACTCCATTTGACTTCAGCATGGACTAAGGAACAGTTATAACAAAAAAAACGTTTGCTTACTTCGACGACAAAGTACTTCCCTAGTTCGTCTTATTTTTGCACTGAAAGCGCCACTATCCATAGTGTTAGCCATAGTAATCTTTGCAAACAGGTTCTAGAAATTGGCAAAATTGACCAACAACGTTACGGGCGATGCGACGTGCTCGACTCGCGTTGCATTCGGCATGAGTCAGTCTACTTCGAGAGCACATAAAGGTCATTTGTCTCTAACATAGTACTTCCAAAAGTGTTTGAACTTGCTTGATTTCACAGTCCTTATCGTGCACAATTTAGGCGAATTCTAAAGAACTCAATGACCTGAATAATGAGAAACACTAGAAGACAGTAGAATCATACTCATTAGAAATTCTAGAATACAAAATTATATTATTAGGCGAATATAGCCGCTGACCAAGAGCAGCGGCACGAATGACCCAAATTTCTGGTAATGAATAGTCTGGTGTGAGACAGACTGACAGAGTAAAATAGTCTAGTGTTAGACAGAGTAAAATAGTCTTGTGTTAGACAGAGTAAAATAGTCTGGCATTAGACTGAGTAAAATAGTCTGGTGTTGGAGAGAGTAAAATAGTCTGGAGTTAAACAGAGTAAAATAGTTTGGTGTTAGAGAGAGTAAAATATAATCTGGTGCCGTTAGATAGAGTAAAATAGTTTGGTATTAGACAGAGTAAAATAGTCTGGTGTTAGACAGAGTAAAATAGTCTGGTGTTAGACAGAGTAAATAGTCTGGTGTTAGACAGAGTAAAATAGTCTGTTGTTAGACAGACTGACAGAGTAAAATAGTCTGAAGTTAAACAGAGTAAAATAGTTTGGTGTTAGAGAGAGTAAAATATAGTCTGGTGTTAGATAGAGTAAAATAGTTTGGTATTATACAGAGTAAAATAGTCTGGTGTTGTACAGGGCAAAATAGTCTGATGTTAGACAGAGTAAATAGTCTGGTGTTCGACAGAGTGAAATAGTCCGGCATTAGACAGAGTAAAATAGTCTGGTGTTAGACAGAGTAAAATAGTTTAGTGTTAAACTATTGTCCTGACTGAACGGACGTTGGTTTTAGAGCAGCTTGAAATTGAAAGGAACGTACTTATCTTCCGGTATTAAACTTCCATAATACTAAACTAACGTTGTTATACAGTATATTAAGCAAAATGAGTTCAGTTAAAGAACTTAAGAAGGAGAATGGCGCCTTACAGCAGCAAGTTAAAGAGCTCGGAGAAGAATTGAAAGTCCTAAGTCAACGTGTTGACGCTATTAAATTCGCCCTGAAACTTTAGACTTTTATGCAACCCGGCACATGTTTACGTGGAGAATCCGATCTGCTTGGAACATTGTTTTCGGTTTTAGAACACTATTTTCTGTGCTTCCCTCAATTTCTGTCATTTATCACGACAAGCACCAACTTCACTCATGCGTATCAAGTCATTTTCAAGTCAAATCGTGTTTATATAGTGTTACGAGCGTCCCGACTTAAAATATTTTAATTCTATTTTACTCGCAACAAAAAACAGTGTGAACCAGTTACTTTCTTAAAACTATTTATTTACTTCAATCATACTATGTAATTAGCGTCTTTATAACTTTAACAAATAGGCAATTAATTTTTAACAGTTCAAACTTATCTCTTAATCTCTGCCTGAGCACAACTCTGTGAGTCGTCAACGACTTCTTCTTGACTTCTTCTATCAACGATGATCCATTTCTTTCTGGTAGTTTTCGTGATGCTATTCAGGCACTTCTCTTAACGCCTTATGAATAATGCATGACTCGCTTAGTTGTGCTCAAGCTTTTATAATACTGGTAGAGGAAGATATTGTGAAACGATGTGTTGTGAAGACTTGTTTTTTTTTTATGAAGTTGAAATTCAAAGACTTCTTAGGTGACCTGTAGCGAAGAGGGAGTTGAAACCGGTTCGGAGCAGTCTGGTCGGAAGCGTGGAAGGAAGAGCTTGTTTTCTAATATATGTATTTTCATATTTTGTATTTTACGCTTAATTTTAATGACAATAAAGTTCTACCAAACATTTTTTGGCGATCCTGCCAGGACATTCGTGGATTCGTCTCGTATACAAGACTTTGGGATATCGAATTTACGCTGATTTATCGTCTCGTATAGAGAACTTTTGGATATCGAATTTACGCTGATTTATCGTCTCGTATAGAGGACTTTTGGATATCGAATTTACGCTGGTTTATCGTCTCCTATAAAGGATTGTTGGATATCAAATTTACGCTGATTTATCGTTTCGTAGAAAGGATTTTGGATATCGAATTTTATGTTAATTTATCCTCTCGTATATAGAGGATTTTTGGATAAATTTTATCGTCTGGCATAAAGGGTTTTGGATATTGGATGTTTTGAACAGTGACATTGGTTTGTGAGAAATTACATCAACAATTGGAGACACTATCTCACATTTCTATGGTACACATTCTTGTCTATGGTGAAAACTTCATCGTAGTAGGACAACCCACTTCTAAAGGGCAATATGTCTGAAGAGGAACCAGAGCTTGATAACATTCTCGAAGAACCAAAAGTCGATGAAGGAATAAAGAACCTTCAGGCAGCACTCGAGTTAAGTCGTCGCAAACGTGCCAGTAAACGAAACACAACGAAAATCAGACATCACCTAGAAAAGTTACTGAGTGCACCACAGACTGCCCTTGAGGAACAAGAAATTGAGCATCGCGTTGAACAGTTATGGACTTCATTAGAAGATACTCAAAATATCATGGATGATCTGTCTGCTTGTCACTTGGAACAAAAGGATTATAACAGTCAGAAGGTTATAATGAAAGAATCAGATGAATTGGAATTCGACTGTCAACAAGTCATTGAAAAGGCACAAAACTGTACTCATTGCTGGAAGTTCAGCAACCAGTACTGTGGTGAACCCTGCAGTTGGGCACAATGATGACAGCACAACAGTAAATGGTGCAAAGCAGGCAACAGAGGGTCAGATGGGCCTAGTCCAACAGCCAACAATGTGGTAGATCTAACAGGAGGACAAAACCTCTCCAACCCAACCATTGATACTGCAGCACAACCAATGCAAGAACCAAACAATCCCAGTGCAACAAACCATACATTGGCACAACCAATAGATGGACAGAATGCCTCTAGTTCTACCTTGACTACTGTGACACAACAACCAATGGTATCGACTGTTCCTAATGCAACTCAAGGGTCAACCATTAATCATCGACTCAAGCAATTGAAAGTACCAACATTCGATGGAGACAAGACCAGGTTTGAAGAATATGGGGGGTTATTTCAGAGTCTCGTTGAAATGTCAACAGAGCCAACTAGTTTAAAGATGGCAAGACTCCGCCAAAGTCTGACTGGAAGAGCTCTAGAGTCTATTCGAGGACTTGGGGTGTCAACACCAGAGTATGAGGAGGCAAAAGAGATTTTGAAATCGAAGTTTGGAGGTCAGAGACGCCAACTACGAGCTTATTTAGATGAGTTAGAAAGGATGGCTGCACTACGTAACAATGATGTGCGAGGTTTTGAAAGGTTTTCTGACCTGGTGAGGGTGACTGTGGTCAAACTACAAGCAGAAGGAAAACATGGTGAACTGGGTGATGGAACTTTGCATAGTTTGTTGGTTAAAAAGTTAACAGAACGCCAGTTGGAGAGCTACACAAGATGGATGAGCGAACACAGCAAAGAGAGATCTGTTATTAGTCTACGGGACTGGTTAAAAGAAGAAGTCTCCATTAGAGTGGAAGCAATCGAAATGGCCCACGGTGTAGAAGCTGAAGGAGATGAGAACAACTGCCAAAGAACAACTAAGGTTGGTGGAAAAGGGAAACCAAGATCCTTCTTCACCACAGGTGGCAACCAACGAAAGCCGAAGCCAGAAGGTGAGCATGATGTCAAACGTAAACCCCCATGTGTTTGTTGTGGTGGATTATTTCACGGTATTTGGGCTTGCCGACTTTTCCAACAGAAACCTGTTGAAAATCGATGGAACTTCGCTAAGGAGAAGCAATTATGTTTTCGCTGTTTAAGTAAGGATCACCGTGGTAAGGACTGCGGGAGGTCGCAACCATGCAATGTGGATGGATGCCAGCTTAATCATCACCATTTGCTACATCGTCAAAGCATCACCCTGCCATCAGACACTTCCAAAACGCCCCCAGTACTTCCACGGGAGGGGGCAGACAAGCGCAGTACAGTTATGGTGACAACACAAAAGCCAACAAGCCGTGGTGAACGATACTCATTACGCACTGTTCCGGTATGGTTGAAAGCGAATGGGAAGAAAGTGAAGGTAAATGCAATTATGGATGATGCTTCTAATGAAACATTCTTGCATGAAGATGTTGCCAGTCTTCTGGGTCTTCAAGAACCATTCCAAAAGGTGCAAGTTCATGTTTTGAACAGTTCAGTGGAAACCTTTCAGTCCATGCCAATCAAGATCGACATTGAAAGTGTGAGTGGAGAATTTAGAAAGACTATCGAAGTCAAGACATGCCCTCATCAAGTAACAGGAACTTATAAAGTTGCCGATTGGAACGAGAAGAAACAGCACTGGCCGCATTTAGAACAGTGTGATTTTCCCAAGCCTGCAAGGAATAGCTTTGTCGATCTATTGATAGGAGTAGACAATGCAGACCTGCATTACTCGATGGTAGATGTCCAAGGACCAACTGGAGGCCCAATCGCACGTTTGGGACCACTTGGGTGGACATGTATAGGAACTACAGGGGGAGAAGCAGCTAGAGGAAACAGATCCCACATGGTCCACTCGTTTCTAACCAGGGAACCCCGGCAAGATAATGCCATTCAAGGTTGCTGCGACGTCAATGACACATTGAGAAAGTTCTGGGAAGTCGAGAGTTATGGAACGGAGATCAAACGTACACAGGTGATGACCAAAGAAGAAAAGACGGCACTTGAAAAGATAGAGTCTTCGATTACGTACACTGGAAACAGATATCGTGTGTCTGTGCCATGGAAGGAGGACTGTCCTGAACTACCTAGCAATCGTGAAATGGCACTGAAACGCCTAGAAAGTACTGAGAGAAATTTAAAAGGCAAGGACAGCTTTGTAAGGAAGGAATATCAAAACACCATCAAAGCTTATGTCGAAAAGGGTTACCTGCGAAAGGTACCCCCAGAGGAAAAGTCGCCTCCATCCAGCTGGTACCTGCCGCATTTTGCCATAGTCAAGTTGGAGAAAACGACGACCAAGGTGCGAATAGTGTTTGACTGCTCCGCTAAACACGAAGGAGTATCGCTGAATGATGCTATTCACGCTGGTCCGAAACTTCAAACCGAATTATTCCATGTCCTTGTTCGCTTTCGACGAAATTCGATTGGCATAGCTTGCGACATCAGGGAGATGTACTTACAGATTGAAATAGAAGAGAAAGATCGGCCGTACTTCAGAATCCTTTGGCGTGACTACGAAAGTGATCGAGAGCCAGATGAATATGAATTCACCCGAGTGGTTTTTGGTAAAAATTCCGCACCTATGGAATCGCAATTCGTGGCTCAACAAAATGCACGGCGTTTTCAAGATCGTTACCCATTGGCTGCAGAAACTGTCCTTAAGTCAACCTATATGGATGACTCTATTGACAGTGTCGAAGACGAAGCCAAGGCCGTAGCACTTCGTCAACAGCTACAAGACCTGTGGCAGATCGCTGGAATGCAAGCTAGAAAGTGGGTATCGAACTCCGAACAAGTCATTGCCGCAATCCCAGAAGAGTATCGAGCGTCAGAGCTAGTAATCCGAAACGATGAGCAGCCAGTCACAAAGACGTTGGGAATATCGTGGTTCAGCAGCGCAGATACTCTTGCAGTTTCAACTCCTTCTGTGCCATCATCCATGCCGATTACAAAAAGAAATGTTTTGAAAAAGATAGCCGCAGTGTTCGATCCGCTTGGCTTGATTTCGCCTGTGATTATCCGAGGAAAGATATTCCTTCAAGTTTTATGGGCTAGAGGCTACGGCTTCATCTAAACAGTATTGGTGACAGGGCGCTTGGAAAGAATCTTTGTGCGTATATAAAGTCATCTATTCGCAATCAAGGCTCGGTTTTTCCCTTACGACCCACAAACCAGGTTCCTCCGCTATCGGCTCTCAAGAAACCAGAAAAGTCTGTCCTCAAGAGACCAGAGGAAAGGAATATGGTAAGACCGATGACAACCAACAACATGAGGCAAGACCAAACACATCTCAATCTGAGACAAGACCAGAAAGCCAGCTGGAGAAAGTACCTGCAATTTGTTCGATATGTGACATCGACAACGAAATAACTGAGACTTTTACGAACGATTTAGATGGTGATATAAATGTGAGCAGCAGTTCTGCTAAAAGTAAGTTAAACTCTATTCCTATAGGTAGAGGTTTTAAAATGGCTCATTTAAATATTGTAAGTATTCCCAAACATATAAATGAGGTTCGGATATCAATGGCAAATCAGCATTTAGATTTAATGGCCTTTAACGAAACTAGACTTGACTCCATTATCAGCAACAATGAAGTTAAAATTCAAGGTTACGATGTCGTCAGAAAAGATAGATCCCGAAAAGGTGGTGGAGTGTGTATTTATTTACGAAACTCTATAAATTACTTAAATCGTAATGACCTAGTACCGGTCGATTTAGAAGCAGTTTGTTTGGAAATTATAAAACCAAATAGTCGACCTTTTGTGGTTGTTGCGGTCTATAGACCACCAGATTCTTCGTCAGATTTTTTTGAATATTTTGAAAATTTGGTCAAGGTTATTGATAATGAAGACAAGGAACTCTTCATCCTAGGAGACTTAAATTGCGATTTACTAAAAGCCACCCCTGATCAACCGACTAAGAAATTGCTTTCTTTACTCGAACTCTATCAATTATCCCAATTAATAAAGGAGCCAACTCGCATTACAAGGACGTCCTCAACTCTTTTAGACCATTTTGTAACATCTAACCCAGAAAAGATCACCATTTCAGGGGTTGTTCATACAGGGGTCAGTGACCATAGTCTTATTTTCGCAATCAGGAAAATAAATATATCTCCTAAAATTAAGGCTACTACCATCCAGATTAGAAATATGAAAAAATTTAATGAACAACATTTTTTGGAAGATCTAATGAAACAACCTTGGGAACAACTTTATGTATTAGAGGACGATCCTAACGCGATGTGGCTCTTTTGGAAAAAATTATTCATGGAGGTCTTGGATGTGCATGCGCCCCTTCAACATAAAAGGGTAAAATCTAAAAAGGTTCCTTGGTTGACAAATGACCTGAAGGAGCACATTAGAAACAGGGATAAACTTAAAAAGAAAGCAATGATTACTAAGACTGAAATTGATTGGTCAAAATACAAGCATGCTAGAAATATGGTTAACATTAAAATTAGGAAAGTAAAGTCTGACTATTACCAACGGATGATTGCTGATCAAAAACACAATCCCCAAAAAGCCTGGAAAATAATAAATAATCTACTTGGAAGAAATTCGAAAGACCGTACTGTAAATGAGTTGAACATAAATGGCAACAACACTGTTGTACCTGACGAAATTGCGGATGGTTTCAACAACTATTTTACTAATATTGGAGAAAATCTAGCAGATTTTATGAGCAATTCAGAACAAAATTTTGCTGATTATGTTAAAATAACAAATGCTCGCTTTACATCTTTTGAGACAATAAGTGTTGATAAGGTCATAAACTTATTAAACGGTCTATCAAATTCTAAAGCTACTGGTATTGACAACATCTCTATTAAAATCTTGAAGATTGCTTCTCCTGTAATTTCTACATCGATAACACATATTTTTAATCAATCAATTATTTTAAGCACATGTCCTCTTGAGTGGAAAATGGCCAGGGTTACTCCTATCCACAAAAATGGTCTTAGAAGTTTAAGAGAAAATTATAGACCAATTTCCGTCCTACCCGCAATAAGTAAAATTATGGAACGGATTTTATATAATCAATTATACGAATATTTAATCAATAATAACCTACTCTCGACTAAACAGTACGGTTTTCGAAAGTTCCACTCAACAGTAATGGCGTTACTTGACTGTACAAATAGTTGGTGCACAAATATTGACCGGGGCATGTTCAACCTGGTTGTCTTTATCGATTTAAAAAAGGCATTCGACACAGTAAACCATCAAATACTGTTACGTAAATTAGATCTTTATGGAATAAAAGGAAATGCCTTATCGCTAATTCGATCATTTTTGATTGACCGTGTCCAGAAATGTCAAGTAAACGGCGTTAATTCGTCTGAAAAACCGATTACTTGTGGGGTTCCACAGGGCTCTATTTTGGGCCCTCTGTTATTCCTACTTTATATTAACGATCTCCCTGAATGTCTCAAGAAAACCGAAACGCGATTGTTTGCCGATGATACGACCTTAACATCTTCTGGAGAATCAATTAATGAATTGGAATCTGCCATGAATATGGATTTAGATTCCTTAAAAAACTGGCTATTAGCAAATAAGTTAAGTTTAAATGTTGCCAAGACAGAATTTATTTTGATCGGTTCAAGACCTAGACTTAAAGGTATTGATAAACAGCCTAAAATAGCTATCGAAAACATGGCGATAAAACAAGTTTCCGAAACAAAGTCTCTTGGGGTGATTGTTGATCAGCATTTGTCTTGGAATGGTAATACCGACTATATCTGCAAGAAAATAACTAAAGGAATTGGAGCCATGCGAAGGTTAAGACCCATTGTTGATAACAATACATTACTTTCTGTCTATCATGCACTTATTCAACCGCATTTCAATTACTGTTGTGAATTGTGGGACGTTTTTGGCTTGTGTCAATCGACACGATTACAAAAACTTCATAATAGGTCAGCCAGAATTCTCATGCATATGAGTAATGATATTCACCATACTGAGGCCCTTAGCGCTCTGGGCTGGGATACTCTTCGGGTTCAAAGACAAAAGCTAAAGGCAAAATTAATGTTTAAAGTCCTCAATAATTTCGGGCCGCAACCTCTTCAAGACTTGTTTATAAAAAAGTCTGAAATTACAAGTCATAATTTAAGAGGTTGTAGTACAATGCTTCACATACCATTACCTAAAACAAATAGTTTAAAGAAAAGTTTCAGTTATGATGGGGCTATAACATGGAACTCTTTACCAAGTTCCATAAGAGAGTCCCAGTCTTATTCTATTTTCAAAAATAGAATTGCTGCTCACGTTTTGTAGTTATATTATAAATCCTTACCCTACTATTATATTGTAAATTTGTCATACATTTTATATTTTATGAACTTTGTAATTAGATTTTATAGTTTTAATTATTGTATTGTAATTAGTCTATTTTGATCACACGCCCCCCATGGAAACCAGCAATAGTTGTTGGGGTTTTAGCGTGTTTAAATAAAGTTCTTCATCATCATCAACATACAGGATGATGTAGTTAACGAAATTCGATTATGGCTAGAGCAGTTATCACGTGTAACTCAAGTGAGAATTCCTCGTTGCATCA
This sequence comes from Corallium rubrum, assembly GCA_964035015.1. NCBI lineage: Eukaryota > Metazoa > Cnidaria > Anthozoa > Scleralcyonacea > Coralliidae > Corallium > Corallium rubrum. Next base: position 812,519 of record OZ036008.1, read on the forward strand.
GAAATGCACCAACCATCACTTCCTTCAAACTGATAACGTTTGTCGACGCATCTACGAGTGCCTTTGGTGCTGCAGTGTATGCACACTTCGAGTATGAGCAACGGCATCCACCAACTTGTCGCCTGTTAGCGTCAAAAAGTAGAGTTGCGCCTTTGGTGCCTGTGACTGTCCCTCGACTAGAATTAATGGCTGCAGTAATTGGTTTGAGATTGACGCAGGCCTTAATCAGAGTCTTAGAAGTACCAATGAGTGTCGTAACCTTCTATTCAGATAGTCTTGATGTTCTTTGGTGGATAAGAGGACACGGGAAGGACTTTCGAGCGTTCGTAGCTAATAGAGTTGGCGAGATTCAGATGTTCAGTGACCCTCAACAATGGCAGCATGTATCCACCGAGCAGAATCCGGCAGATTTGGTATGCCAAGGTGTAAGTGCGGAAGAGATAGAAGGTAATTATTTGTGGTGGAATGGCCCAGATTGGTTGATGAAAGAAGAAAAACACTGGCCTAGAGCTGATGGTAAGCCCCCACATGAAATGAAGGAAAGCAAGAAAGCAACGGTCCTTCTGAGTCGGCTTAACCCCGTTCAACGTGATGTGGATCAGAGGAAAGTAGACCAAGATTGGAGACTGAGCCCAAGTCGTTATTCGTCCTGGATGCATTTGGTTCGTATTCATGCGCGAGTCATCCGAGTTCTCTGCAACATGCAGTCCCAAAACAACACACCATGTAACCAAGCTCATCGTGAAACACTATATACCATGACATGGCAAACCACGCAGCTGGGACAAACTTCATTTTGTCTCAAGTATCGCAGAGATTCTGGGTAATAGCAGCTCGTGAAGAAATCCGAAGTTGGGAAAAGGAGTGCAACGAGTGCAGGAAAAGAAAAACGAAGCTTGCCAACCAAGTGATGGCTCCACTTCCGCAAGTTCGTCTCAGGTTCAGGGCTATCCGACTTTGAACAGAAGACCCAAACGGACGGAGATAGTAAAGGACATGAAAGAAGGTGACATTGTTCTGACCTTGGAACCTCAACTCCCAAGAGGCCGTTGGCCGTTAGGCCGTATTGTTGAGACGTACCTCGGAAAGGATGGTCACACTCGGGTGGCCAAAGTTCAATGTGGTAACAAGACCTTAGTTCACAAATTGGTGCCCTTGCTACCACAAGAGTGACTTCGGACACGTTTTTTAATGTTTTTTGTATGTAACTTACAACGCACTGAGCACTCCTCATAGTGCGGGGAGGGGGGATGTTGTGAAGACTTGTTTTTTTTTTTTATGAAGTTGAAATTCAAAGACTTCTTAGATGACTGTAGCGAAGAGGGAGTTGAAACCGGTTTGGAGCAGTCTGGTCGGAAGCGTGGAAGGAAGAGCTTGTTTTCTAATATATGTATTTTCTTATTTTGTATTTTACGCTTAATTTTAATGACAATAAAGTTCTACCAAACACGATGACTAATTTCCTCTACGTAGAATGAGTCAGTAGTTTTATATTAAAGTCTCTTATCAAACCACCGATTACAACATCTCCGCCAACTCATGTCCGTAACTCGTTTATCTATATCCTTTACGTATTGGAATTTGCTAAATCATGCTTTACGTATTGGATCCGGAGTATTTGCTAAATCATGCAACTACAAATTATTTCCCATAGGTAAATTAGAATAACGTATATAAACTATATTACAATATTATAGTATACATGATAATTGTATATCATGTAACAATAGGTGAATCAGATTGGAGACATTCGAGTCGTCCTTGCTTGAATCTCGAGTCAATCAACTCCACTGCGTGCATGGATTGACTTCAGCCATCCGTTTTGATCAGATCGAAAACTTTCAAGCTTCTTCATGTAACGGGATTTGACTTGAACAATCAATCCACTTCATGTAAACAGGGCCTTAGTGTTAAATGATATGTAATATAGATACACTGTGTGAGTAAATCGAAGTAAAATTACTGTACTAGAAATACATAAATGCAACACCCCCTCGCCTGCTTTTATATGCTTTTTGAAATACACAACACCCACCCCACCTTCAAATTAAAATAAGCACTCCTGTTAAACAGCAAAAACAAATGATAATCCTCAGGATAATTACAGAATTTATGATTAGGATGACTAAAATGAAAGTTGAACATATCAAAGGAAAACTTACAGATTGCATATTAAACTCTGGTTGTAAAAATATATTGTTTTTAGCCATTTAGTAGGTTTCCAAAGGAATTACTTTTATGTTTTGCAAAGGCAGGATTAAAAGTTAACAGCTCAAAAACTACATTTGTAATAGGAGATAAAAACAACAGACAACCTTTCAGTCTGTATAATACAGGACAAAAGAAAATGGACAAAGCCTGTGAGTATTTATGATAAGTGCTTGCAATTAAGTCAATGAAAAACATCACGTCCACAGTAGCAAAGGGAGCACGAAAACGTGAAGCGGTTAAGCAAAAACTCGAAAACAACATAATAATTAAAGGACAAGGTATAAAACTTTATGTGATAGTTACTAGATTAAGTTTACAGTAACTGCATGACGAGTGTCTAAAAGGATTCTATTTAAACGTCTTGCCGTTCTTGGCGTTTACAGAATATATTAATGAATAAATGCTGATTACAATCAGCAAAATAAATAAATACAAATGCCCTACCGTCAACTTTAAAGTGATTTTGAGACCACTGAGTGACCTGTGACCACAAACACCACAATTCAGATCGAGTTTAATGTTTTTGTTTACCATACGGCGTTTAGTTTCTTCAGGTTTTCTGGTTTCTCTTCAAGATATATTAAATCACCTGTTTGTATCCTTCTTTTATTCGTTGTTCTGCTTCTTTCCGTTTAAAACGAAACCATTTGAAACCATTTTGTTTCGCAAAATATGGAAATTATATAACTACTAGAAATACATGAACGCAACAACCCCTCGCCCGCTAGACTTGGATCAAGTCTGTCTCTCGAGGGGATGAGGTTGAGCGTGCGGAGAATGGGGTTTACATGCTTTTTTGAAACACCCCCCACCCACCCCCTGATGAAAATAAACACTCCTGATTATACAGCCAATATAAAAACAAACAAATATAAAAACAAATGATATTAAATCCTTGAGATATTAAATTATAGAATTTATGGATAGGTCGATAGGATGACAAAACTGATTTAAATCATTTAATGAAAGTTGAACATATCAAAGCAAAACTTAGATTTCATTATTAAATTCTGGTTGTAAAAAATATATTGTTTTTAGGAGGTTTCAAAAGGGATTATTTCTAGCAAGCCTTTAAATGGCTTCTCTATGCATGTACATTTTGCAAAGGCAGAATTAAAAGTTGACAGCTCAAAAATTACATTTATAATAGAGTGAGATAAAAAAAATTCAGTAGAATCGGATTCCAGAAAGAAGTATTAAACAGACAACGTTTCAGTCGAAAATTTGGAATCACAGCCAAGAAAACCGACAAAGCCCACGTCCACCACGGTTAATATAAGCGTGATATAAGCCTAAGTGTTTTAAGTTAGCTTTAGTTAAGCTGACTTATGGTTAATTTGGACGAGCAAAGGGATGAAGCACGAAAACGTGAAGCTGTATATTGTTTTAGGACATAAGGACAAAATACAAATCCCCTACCGTTATAAACTTGAATGATCTTGAGACCACTGAGTGACGACAAACACTGCAATTCAGATCGAGGTTTTGTTTACCATACGGCGTTTGGTTTCTTCAGGTCCTCTCGTTTCGCTTCAAGATATATTAAACCGGCTGTTTGTATCCTTTTCTTCGTTGTTCTCTTTTAATTTAAGTAGAGCGGGCTCCATTTCGTAATAAACGAAAGCAAAAATAATACTGACAGATTTAGTTTTCTGCATCGCTAGTCACCAGTGTCCAACAATTCTTACCGCGTGACACCGTACCAAACATATATATATATATATATATATATATATATATATATATATATATATATATATATATACATATATAATTATAAAATAACCGGAAGTAAATGAACGACAACACGCACTCTGATTAGCTATTGAGTCAAACAAGCGTGCCATTATAACTCCATAACGGCACGGCACACGAGATACTTCGCGACGATTTTGTCGTTTTTGATGAATTTTATGTGGATTTAATCATCAACGAAAGTAAAAAATTACTTGGATATATGTCTAATCACGTAATTAACACAGCACCATGTTTTCAGTGCAACTTTAAGTGCATTTTCATCGCTAAAATCGCCGACATGTTGTACGAGGCCACGCGTGGCGCTAAATGGTAACAAACTCGTCCTGAGACAGGTAAGCTGTTTTTTTGCTTACTTTTCTTGGGTTTATTGACAATTTAAAGTCATTATTTTATAAAAGAAATAAAAAACTTAGTCGCTGTGCGATTATCGAGTTATAATGTTCTCGAGGAGCTAGTAAAACACTCGGCTATCGCCTCGTGCTTTACACGCATCTCTCGTGCATTATAACTCGCTAATCGCACGCGACACGTTTTTTATTTCCTAAATAAATAACTAAATAAATAAATAAACTATTTCCGAGATTACGTCTCCCTCGCTTTTTCTCCACGCGTGTAAAATGGACTCCACGCATGTCGAGATTAGCACCCTCACCGGGCTCCGGGCCTTCGGCCCTCCGCCCGGCTCGGGGAATATAAGATTGCTTCAAAGCTAGTCACCAGTACCATGCATCACCGGGCTCGGGGCCTTCGGCCCTACGCCCGGGCTCGGGGACAATGAAGCAGTATAGTAGATCGACAAAAGTTACCGCTCGATTCAGATGTTGTATAGTTATATCCGCTTTACGTAAACAAGACCTTAGTGTTAAATGATATGTAATATAGATACACTATGTATGTAAATCGACGGAAAATTACTGTACAACGAAGCAGTATAGTAGATTGACAAACGTTACGGCTACATGCAGATGTTTTATAATGTTGATAGGAATAATGTCAAACTTGCATTTAAAGAAGAAGACAAGATCGAGATAGTCAAGCCAGTTTAATTAAGTGGTAATTATAAATTAAGGTCGAAAAAACGATCTCTAAAATGATATTAGTAATCTCTTTTAGAAACTTACAGATGAACTTTGTGGCTCTTTGTCGGGCGGATTCAATAAAAGTAATATATTGTTTGAACTGATTGAGGTGCCCTTGTCTGCATGACTTTATAAAGTATCATTTAGAAAACGCACGCATGCAGTGGTTTCTATAACTGTATGTAAACATGGAAAAATGTTTACGCCATCCACTACGCCATTCAGTAGAGGCAGATAAAGATCTGACCAATTATACACAGGTGGCCAAAAGTAATGAGCCGCCCAATGAAAACGGTGTTATCAGACAACATCGATAAGAAAGGCAAATTTAGGGGGCGATTACATGGAGCGAGCTAGCCCGGTAAGCCGAGATGAGTTTTGAATTGACGTGGATGATTTCAGGGCGAAATTCGAAATTATTAAGTAAATAAGGGCAAACGTAAGTTAGTATTACTTCAGTTTTACACTAATTAATCTATTATTTACTTTGTAAGCCCATCGTTAATAGAAAGATTGTTATAGTCTTAGGCTGACCCACGAATGCATCTTCACGAAGACGAATTAATTTATTAACTCTTCGTTATGATCACGAAACAGTGAAAACACACGAACAACGTTTTGATGTTGTATTTCAGTTCCTTTCAGCACAATTTATTCACACAGTCAAGTGAAACAAACGCGTATCGAAGCAAATTCAACAGTTTTTCAACCCGGTTTGCTGAGATGAAAACGATTACATGGATATTCTCATCCCGGAAAATCAGGCTAGCCCGCTTGGCATGTAGTCGAAATGTTAAAAAAAAGATGCGTTTCATATATATAGCGGTTAACCGGGCTAGCCCGGAAGAAATCATGTTTAAGAATAAAATTTCTAGGTTATGAAGGAGTTTTATTAGAATTACAGAACGAGAGACTTGAACTTGCTCCAGCCATCCTTGTTAGAGACGGCCCATTCTATTTTTGAGACGGGGGTTGGGCATTTTTCTGTGCAAAATTTGAATAATTTTGCCGCAGAAACCTCTGCCAGAACTATTTTACAATTTTGGCATATTTACAATCTACCGTTTGGCTTCGCACGATTTACTTTTTCTCTGCCAAACCTGTGCTTGAAATTTTTTGGTATTTGCCAAACTTCCCACTCAAAAATATTATGACCCTCCCTTATGCGTTTGTATGCAAATATAATCACACATTGCAAAATATACTGAAATAGACTATAAATCCTAATTTGTTTTCATACACTTTGAGATATAGAAAATCGAATGAAATATAAAGCACCTAATAGAACTTCATTGGATTCTAAAAATATTACGAAAAAGTTGCAAAACTCGCAGACAAATAGGCGCCCCTTAATTTTGATCACGTATCTTTAAATCAATGAAACGATGCAAGTTAGACCGACCAACATCTGTGCCTCCGATGCTATCTGACAAATAACAATTACGCTAAATTGCTATTTTCATCAGTTCAACAGTTCAGCAGGCAACTCTTAAACCTCACAGACACCTCAACAGCCTTTCTGTTCAGTTGTTGAAAGATGGAAGACAAAGAGAACGTAGCGTATTGTGACGTGCTCGATGTTCCACGACCACCGGCTTCACCTTCAAGGGTCCAACGTCCTCCTGAGCCACTTTCCCTTGGTAGAAGCCCTCTGCATTTTCCAAGACAAGCCGCTATTTCGCAAAACAACAACAGACGCTCTCAAAACGCAGTCTCAAAAATGAATGTGGCGTTTGTGTTTGTGGTAGTATTTTTTGCCATCTTGTCCACGGTTTTTGCCGTGATGTATTTCACGATTGATAAAAATGACAAAGCTTGTGCAAGTAAGAGAGCTAGACGTTGTATATCATTGATTCCAACCAGGCCACAGGAGGAAATAGAAAAAAAAAGCTCTGGGCTAAGAAAGTCATAGATTAAAATTTGGTTGGAGTAGTATAATTCCAAGAAATAGCTGCCTATAGAATGTCTGAGGGTTCTCTCAGGAAAAAATTATAACAAAAAAGGGGTTGTTTTTAGTTGGTTCAAACAGGAATGGGTTAATCACTTGTTAACTTGTTGATGCGGGCTAGGATAACTGACGGTTGTCAGTCCTTTGACGAGTAGAATCTTCTGGCGCTAGACAAACTAAAACAATAAAGATGCTGTTTCTAGCCAACTTAAGCTGTCTAGGCTGCCTGAGGATTCTCTCTTTGACGAGTAAAATCATCTGGTGTTATACAGAGTAAAACAATAATAGGACCGTTTTTGGTCGATGGGTTATATGTATATGCACTTCCATACGACCATAGCCGTATAATGCGTAAATTTAAGACCTTCCTGCCAGTTGTTGTTGTGGGACAACTTTATGTCTTTACTCTGTCTAACGCCAGGCGATTTTACTTGTCAAAGACAAAAAGAGACGCGCCTCGGAAATTCATACTACTATTTAAAGGGA